>NTHP01000258.1:1156195-1175448 GCA_003416845.1 Oplegnathus fasciatus | reverse complement strand
CCCCCCCCCCCAAAAAAAAACTAAACACAGGCTCTGATGTCAAAAATATCATGCTACAGACTGTGTTTGACCAATCACAGACTCACACCCACACAGGATCCTGTGCTGGCATCACAGAACATACATACTCTCAAAGTGGCAGATGGCTGCGCTCTCCACACCGGCAGGACTGCTGGCACAGTTTTGGAGAAGGGGGGAAGGACGGTTGCTGCTGGTAAAAACCAAAACCAAAATCGGCAGCTCAATAAATGAAGCAGTGCCCTTCAGTCATGCAGACTAACGTCCATTCATTTGGTCATTAATTAAACCCTGCAATCTGCTCCTGCAGCCATCTGCCTCATTCACGGAGGAGAATAATACCTTTATACTCCACATTAACACACCCTGTGAGCTTTCTGGAGTCATTACACTTCACAGAAACAACAGTAGAAGTGTGATGTACACAAATATGACAGAAAAGGGAGCCATTACTGTGACAAGATATTGTTTACATCTGTCTGTTGTGGAAAAGTGAAGAGCGCAGCCCATGAAAGGTCAGCGCAGGGGTAATCTGTTAATATCCCCAGCAGCAGCAGCAGCATCAGGAAAAGCGGCTGCAGCAGAGCTGAATAGTGAATAGTTGTGTCATGAGAGATAGACTGGTTTGGCAGAGAGACTGGCTGCCTGCAGCTGAAAAATGGGCTGGCCTCTCAACAGACACATGGAGCCAGATGGACCAGGAGTAGTGATGATGTGTTTGATGAGATGTTACATCTGGACATAAAGATGATGTCGCAGACACCATGAGGGCAGCAGAAGTCCAAAACTTAACCTTGAGTCTTTTGCCTGGTTTTCATGCCTTCATCCCTCATGGGATTTGTAATTCTTGCAGAGGTCATCTCTGTTCTTAAAGAACGAATACGCAAGACTTTCCTCTTTGCCCCTTCTGGGCAAAGAATTATGGAGACTTAAGTGAGATTAGATACTTATACATGTATAGTTATATGTCCATCCAGTTCCACTTCCATCATATGTGACTGAATGTTAAGAGAATAGGACATCAGTAACTGCGATACAAAATGACATCTCATTGTTGCTTACCACCTAGGATGGTATTTGTTATGTTAATAAATTAATTAGGACTCAGGCTATGTGACCTAGAGCATCAGGACACCCTGCTTTATTTATTCCTTATTTTTTGGGGCTATCTGGTGGAGTGGAGGACTGTAATAGTGAGTGGCACCAAACCATGGGTGGTGTAGCTACACTAGAAGACACCAAAGCAGATACCAAAACATCATTATTTATTAAAAAAATCTATTTATAATACTGTAGCCTTTATTGTATTTTCACTTGGGCGAATGGTTTTCCACCTCAGTCAAGCATAGAAACCTTTGTATTATGTTTTTTATTCTTTTTTTTTATCTTAGGCATTTCCACTCACAGTTTTATATGTATATTGAAAGTGTGCATAAAACAGATGAAAAAGTGATAATGACAACTCTGACAGTTAGCTCCTAGCTGCTCTGACACTTACAGATGGCAAATGTTTAAAAATTCTTAAAATACAGTATAGTAACACTATGAGTAAGTTATGGCAGGATTTGGTAATGAAAGTTAAGGCTTAATATAAACATATTGGGGCTGCTATGAGTCAGTGGAAACAAGAGATGTTTGGGGTTTGTAAAACAGAAACTTTGTATGTGGAAACATCACTCCAAACATAGACATGGGGGGTAAATTACTCAATCAAATGAGGTTCCTCCCTAGCTTATACTACTACAGCGTGGAAAAGGCTTTAGTGTCTGAAAACACTAAAAAGTGCTACAGCTAGCAGCATCATAGCGCAGCATCCTGATTCTAACAACAACACAACTTTGTAACCCACACAGCTGGCACATGAATGTCACTTCAGTCATTGTGGTCTGACAAGGCTCAACAGCAATTTACTCCATAGGCGTCATTCCAACTAGGGCCGGTGATTGAACAAACATTTGTCTTTGCTTCTGATTTCATAACCAGAACAAACATGGTGGCCGTTCTGGAAATGTTATCAAATGTTTACTGTACCATTAAAATCAGTTTCCAAATCAATTTGAGGCAAGAAAAAGTCCCAGATCCATGCTAAATGTGTGATCTAAGATGCCTCGTTCAAGTAGTTCTTCACAAAGAAGTTTAAACAATAAAATCCTGCAGTGCAAACTCAACTCACAAGATTTTGTTTGGTTTCGTGAAGCTGACAGTTCCCAACTTGTCTACAACACACCAGCAGCTATGGATCACACCTTGTTACTGCCAGCACAGGAGTCTATGCCAGGGGCCACCTCTCTACAGACTAAACCACAGCCTGAGGGAGACTGACACTCAGTAGTAAGAGGGAAACCAGGAGCACAGCATGCTCTGACTCAGCAGCTGCCTGGATTTGTTGCCAACACACTGGAGTCTGTCCAGGTCCTCTCCGTGGTTCAATGAGAGTGTCTGTAGGCGGAGATGATCCTGGTGCTACTACTCATTAGATTTTACAATTAGACACTGTGTGGGCAGACAGATCCAGGAGAGAAGATGCAATCAATAGTGTTTCCAGAGCTGGCTGCCTAAACATGACTGCTGTGTCTTATTGTATCAAAGGGTTCTCTGATGTGGGTTAGAACAGGGTGGTGGTGGGTCATGGAGGATGTGGGTAGGAGTCAAAGGTGTGGTGCTGTTGAAAGTGGATAACTCGAGAAGGTGAGCACAGATTACTGTCTGTTTTATGCCACTGTGCATCTGTAAAGTATATCCTGGTTTTTTTTGTGCACTTGGCTGGCAGGTTGTCCCAGAAGGGATGAGAAAGTCAAACGTAAAATGTCACAAGATGAGAAACAGACTCGGTGGAGGAAACGCCACACCTCTTTGTGTTGTGGTGCTCTTTACTTCAGTCTCGTTCCTTACTTTTGCACATCAGCAAAGAGTGTATCAGAGTGTATCATCATGTTTATACTGTGCCTGGCTCGTTATTGTTTGAAATCTTCAGATACTGAGGCTGATACAACACCTGACTTTCGGTACTGAATCTGATACCAAAATGCTGCATTTTTACAACTTTAAATATAATATATATATTTATATACGGAAACGTTTTTATTTAAATCAGGACTTATCTGATCAAAGAATAATTAGAAAGGATTGTGAATCTGGCCAGACATTCATGCCAGCAAAGAAGTATTTAGGTTAGACACCGAGCCCTACTAATAACATGGCCAATTACCAAGCGCTAAAAGGAATTTGTTGAAATTGTCATCCTTTCTTAAAATGTGCTTGTTGTCAGTTTAACCCATATTCAGGTCAGTTTCACCAACTGTTGGCGAGTAGCAACTGTGGCAAGTACTGTTGCTATGGTTATGTACAGTTATATTTAGTTTAGTAAGGTGTTTAAAATGTTGACCGGAAAAAAACTTGCCCTCTTATACGATTTTAACAGACACCTGTCAGCCAATCAGAAATTAGTATTTTTCATGGCTGTGATATAAACTTTTCTATGGCTACTGTCTTCATGTTCTTTGTTAATTACTGTGTGGCTTCCTTCCCTCACACCTTTTTTGGTAAAGTCATGCCACTCAGCCATGCCACACAACTTTTGTCTTCCACCTCTCCCTGTGCAGGAATTGTACCCTTCAGGGCACACTTTCCTGAGAAAATATGTGCCAGTTACACAATACTGTTATTGTTTGCTGATTTTCTAAACAAAGAGCTTTATTTTATGGTCGAATTTCTTTACAGAAAATTATTTTTTCACACCGGCACGCATATGAATACTAAACATCAAGTGAGAAATATTACTTTAGCAACAACTGTTGAACTTTTCCAGGAGAAAAAAAAAAGGCCAAACTGTGTCTATGGAATGAAACCATTAAGTCAGAGCTTGCTGCCAGTTGCATCCGTACATGGGAAAAATGAGTCAGCTCGGGGGGAAAGCATGTAGGGAAGCTGGGCTGGTAATGACAGTTCCTTATTTACACTGATTACACCGAGTCCAGTTTCAGCTGACGGCTGGAAGCACAAAGGGGCCTCAGTGAGTTTGTTCAAGGTCTGAACTTTACAAGAACAAAGTAGGATGAGGAAGCCCAGAGCAGAACTGTGTCTTTACAACGACTAGGGTTTCCTCCTGAAGTGGGTCAGGAGTGTGAATGAGATTAGAAGGCAGTTTGAATTACTTGAATTGATCAGCATTCCTCACATGCACTAAAAGGCTCCTCGGACGTCATTTATACATTCCAGCATAATGAGGCACGGAAACCCCCAGAGCAGCGTCTATGTGATAAGACTGGAGGCTTATGCAGAAATGTCACAAACCACAAAACCTGAAGAGGATGCAGCAGTTCAAACTGTGGCCTAGTACTGTAATGTTTGATAATGAAATGGTTAAATTATAATGAACAACTTTGACTATTTAGCCTGATACAGTAGGTCTGTTACGACTGAGGGGCCAACATTTTAAACCTGAGATGCTCCTAAACACGCAGTACGTCTAGTTTACATGACATTTCTCACACTTGCACTGATGGTAGTAATGAAGGGACTTAAATTAAGGTTACATTTCAAACAAAAATGCGTATTTGTCAGGCCCTACTGGTCCAGTTTTGATGGACAGACCATCCTGTGCTTGCATTATTCATGGAGAGACAACATGTTTATTACGAACAGAATGATACTGTACAAAGAGGCATTACAATTTTGTTTTGTCATGTCTCTGCAAGACTCATTTTACCAGCGAGGTCAGGGCTCAGACAGAAAGGATGTTTTCTGGGGGAGGTTTAAGATATTTTTTCTTAACAATAACCGTGAAGGACAGAGAACAGAACGCGCCAACAGAAACCACTGACCCTCTGTTACCTGAATATTTCCAAAACCTTTTGCTAAAGCATTTCTAGTTTCTTCCACAAGCTCCGGAGGTCACAGCCTTCACTCTGTACCACAGGACGGCCGAGTAATTCGATGCTTCACTTACTACCTTCATTAAATCTTTAAGCGCTGCCAACAATTAGTCCCTCTCTCTCTTCCAACATCTCCCTCCCCCGTCTCCTTTCTAATGCCTCTCCGTGAGACATGTCAAACACGGCCACCTGATCTTATGATCTATTACTCCTGACTGTAAGGGAATCCCCTGCAGCAGAACAGAGCCTGGGTTGTTCGTTCAGACACGTCCTGACTTACCTCTCAGTAAGATCAGTAACAGACAGAAACGCTGCATTGACAGCTGCTTCAGTGAAAGAAAGATAAAATGAATGCACTGCTTCATGCTCTCTATTAGAGCTTTTCAACCATTAAGAAGCCACAAGAACATTGCATTTGTGTTTGTGTTTCCAGCGTATCTTAAGAGCTGTAAAGATTAGGCATATCAGACAGTTTGAGACCACTTTTGGCATGACATGACGACATAAAGTTTCCTTGTTCTTTGTAATTTATTGTTGAGCAACTGTGACGTTGGAGACGAGACACACTGAGGTGGAATACACAGTATAACCTTTGTTCGATCAGGTAAGCTCACTGAGATTAAGGCCTTTTCAAGAGAGACCCGAGTATGGCAGGGGAGAGAGAAGACACAATACAGAAGCACATATACATGAAAGCACACTAACAATGTCAAAAACAACTACAAACATCTCTAAAAGTTTCAAACTCACCCGTTGGAATGAGAAATTCAGGTTTTAAAATCCTTTGCAATTCATGGGTCATTATCAGAGATTCAAAGAGCCGGAAATGTAAGACACCTGTCTGCAAAGTAGTGACAATCTACTGAGTGTATTTTGCTGGGTACTTGCATTTTCTTCTTTAGTACTAAAAATAACATACACATTGAAACAATGAAAAAATTAAATAACGTTTCTGTTTCCGACTATTTGGGAGATGGGTTGTACAACCCGTCCAATAACATTAAATACAGTTTCCCATCCCTAACACTAGCAACATCTAGTACTTGCTTGCAGTCTGAATGAAGCTATAAGTTGTAGCAGTCTCGAGGATTGGGTTTGACCAGTCAATTATTCTTAATACTCCAAACTAGGGCTGCATGGTATTGGAAAAAACTGACATTGCGATCTCTTTTTTTTCTGTGATATATATTGTGATATGAAAAAATACAGGAAATTTCACCAGATACATGCAGTGTGTTATTCATGTACAGATATACAAATAACAATCATAATTTTCATCATTTGGGTACTTTAAAAGTCTATCCTCTTCTAACAAAACAAAACCCCCCTCCTACTCCTACCACACTTGGTTCAGCCCTCTGCCACCCCTCCAGAAATCAGCTTGGACTCCTCCACTCTCGGTTTCACATATGTGACTCTGACACCTGAGAGGTGGAGAGACAACACGTTTCTTAATAAACTTTACAAATGGACTTGTGTGTCGCAGTTGTGTCCTTTACATGTAATCTACCATTTCTAACAATGTTCAAATGTGTGCATAATCTGCGTGGTAGAAGATAAACAGGCCTCGCAGCGTGGCTGAGGATGTAAAACTCTCAAAATCAGGCAACAAACAGATTTATCTATATGCCGGCAAGATGTAGCATTAAGCGTTTCCTACATTAGGGCCCGGTCCAGTCCCGTGACACTTAACTTTTTAACTTCTAACCAGCAGGGGGACGTGGTGCCGCTGATAATGGGAATACATGCACTCAAAAGCCGCCTTGCATAACTGAACGCCTGCCTCGAGCATCCAGGCGACATTATCTGTGACAGTAGCCGTATCACGTGCATGTTTACAGGCAGGTGATATGTAGACTGCGTGCACAGCAATCATTTCGCTTTGTGGTCTGGTGAAGGGGTGCACTTGATTCTTGAATCTGCTTTGGTTGTTTGATAAATTGATGAAGTGCACACCTTCACCAGAGCAACCTTGGGAACTGATCAGACTCTGTGTATCCAAGAACCCTTAAATCGGACTAAATCGTGTAATATCAGACGGACTTCTCTTGTAGATTAGTCATGGAAAATGAGAACCTTGCGGGTTTTCCTCTTGTATCGAGCAGCAAAAAGTTGTAGCATGATGTGTTTGAGTTAATTTGCCTTACTTGACATTGCACGTCCTGCAGTGTGACTATTGCACATGTGCACATTGCAATGTCGATGCTGAAACGATATATCGTGCAGCCTTACTCCAAACTCCTTCCTCTACGTCAGGAAAGTATTCCATCAGTAAGGGGCTTCTTAGGCGGCAAGAACAAACTTGGAGAATCTATGATGTTGGCCATGTCAAACTAGTTCTCGTCACCACTGCTCACTTCTTCGCAGAAATATTAATTCACACTCTGCTTGGAATTCTACCATGGACCAGCCCAAGCATGCAATGTTCACCTCTTGTATGTATGTTGTTGACAAGCTTTGCACACTTCAGTCAGATCAGTTTATGATGTTGCACACTACACACCAATCCCTGCATATGTTTGCATGCACGTGTAAGAAGCTTATCCCGGCAGAAGTTACATCATAAAACAACCAGCAGACATGTAATCTGTACTCCACACACTCACTCTCACGTTACTCATCACGCAACAAAATTTCCACATTTCAGTGCATTGGCCTCAAATCAACACAGACATCATGACATGGGGAGAACACACACTGCCTCTGTATTCTGTCTTTCAGGTAAAATACACAGATATTTAGCAGCTAGATTATCAACTGGTTTTCATTGTACGACATGTGGCAAAAAAAGGGAATTAATCATTTAATTCTCTATATACTTCCTCTAATTCATTGTCTTGATATGTGTGCGAGGCTTGCTTGGGAATTAAGATAAGTAAACACTGCCTCTCTGCCAGCACAGGATCACTTTTGATGGTATCTATGTCAGCAGAGACCTTCATTTAAGCACTGACTTCTCCCTTGCGGCAATCAGCTATGTCCTCAGTTGACCTGATCTCATTTTACTGGTGTCGGATACAAAGTAGCCCGTTTCAGAACTTGTCTAGAGTGAATGTACATCTTAAAAAACATTAAGAAAAAACTGAAACATTCGAGGCAAAAAGAACTACAGTAGATAAAAAAAAAACTAAAAAAAAATGGGTGTTGGTGAAGTTTCATCTTCTTAAACATGACAGTTAAGGCCACCAGATCTGACTGTTATGACTCATAAACCAAAGTTTAATCAGAAAGTTCAGCAACTGTCTTTGCATTCATATTTACTATATTATAAGTGTTAAATCACGTGGTTTCATCTGGATTCACTTCTATAGCTACATTTATTGTTGAAACTGACCTTCACTGTGTTTTGTATGCAGGCACATACTTTCAGTAGAGAGATATTTACTCTGCTCCAAACTATAGTCATCAGCTTTGATTGTGTGATTAGTCATTTAGTATCAGCTGAGGCCCAACAGTGACCTTCAGACCTCTGCTGATTGTATGATGTGGGTGTGTTCAAGCTGCTTTAGTGTTTTTGTTATTTGCTGCATTGATATCTATCTCATCAGTACCATCCAAAGACTTTGTGCTATTAGTATTAGCCTTTTGGATCACATGAACCATTATCATGAGCTAAATTGTAAAGAAGCAGTTCCTGGCCATTGCAGAAGGCTGACAGGGAGCTAACAAAGAGTGTTATAGACATACACATTTCCAAGGGTTTTCCAAGTGTCACCAGTGACCTTTTTCATTTTTAGGTGAAGTAGGTTTAACAATAACAGCTGCCGATGGCCTCGGGCTTGTAGAAAACTATGTCAGGACAACAGATCCCCGCTGCCTCCAATAAGCCAGTGCTCAAAAAGTAATAAGAAAGAAGCAACAAACATACATTCAAACTGTAAATTATTGCTGCTTCTAGCCTGCCACAAACACAACGTCTCCACGACTGAGAACCCGAGAATGTGCGCACATGCTGACCGACCATATCTTGTTTACAGCATCGACTCAGTCACAACCACAGCACTCCAGTTTGAGTCAGAAATCAGGATTTGAGAAAAATGGAAGCAGCATCAGTGAAAGCAGAGAATTTATACTTTTGCAGAACCATCACATGTCCTGAGTTGAACATGACAATAAAAAAAGGTATGAAACTAGTGGGTTTTTTTCATTATGGATTCATTTATTGACCATTGCTTAATCTGTACAGTGCCAGCAAACACTGAAAAAAGCACAAGGTGACGTCTTTAGATAGCTTTTTCAGTTCAAAACCCAAGGACGTTTGATTTACAGTGATATAAAACACAGAAAAGAAACAAATCCCCACACTGGAGAAGCTGGAACCAGAGTTTGACATTTTTGCTTGATGAATGATGATTAATCAATTAAAACATTGCGTCTGATTATTTTTCTGCCAATTTACTAATTATGAATATTGTGTGGCATATACTGTATCACGTCATTGTCAACCTATAATAATTTCCATCATGCTACAGTATGCGGAGAAGAGTGGAGCACATCCTGCTCACGGTCAGTTACATACAATTACACCTGGAAGCTGCCCAGTAAAACCACAGTCTGACCTGTTGGCCACAGAACAGAGCACTGGAGCAAGGGCAGGTTATGTTTGCTTGAGGGCACTTTAACATGGTTGCTCCTTCACGTCTCTGGATACTCATCCCTCTGTTCTGTAAACCAAACAGACAACTTTACAATCACCAACTTCCTTCTGAGACTACAGCTCTCTGAACAGACCAGATATAACATACTGTACATAAGCAACTGGATTATTTTTAACTATGACAAAAGACGACAATGTAGGTGAGAAGGAAGAAGTCGAGGATTAGCAGCATGTCGGGGAAGATGGAACGATGATTGAAACCTCTCATGGCTTCTCAAAAGCTGGACCCAACACACACATGCACTCACACACACACACACACACACAAACACACACAGTCTGACCTCTAAATATGGACTATAAAAGACATAATCGGTATGTCCTGCAATGAGTTATGTGTGTGGTAATGTGTGTCGACATCCACCAAAACCACACAGCTCTTCAGTCCTCTTAAAGTACCACTTCCTGCTTCCCTGCTGTCTTTAAGATTATTACACCTTTTTACGAAATCTACATTGCACGACAAAGTTTTCCTTTGAAAATCTCCGTTGGATTAACCTGATTCAATGAAAAGTTAAAGCTGAAAAAATACATTTTACATTTTTTTAAATAGTCCCCTTTCTTCACAAGCTAGTCGCTAACTTTGTCTGTTTGCTAAAAACAGCTGCCTAATGCTACTGGAAACGAGAGCCCCGAGACTGTGCCACACAGTAAAAGTACCTTAAACTCAAAACCACGAGAAAAAAAAGAGGCTAAAGGCTCCAGAGTTGGTGGCGACCACATTACGTAACATTTCACAACACACCAGTACAACCATAAACCAACTTCTTATCTCCCAGCTGACAAGCGTTCTATCTTTAGATTCTTTGTTAGCACTAATCAACGTTTTGTTCCACTTCCACAGAGGAGTGCCATCCTCTCATTTTACGCAGCATAGGAAGTGGGACAGCTTTTTAGAGAGAGGAAGAGGGGGAGTGATCAGGGGTGTGTCTGTGCTTATCAGGGGGAATGAGGCAGAATCCTCTTATGATAGACCTAAATAAGCAGCTGTGGGGTTAGGCAGGGTGTTGGTTATGGAGGTCAAAGGATAGTTATTATTAACATGACTAAGTCCAACGGGAGAGGGAGCAGCTGGTGCCAAGATTTCCAGCAGACAGCCCCGCGTCTACGGGCGCAGTACACTGACTGATGAAGTACATGTGGATCGATGCCACCCACCCACATTGAAGGGCAGCGGAGAGAATGGAGTCACTCTGAGTCACTGTTTTTCTCACCGAGTAATCATGTGTCACATTCCTCATTTCAGGACAAAAGACACCAAAGTCAGAGGGATTAAAGACCCCTTCTTCTTCAGCAAGTCTCAAAGGGCATTACAAACAGAAGACCAGAAAACGGGCTCTCCAAAAAATCTAATGAAGCAGTAACAAAATGAAATAAGATGAAAGGTGATGGCAGCCTGTCAAACCTCTCAAAACGAGGAAGAACTCAAGAGAAAACCTTTAACTCCTCAGGCTTCTGTAAACCTCATTACCTAAATAAATGCTTCAAAATAAAACATATTATTATTACTATCATCATCATTATTATTATTATTATTAGTAGTAGTAGTAGTAGTAGTAGCAGTAGCAGCTGCAGTACTGTAGGAGTAGGAGTAGTAGTAGCAGTATTAGCAGTTGCAGTAGTAGTAGTAGCAGTTGTAGTAGCAGTAGTAGCAGTAGTAGTAGTACCAGTAGTAGTAGTAGTACCAGTAATAGCAGTTGTAGTAGTAGTAGTAGCAGTTGAATACCAGCCATGAATACATTTAAAATATTATACTTTTGTTATATTATTTATTCTATTCACTATAATTTGCTTTGAGGCTGATGTATAAACTCCGTCCTCAGGATGCTTCAGTCGTCTGGCCTCAGAGCAGCTCTTCTGTTTTCCAGTCGGATCTCTGATCAGTCGCCCTCAGGGCAGTGATGTCATGATTTACTCAGGCCCCTGAGTCTAGACAGTCACACAGAAACTCCGGCCTACAGGGATGTCTGCTCATACACTGGATTCATTGATTTATGCAGTGTCAATTTCATTTCAGTTTTCTTTGGATAAACAGCGTTTGCCTTAAGGAAATCAGCTGAAGTCACAACAGAGATGAGTAAACTGCTAAAACAGCATTAATCCATTAATCCAAAGAATACATTTCACTTGTGGGACGTCCCTGAGTTATCCAACATCCCCAGTCAGTCACTGCGTGTGGACATGTTGCTGTAGAGACAGAAATCTCTCCCAGATTCTTACCTCAACCACACCAAACCCTCACCTAAGTCCAACCAACACTTAATCATATTCATTTAACTTTTTATTTTGCTGAGTGTACACACTCTTTTATAACAATGCCAGTTACACAGAGAAAATAATGAGAATGAAGACAGTCATCGACATAATTATAGACAACATACAGGTCTTGAAGTTACAGGAAGGATTAAGTGTTTTGATTTTTAGGTGAGATTGCAGATTATTCAACGAGACCACTGCGATAATAATAAATGCTTTAATCAGTTGCTAGTCACGTTTGGATTTCCTGAAGCGTCACCAAGACACTGGACCATAAAGGCCCCAAAACACTGGATCCTACACTTCCCCATAATGCAACTCCATAACGGTGTGAATACTGATTACACACCCCATGGTTTGTCATATCTTACAGTAAGTTGTCCTAAATAAAGTGTCGTTTAGACTGAAACAAGGAGTAACAGGAAAAGAGACTCTTACCATGTGATTCACAAACCACAAGTCAACAAGTCAAACCAGAAGTACAAGATAAGAACAGCACAATTTAAAAGCTTAAAGTGTGTGTGTGTGTGTGTGTGTGTGTGTGTGTGTGTGTGTGTGGTCAGCTACAGTACCTGAGGGGACGTCTAGTCTTGTTTACATAAAGCCGGTGGTTTGTATTACCACAGATGATGATTGGGTTACAGTGAATGTTTGTTTCTGCTTTGCTGAAAAGTAAGTGGAGATCCACTACTGTCATCTGAGACACAAAAAACTACACACCAAAACGTCTCATTTACACACGCCACTGTTTGAAAGTCTACTTAGATAACGAAGATAAAGATAAATAAGACTACAAAACAGACAGTAAGTCAGATCAAGTGGACTTTCATTTAAGGTGATTCATTTCCTGTTACACTTGATGCTCCAAAACCTACTTGTTTTTCACTAGCTTACAGTCACCAGGACTGCGCTTCTTTTTTTTGAGTGCTGGAGCCTGAAGTAAACTATCAATACAGGTATGTCCCACATGAGATAAAACGTCCATACAAGCTGAGACACTGAGTCAAAACAGCAACATCTCCTGTATCAGGTGACTATACATGCTTTTAAGAGCCCGGAGGCCGACAAAGACACAAGAGGAGACTAAAGAAAACAGACAGGCTGGCTACGCCTGCTACCTCAGATCTATAAACTCATCACCATTAACACAGAGGGATCTCCTGCTTCTCAGTGAGGGTGTTTTCTGTCAATGCCCCTGATCAAAAACAGAAAATGTAGTTTGTAGATGACACACCTTTACATGTGAACTTCTAAAACGGGACTCATATGAGACGAGACTGTTGATATTGGATGAAGACGTTTTTGAACTTTTCTTATCATTTTTTTCACTGATTATTCCTCCAATGTTCATGCATGGCAACTAGTTGGTAAAAGTTCTTGAGATATTTCAGTGTGGACCAAAGCAGTGGCCCCACAGACTGCAACACCCTTTTTACCTTACTAAGGACAAACTACTTCCTGTACTGCCTTTGAATGCTGCCATGGGACGTAAATCATGTGCTGCAGTATGAACATCATTTCTAGTGATAAAGGTTTCAGCTGGGTGGTAGTGCATGTTCAACATTATATGTAAGTAATGTGTAGTGGCTCATTCATGCACTTTCATTCAAGCATTCATGACTGTGCTTCAACGTCTGTCTTTGTGAGGAAGCTAATCAATAGAAATGCTGTCTAATGGTCTCCATCATCAATAATAGAGTGAGGCTGAGAATTTGGCCTCTACAATATTCAGCATCTCAGAGAGCTTGTATCTGTTTATTAATATACCTCTGTATTTATTTCATCATATGACTTAACTGTACACACATGACTCACAATGCAATGTAAATAACACACTAAAAAATTATCCATACAGCTCACACGGTGCCACAATCTATGTAATGGACCGTGTGGCTTATCAGCCCAGACGCACAAACACACTCAAAGGACGTAAAACTAAACTTTACAGTCCACTGTGATATCATGCAGGCGGTCCTGCACTGAAAAACAAGACCAGTGCTGCTCTTTGGTAAAATATCTAAGGATGGATTCTGCTTTTCATGGGTGTCGTGCACATTTCTGGCAGGAGATAAAAAATTATTTGTGACCAGATTTTACAGCTCTGCTTAATTAAACAATCAGGAAGGAAAATAACTCTTCAGTTAGAAAGGTTTGTTGCTGTTTGCATTGACAGATATCCATTATTTGGGTAAAAATGGCCCCAGGAGTCTTAATCTGCATCATTATTGCGACTCCATATATGTGGAAATGGTTTCTCAGATTAGTGACTCATCATCTGACTTAATGAGACATCCTTAATCAAATAAATGCAGAAAACGGATTAAATGAGGAACCTACTTTGACTGTCCAGACAACAAGGGCCCAGATTTACAGGAACAAACCAACAACTCTATTGTATTCTCTTCACAAGACACAAAAACAGGAAATTCTCATGCTGGTACAAAGCAGAAATGCACAAATTTCCCTGCTTCAGCATGATTCAAGCCGTCTGATTGATGGAATCATCAGCAGCTGTGGTTGAGAGGGGTGAAGTCACTGGACACATAATGCAGCCTCGGCATTTACAGTACATTAACGGACACTCTGAAAGCCCGAGATGGAGCCCAAGTCTCCCCGATTGGAGTACCGTTGCCCAGAAGTAAGTGAAGGACCACCTTGTATATGACCTCTTAAAACACACTTTCACAGGCAAGACAATCTTTGGTATATGCTGTAATAGAAAAACTGCAAAACAACAAACACTAGAATAAGACCCTCCTTATTCTGCACTGTGGTCTGCACTCCACAGCATGAAATACACAGTTTTGTTGACTGAGAAACACAAAGAGAAAAGTCAACATTTTCTACCTTCAAACCGGATTTAGTCGCAAGAACAGACATACTTTTTGTTTTTGTCCAAATGTTTAAACCCTTCACCTCCCACTGCCCAGCACATTGTAAAACTTTCACAGACTGCTGGTGCAATGAGAAGGCACGTGAATATGAACATGTAATATGTGTATCAATAGATTAGACTCTCATCCTTTCTGTCTTTGTGGTCATTTTCAAAAAGAATGCCCATCCTAAAAATAATCTGGGTACGATGCACAGCAGGATACACAAGTAAAACCTGAAAAACATGGTGTCTCCCTTCTTTCAAAGCAGGCTTGCAAACCAACAATGTAATAAATCCTTGGAAAATATTATACCCAAATTCACTGCAAGAGTCTAATATTTCATTTGGATGGACCTATCCCAAAAGTGGTGGGTGGTAAAGGTTTGGTGTTAACTTCTCACACATTTAGAAACCACTTGACTTTGAAATGGCGAATTTAGTATCAGCAGTTTTTTGCACTTTGTTGCAGGTGTGAAACCGGGCTTCTTACAGATTACAGAGAAATGAAACTGGATGGAGAGGCCACCACTAAATGCAACAGATACTGTTCAAGTGCTCTAAACCCTCAGTCAACAAAATCAAGACCTCTCCAGGTGCTCTTTTCAGCATCTAAAAACACTTTCATTGAGCTGTTCACTTGACTTGGAGAAGCTCTCCTGTCGTCTGTATGCACCAAGGACGGGCCACGTTCGACGCAGCAAGCCACCGCTGCACAGTTTAATTTGGGAACGTCTGGTGTCAGGTACAGACTGGCCGCATCCGTGTGACCTTACAGTGTAACAGAGTTCAGCAGGAGCTCTGACCTCCGCTGTAACACCATCTGCTTCAGGTCAGCCTGTGCATTATGGCAAATTAATCGCACTATGTCTGACATACAGTACAGGTGGAATAACTTGACCAAAACCTCAATTTGTCCAAAATACTTCTTAAAGATGTGGAATTTGGGACAAATTGAGTTTTTAATTTTAATCTTAAACCATCAACTGTGAAAACAAGTGTCTGGGGGTTTTTTGTGCTATTTTACACACATTTAAAATGAATGAAATGGAAAATTGTTCCACTGTCATATCAGTGTTGTACACTCCCCACATTTGCTGCACTAAACTAATATACTATGTGAATGTGTCACTGCACTTTGGCACTTTTTGTGAGCTCCTGATGGTGAAACGTGAACTTTAAAGCCTTTTTTGTTGCCAAAAATCACCTTCCCATCATTGCTCTTTCCAGACACCATCTTTTATTTACTGTCAATTAACATACCTCTGTGCCAGACTCCCTTTGAAAAAGTGCTTTAGTTAAAGTTGATAGCAGCCCTCTATTATCAGAGCAGAATTCCTACAAGGATCCCTCACACACAATAGATTCTTTGTGCACTTCCATGGCAACTCCAGGAGCTGCTCTCCACCTTTACTTTACCCTCCATATTCCCACTAGTTTGTCTGAGATGTTGGCAGTAAAAGCTTTGAATGTCCTTCCTTACCGTAAACATGAACAGACTTCTGAGAAGAAAGACGTTTTTAAAAAGCAATAAGGTGTCCAACACCTGTTGTTTTGATTTTTTTTTTTTTTTGGGATGCATCACCGTTCAAACAACATCCCGAAACAATTTCAAGGGTTCGTCAAAAACAATACATGGAAGCAACATGTTGTACCAAGCAGGATGTGGTCCAGGATGTGGGTTTCAAACGACGTGACTACCGAGCAGCACCACCAGCTAGCTGAAGAGGCACAACAAACACAGTCCACAGCGGCTGCTCGTGGCATGTGGCGGGTGGAAACGCTCCGTCCACTCCCGTCGCAGCAGCACCAAAACCCCTCATGTACGCACCAAATTTTTCACGGTTACAGAATGAGCCCTTAACCCGGCCGAAAAAACAACCACACGGCCGGTGTTCCGTCCTCATGTCCACCACCACCACCACCACGGAGGAAAAGTTTATTTACACCGAGCCTTGGCTGCGCGCTTCACTGAACCAGGCGGTGACAGACACGCTGGCAATAAATGTTCCTCTCTCTCTGTTGAGAAAATGTTGAAGGACAGCTTACCTTTGTACTGCAGCGAGTTGCCGGTTCGTATTTTCACAGTTCCACTTATGGACTCTCCCGGACCATAAACCACCTTGTTGTTGGTGAAAGTGATATCAAATTCTTGAAGCTTTCCCATGGCTCCGCTCAGCTCTGCGTCTTTGAAAGCAGCGACGAGGCGATGCTGCGCTCTCACCTGCTGCCGCGAGCCCCCCCTTAGAGACCGGTGACGTCACGTTGACTACCCATTGAAAGGCATTGAAATGGGAGGGATGATAACTGATGATGTGCTTTATGGACCGAAAGTGAATATCTCTTATGTAATTCAGTTGCAGGATCATTTTGGGTAAAATTCTTTGTCATGAATCCAAACGAACTGAAGCTAAAACCTCCATATAACATTTTTTTTGTTTAACTTTAGCATCATAAATAAAAAAAACACAACAAAATTTGATTTAATTAACTTGTTGCAGTTTATAGAGGGACTTGAACAAACTGACTTTTTTTAACTGCATCCTTGTATAAATTTGCACACATGGTCATAATTTTGTCTTTTTGCGTGACTGTTGATTTGTCTGAGCGATAAAAGGGGATACAGAACTTCAAATACCAGTAAAATATTATTATTTTTTGAGGGGAACTAGTATCATAAAAGAAAACATAGAACTCAAAACATTATAAATGTCCTTAGCTTTGTTCATCCAAAAAATATGCTTAGTCAGAAAGTTTCTTATCACTAAAAAGGTCAAAGAAGTGACATTCAAAATGCCATCGTTGTTGGACATATTGTAGTACCCAAGTGTCTAATGGTACTGTAATATCCCTTAGCATACTGTAGGTGCAGTTTCATGTCTGACTGTACAGTATATTTCCAAAATAATAAAGAAGGAAGGATGTTACTGCACACTTTCTGAATATTTTTGTACATTAGGTACATTCCTCACTGATATGGTATTATTACAGATGCATTTCCAGCCCTCATGAGACCACATGAGTATCTTTTGGTACCCATGGCTGGATTAACCTGCTGGGGACGTCCCAGGGGGAAAAAGAGAGCTGCAGCTTTTCTATGCTACAATACTAGCTGTCCCCGGATTTGCTGAGTGGTAATTTGATTAATCACAAATTAATTTAGCAATATGCAGCATGGACAAAACTGAAACAAAAGGTGTGTTCAAACTAGTCTTTGACACAGGGACCCCTCTCAGCCGGCTGACATAGAGTAAATGTATCAGTATGGGGAACCCTGCTCATACCACAGTCTCAATTTACATTACTGCAATACTAACCCTGTTCAAAACAGGAACACCTGCTAAACAGAAGCGCTGCATTTGCATGTAGACTGGCAGTGTTGTTAATGTTTCTGTAATGGCACTATTTTGGCATTTAGTGGACAAGAAATCACTATACTGTTTTGTATGAACAGGAAATGATACACGGTATGCACCAGCGAGCATCAGTCAAACTGCATAAAGGTTAAAACTTCACATATAGGTTGGCTGTGAGTAGAGCATTCATGTCCATTTTGCTTTGTTGCATTGTGGGAACAGTGTGTCTATCAACATCACACTCAGAATGCTGATATTTTTATGTAAATACTTATAATACTTGTAATACTACACTTCCCATCTCAGCGTATGCGTCTTGTCTCAGAAAGCACTTCCTGTCTCTGACTGTACTTCCTGTCTCAATGTGCTGCATCAGCGGCTGGAGCTGATGTGAAAGTTATGATGGTCTGTGGTGCATAAAAAGCTTGCAGAAAGGGCTCACTTACAGTTTTCATCAGCTTCAATATGTCGTATTTACCAGGAGACAACAACAAAATGACATTAAACTCATAGAGACAGACATTATAATAATTCTCTCTCTCTCTCTCTCTCTCTCTCTCTCTCTCTCTCATCATCTCACCAGGCTGCTAATATTCCTGGTAAAAGCTCTGAGACAGATGTTTCCATGACGACAGACAAACACCATGGTTGCCAAGTTACTGCTTGTATCCATGGAAATCTGGTATGCGGTGGCATCTGATCTGGTCTAAAGAATCCCTCAATTTTTTTGTTTACTCATGTTGCAAAAACCTCCCCTCAAACAGCTTGAATAATGAGTCATTTTGACACTGCGAAGCTGAAAGTGAGAGCATCATGTGTCAGGAAGTAACAGGATAAGATGTTAACGCCATATGTCAGGTGCACTGAGCATCAGGCTGAGGTGAATCCATGCCAGGACTGAGAGAATAATGACTAGACAACCTCATTCATGTCTTTTCTGTCTGCAAACATCTTATATGTTGTTCTTTTTGTGGTTTCATGCTTCATGATTTCACTTCTTAAAGTGCTACACAGATGGATCTGGTCTGTTGTGACACTCTGACCTTCTGTCAGGCGGTTCTGACTGGTGAATTACAATTGTTTAAATGTACAGTCATGATGAGACACAGTGAGATAAGAGCTATACCAGTGGCTCCACCTAGTGGACAACTGCCAGAAGCCATTTACAACTGTGATACTACTGTTGTGGGTTTGGCCAGATGATCAGGGGCGTAATTTAC
>NTHP01000258.1:1079659-1154337 GCA_003416845.1 Oplegnathus fasciatus | reverse complement strand
CCCCCCCCCACCTTTTAAATCAAAATTCCGCCCCTGCTGATGATTGTTGTCTGAAGTTATTTTGTTGGAAATTCAATAGAGAATTATCTTATAGATAACAATAACAAGATGGAAATAGTGACTGCGCAATACTGACCAGCTCAAATATTGTGATTTTTAAAAAAAACAAATACCTGAAAATCAATATAATCAAATAATGTGGGCATCACAGGTGCTTCAAGAAAAACACTTTCAAAATAATTTGAACAAATTTGAAATAAAATAATTAAAATCTATCTCATTATTATCAAATCTCATTGATTTATTGCCCAAATCTAGTTTTAACCAGTTATGTTTTTTTAAATGTTTTGTTCTGATATTTTGCAAACAAACAGGCGAGAGAGAGCACAGACAAGTACAGCACCGTTGTGTCTTTATTTCACTTCACCCAAACTAACATGTGAGACAAGTTTTAAGAGACAATGATTCATATTTTAACGCCACATAATATGCATGTAAAGAAAAACGTCTATTTTCAGCTCTGATAAAAAGCTGCTGTACAAAATATTCTATCAATTTTTTATTTCTGAGGACTTATAGCAGTGGAGAAGTATCTGTAGATAAATAATAAAACATTAAGTCTGCTTGTCTTCATCTTGCATGGACGTGTTTGTCAAGTGTTCAACCCAGATAAACCTCACAGGCAGATGTATATTTCTCTATATTACTAGATAATAGGCACCTCCTCTTCGCCTTCCAAATCAAGCAGGCAGGTGTTTGCGATGGCCCTTGTCACGACGTAGGGGTCGCAGTTTGCTGCGGGGCGGCGGTCCTCGAAGTAGCCTTTCCTCTCTTGGCCCACCTGGCGAGGGATGCGGATGCTGGCGCCTCGGTTGGCCACTCCGGCAGAGAAGTCGTTGATGTTGGCGGTTTCACACTGACCCGTGAGGCGCCTGATGTTGTCCTGCCCTCCACGTGGGTCATACACTCGGATGTGCTCGTCGTGTTTTTTGCTCAGCTTCTCAATGGCCAGCTCGATGTATCTGTTAAAAGAGGAAAACGGAGACAGCTGAGATAAGGAAGGTTGCTGCCAGTGGCGGACTCAGGCTGTTTGAGGGGCAGGGGTGAAAAAAAATAAAAAGTAGAGCTAAGGGGAGCTTCTAGTGGGTTTGACTCTAACCTTTCACATTGTTAATGTTAGGGTTAGGGTTAGGGTTATGTCAAAGGTGCATGTGTCAATGTAAAATGTTAATCTCATGAAAAAAATTTTTAGTAAGATAAACTGGAGCGTGTTTGTTATGTTCTTATTACCACAAGTACCTAAAATGGTCAAAATAAGGGAAAAAAAAGTTCAAGTACATTACACTACACAGGTTCCACACTAATCATTATTTTAAAGCAACTCTGTGGAACTTCTCATATTGTGTTGATATTGGCGGTCCCTGTGGACAAAGGCGGTAGTGTTTCACCTAAGCTTTGGTTACATGTTCCCTCCATTTCACTCCCGGCTTCAAGGAGACGGAAGCAACTGGAATTCAGCCAGTTTTAGCAGCTATGAATGACACTATTTAGCCAGAACAATAATCTTTCTAGATTAACTTTGGCTTGAAAATCAATGCTCTGATAATTCATCGACAGTAACATCCTTTCGCAGAAGTAAAAATGTTTTCATGGAAAATGTAAGGTGGGCTTTATTTTTGTGGAAATGTAATTTTTGGAAGACAAAATGCTCAAATATGAGCAGGATTCAATATATATGACAATTTTTGAGGAAGTTTGTTATTAATATTTCATTGGCTGGGGTAATTTAATCCTAAATTACTAAAGGTGTTACCATTTAAAATGAATGCATGAATTACTATTGTTACAAGTTTCAAAGGAAATGTTTACTCACTTCAGTCCTTCCGCTTCCCTCATCTGCTTGGTGCTGACATTTGTGTGGCAACCGGCACCGTTCCAGCTGCCCGTCATTGGTTTGGGGTCCAGTGTTGCGACAACACCAAAATCTTCACACATGCGATGCAGCAGGAAGCGTGCAACCCACAGATGGTCGCCCATCTCAATGCCCTCACAGGGACCCACCTGGAACTCCCACTGAGGTTAGAAGAAGCAGAGGCAAAGAAAAGAGGGGAATAAGGAAATTGTAGAGGGGAAGCGTAAAAAACAAACATGGACAAAGAACAATAATTAGTTGAATGAACAGTCGTGCCAACGTGAAAGCATTTTCTATCCACTGTGCATTAGAATAACGGTGACACTTGCCTGAGATGGCATAACTTCAGCATTGGTGCCATGGATTTTGACCCCTGCATAGAGGCAGGCCTTGTAGTGGCACTCCACAATGTCCCGTCCATAAGCATTGTCTGCTCCCACCCCACAGTAGTAAGGACCTTAAAGTGGATGACATGTTGGGAAGCTTGTTAAGACAAAAAAACAACAACCTATACCTAAGGATACTATAATACATCTGATAAATAAAGCCAAACAAGTCAAACAAGTCAACAAAGAGGACAGACAAATTACTGCTGATTCACCTTGGGGTGCTGGGTATCCATTTGAGGGCCAACTAAAAGGATGTCCATCTGTTCCTAAGAGCGTGTACTCCTGCTCCATGCCAAACCACATGCAGTGCTCTTTAACCTCCTCCATCACTTTGTTGCAGCTTGCTCGATGGTTAGTTTCTAGTTAGTAAAGACAAAACCAGTACAGCTTATTTGTCCTGACCTTAGTGTACAGAATTATGTCAGTAAAACATGAGCAGAAATGAAAAAAATGTACCTGCAGGTAAGCGGTTGTATTTGAGGACCTCACAAAGAACCAGTTTGTTGGGGTCGAGGATGAACGGATCCCTGAACATGCGGACTGGAATGAGGTACATGTCACTGTTGGAGCCTTCGGCCTGGTATGTGCTCGAGCCGTCAAAGTTCCACTCGGGAATATCTGACAGGATACATTTAGCCAAAAATTTATCATCAAAACAACTCTTCTAAAAATAATACCGAACTGGATGTGCCAGTCTGTGAAACCTGACATGCAGACGGGCTGTTTTAGCTCTGATGTCACCAAGACAATTTCCTGTAAACTGTTAGCACTTGGTGAGAAGAACTTAAATCTTTTACTGAACTAAAATTAGAAACACCACCATGCTAAAAAAAATCCATTACATCACATTACACTCATTTACAAGTTAAAGTATTAAATTTTGACTTTTCGCTGTGAGGTGAAAACCATGTTAGTTTGGGGGATTTCCATGCATTCAGATGAGTTGAAGAAAGAGGAAGGAAGGATGAGGATGAGGACAGGAGGAAGGAGACAAAGAAAGACGGAAGGCCAGAGGGAAGAAAAGAGGATTAGTGACATTAATACGAGTTCTCATGCTGAATGCAAACACGGGGCAACATTAGCATTCATTTGAAGTTGTGTTTCTGTCCACCTGATCAATGTAAGTCCAACAATCACTCTCACTTTTAGCTCCTTTTTGGTCTCCACCAACTCTCGAGAAAAATATCGGCCTCTTTAGCGGCTAAATGCTACACCATGGATCACTAGCTAGCCACTAACTTTTTGTGTTTGCTGTTTGATGCTAGGCAGTTGGCATACATCGGGTGTATCAGAGCTTTTTCACTAAAAACACTTCGCTAGGCGCAGTAACTTCCTTGGCCAAGAACATTCTCAAACATCTCAAACATAACCCCCGTAAAACCACGTGTCGTTTTTACACAGCAAGATATATACGTTATGTTAATTAGTGAGCTTTAAAAAAATCTACCACAGTAGGCTACTCATACTTTCACAATGTGATGTATGTGCTACGAAGAGAACAGCAGTTTCAAATGCATTGCAAATGGACAACAGCTGAGATCTCAGATGTGCAAAATAAATGTCCTTTTGTTCATAACTTGTCATGTTGAATTATTAACATGTAGCTGATTCTGACAGTGAACACTCTAAACTAGACCAGTGTACTGGACAGTAACAAATATTTGTCCTCCAGCTCCAAGTCTGCATAAGCCTGAGGTTGCACCAGGATGTTCTTACACCTACAACGTACTGTAGATGTGCAACCCTCCCTTTCAATGGAGTTTCTCCCTGACAACAGAGCTGTGCAGCTGAGAGTTAAATCTCTTGACAGCTTATTCTCATATTTATTTCTGAATAACTCCTTCACTTGTTGGTAAACATCCCTCTCAAAGAAACTGTCAAATGCCTTAATCATTCTGTAATATATACACACACCCAGTAATCTCTGAATTTAGCGCCTCATATTTCATCTCATTTGCAAGGTGGGGGGACATGCAGCTTAAATAACCCTTAAATTAAGTTATTAAAGCCCTTAATTATTCTTGTAAGAGCAGACTGAAGGATCGAATTCAGTCGTTTTACCCTTTAAAACTAGTTCCATGCATATTTTACCTTTATCTTAATGCAAAAGGTGTAAGAGTTATAGAATCCATATAGTGAATTAAAATGTTTAGTAATAAACCATAAAAAGAGCCATTTACCTTCTATGCTCTTTGGCTCACTGTCCAGGGTTCGGGTCTTGGTGCGAAGTCCCTCCCCGGTGCCGTCGATCCAGATGTAGGTGACCTGGCATTTCTCTCCCTGAGGCAGGTTCATGTACTGTTGGCGCACCGTCTTGTTGAGGCGGGAGCTGTGCGACACCGATGCCATGCTCACCTTTAATCAGAGGCAGAATACTATAATGCAAAGGTGATGTTTTTATTACATTATGTGTCATGCCAGCTCTAGTGCTTATGTTCTAGGTTTCCCATTCATTCATCCATGTTCAGGCAGCTTGAGGTTAACAATTAATAACAATTAAAAACAATTAATTGTTGTCCAACTAATTGAATCAGACTCTAAATCACTTTTGATCATATAAGTACTAAAAAAAGGAGATTTTATATATTAACTCAAAGTATGAGTGTTGTATTTGTCAGATTACACTATGTTGTTCAACATCAAATCAAATGAAATATAGTACACATAGATAAATATTCAGACTTACTGTGTTGCAGGTGACTTCTGGTGTAGTCAAGTGTCTACAAGACAACAAAGTGTGAGGTGTGCCTAAACCTGTTGGTTGTATTTAACTGGAATGCAACGCTGACGACATAGGCTCACGTAACCTGTGCGTAATTTGACATTTCAAAGGCTTTCTGTAAGTGTAGGTGTGTGTTTATGTGTGCTTAATTATTTTTTCACTACAGCATCAAGTTTTCATTCGACATTATCAGATACTTCATGCCTCTGACTTTAAGCAGAACCATTCAAATCTGTGACAATGTTTGAAAAATTACTACTTCTCTTCTGTGGAGAACAAATAATTAAAGCAGCAAACACATTACATCCATACAGTATATTGTTAGTGCACACAAAACATTTTAAATTAACCTCCTAAGTCAAAATCAACCAATTCTGTCCTCTATATGTTAAAACAGACAAACTAAACAAAAAGTCAAATCTTTGCGCAGGTATAGATGAGACGGACATAAACTCCCATGAGAAATAGTAATGAACACCCACCTGTGCCAGAGAGGCCATCTGCTGATAGTGTCTGGCTGCTGTTTGCTGAGCTGAGAGTCTTGCAGCTCAGTGAGCACAATTAGAGACTAGAAGCTGCTCATATGTTCCGTTTCCGTCAGGGTAGCTGTCCTGAGATCAGGCAGGAGGGCAGAAATTTGACGACTCCAACAGAAAAAAAGCCGGTCACATGGGACACTGTGATGGTGTGTTTAAGTGTGTGATGTGTGTGCAGAGCTGGCAGAAGACATGGGCAAGCTAAGCTTCTTAAAGGGCCTCCAGGGGCCCCCAAAGAGCCAAATGACAAAGTGCTGTTGTATCCAAAAAATTATGAACTGCAACAGAAAACAGATCATATAGATCATGTTGATTCACCTGACATTTACCTGTTTAGGGTGTAATTTAAGAATACCTTAAATTGAAGGACCCGTGTGAACCAAACCTCATGACAAAATGGGTTGAATTTGTTTGACGTAATGAGGTTTTTGTTGGATTTAGAATACAATTCGATGCTGTATGCTGTGTTGCATTTGTGCTCCACTGAAAGTTGATGCTGTTTGAATGAGTTTCATTTGTATTCTTGAAGCTGAAGGTGAATTTATAACAGGGCAACAGCTAAAGTTCAAGCTGGTATAGGCCTTCAGTTCATGAAGTTCAGGGCATGAACACAAAGTTGTGGAACTGTTTTGGTTTGTTCAGTGCGTGTGTGTTAATATGTAAGTAAAGGGGTGTTGTACAGGTTAAGTTAATTAAGGCTGAACATGAAAGCAGATCAAACAGGAAACAGGGCAGCCGGTATCTTATTAGAGTTGTGAACATTTTCTGATGATGAGGTCACTGGATCACCTGAATGTACAGTCAACAACCTCAGTCCCCTCCCTTCAATAAAGATGAGTCACTGTAATTAATGGCAGCTTGTGCCAGTGCATTAACTTGTTTTGCTACCACAACTCACAATCACAGTGAGCAACAAACTTGATGCACAACATTTTTTTGCATGGTTTTCAATTCCTTGTTGTGTGACATGCGAGTTATAATAAGGATTGCCAACCCTCTATGGAAACAATGATAAAAAACAAAAGAAACGGGCTAGTGTATACTACACCCAGTCATTAATATAGTCATTAACTAGTAATTTCACCATAATCATAAAAAAAACAAAAGCTTTCCACTGAATTAGAGGTATGTAGATCAGCAGGTATGGTTTTGTGTATAGACGTGTCGAGATATCGACTTCTGAAACTTCTGCGTCCGCCACAGTACAATGGAGGGAATGGACTTTGTGCTGCTCAGAGCATTGGAAAATATATTTGTGATCCGTCTTTCAAGCAGCATCGTCATAGATACGGTGTATAATCCATAGACATCTCTTTTAACAGATCTTATTGGGACTGTAGAATTTCATTTCGTCTAATACTTTGGTTTATGACCAAATACCTGCAAAACTAATGACATTCCCATCATCCTCAGCTGTACTCATTCTTCTTTTGTCCACAAAGCTCTGATTGGTTCTGTTGTTTTTCCAGCAGGAGAAACAGCCGTCAATGAGCACGTACTGTATATGAATCGAAGTCAGAGATGCAACCAGGCTCCTGAACAGGAGTTCTTTCATTTAAATAACAGTCATATTGTACATATTGCCTATGTCTATATCTTTATTTTATTTTATTTTATAATATCTTGTCATATTTTTATTGTCTATTTTATATATTTAAGCTATGCTTCTGACTTGCAGTACTTGCTGTCACCTTTTCCTTATATTTTTCTACTTACTATACTATGTTTATATGTCATGCACCAATATATCAAGTCAAATTCCTTATATGTGCAAACCTACTTGGCAATAAATCTGATTCTGATTCCGATTCTGATTCTGATATCCCTGCATTGATATTGCTAAATGAGTGAAACCACCTTATGTGGAAAAATCTGACCCATCTCTTTAACATGACCACACTTTGGTATCCCACACCCCCTCACTGTATTATTTAAAGGTTATTTTTATTAGCCTTTATTTGATAGTTGGCTGTACTGAGAGACAGAGAACAATATGAGAAACAGGTTGATCTGTCAGTAAACAGGCTACAGGTTGTAGCGATTACATAGTGCGTCTTAGACAAATAAAAACCAGCCAGGATGCCCCCTGGTATGTCACATTGAACCATCAATCATGTCAAACAAAGGGAGAGGGAGTGGCTGATGCTCCTGTCTTAGCAATATAACCAAAAAACAACAACCAAAAACTGTGCTCAAAACAACATTTGGGAAAGAGACTGCTGCTGATGATGGCTAAGACATGAAGATCACTAGATTGACATGTAATGCGTCATATTTCTGAACAAAAATGCTGCTTTTTTGTCCTTATTAAATCTTATCCTCTCAGCACTTTGGCCAAATGCATCTTGATTTATGTCAGACTTAAAACCCTTTTGGTAAAGATGTCAAATGGTTCATATGTTACACAAATAACCACAGTGTTGAGCCATTAAAATGAAAGGCGAGGTGAACTGGGTCAGGCCTGCAGTCAACCACTTCACACCCAGAAGTCACTTGGAGGGTTAAGTTGAAGTTATTCTTCAACAAGGGTCCATCCATGTCTGGCTTCTCTCTTCGTCAGGCTTTTCTCACAATGCGTCCGCTCTTCCTCAGGTCCCTCCCTCCTCTGTCGGTCCTGACTGACTGGCTGCTTGCCCTCCAGGCTCCCTGACACACCCGGGCGCTGAGGAGGAAGTACAGATGATTATAACAGGAACAACAAGAAAACAACAACCTTGGGGGTTTCAGTAGCCTAGAAAGAGTGGGTGTTCCTCCACACACCACATAACTTCATTTCAATCAATAGGGCGCTTCACTTTTACCTGCAATCAACCAACAGCTGACTCCAAGTCAGGAGTTGTAAATAGTTCCAAGTTTGTCTGAGGCAAATAAGGTTCAGAACAACAGATCAAATAAAAATGTGTTTATAAAAATTGATGGTCCGTAAACACATAACTTCTTTCTAGTTCTTTTCTAGTTCCCCTGAGGCCATCTTATTTATTGTGAAGTGAAAGAATGTTTCAGGAGTGTTTCCTTCAGGTTCACTGTCCACATACCTTTGGTCTGGGGCTGTTTTTCATGATTTGGTTCTGGACCCTTAGTTCCAGTGAAGGGAAACCTTACTACTTCAATATACAATGGTATTTTAGGCAATATGTGATTCTAACTTTGAGGCAACAGTTTGTCCCCTTCCTGTTTCCAAGCACAAAGCCAGATTCATAAACAAATGGTGTTCCCTGTTTGGCATTGAAGAACTTCTGACCTCAAACCCATCCAGCACCTTTGGGATGAACTGGGATGCAGACTGCGAGGCCAGGCCTTATTGCCTAACATCAGTGGCTGACCTCACTAATGGACAGTTTCTGAGTCTATGAAACGTTCTTTTAATGTTACAGGAACAATCAAGGAAGACATCTCTTACCAAATATGAATGTTATATAACAAAGGTTCATGCAGGAAATATAATTACATGTTACTATGTAAGCATTTGGGAATGTTCTCTTGTCCTCAAAAGACTGCACCCAGAAAATTCCCATAACCAAAAATTGTTTGATGGTTTACCTATGAGTATTAAATATTTAATGACACAGAAAAAAAGCAAGAAAATCTTTGTACTGAAGCTGAAAAAAGTGTTTTTACATGTAAGACTGGAGTATTACACCTCAAAACATCTGGAGAGCAAATGCCAACATCAATATCAATAGGTTATAGCTGTGCTTCCATATTTACCAAAACATATTAATATATTATCTACATCCAGATGTTCTACTTCTGATTAAAACCAAGCCTAAATCACAGTCACGCACGCACACGCACCTTGAGCGCAGCAGAGGTCCAGCAGCTCGTTTGCGGGGCTTGGCGCTCTGTTTCCGGTACTGTATCCAGCCGCAGACCAGCTCGTGCGCGATCATCACGTACAGCAGGAAGATGAGCACGGCGGGATCCATTCAGCCGCACGCGCCGCTGGATGAGAACCGGTTGGTGCAAATAAAAACGCTCCAGATGAGAGTGAGCAGCGCCGGGCTGCAGACAGCGCGGGCTGGCGGTCTCCTGCAGGATGAGGGCTGATCAATGATGACGAGGAGGAGAGGGTCCTCGTGTCCAAGTTGCCCCGTGTCCACTCCAACTTTAGGCACTCAAGTCGCGAGACACAAACGGCTGCTGCGGTGGGCGCTCGCACTCCACCCATGACAACGCACCATCCTCCAAAATCTTCAGTTCATCCGAGGGAGAACGGCGATTTTCTCTCGGTCTCACTGACAACAGACGAGAGTCACGGTGACAGCTGCAGAGAGGGGACATCGGAGGATGTTGCCGTAGAGACGCGACCGTTGCTAAGGACATGATGTCGTCATCCCCTCTTCCTAAAGATGAACGAGGCATTTGACCATATCAGAGCCATGCAGGGAGCTACAAATCAACAGCACCATTCATACTCTGACACAGGATGCGACCATTGATTATTTGCATCATCAGTTATTTTTTTTATCAACATATTTATTAATTGATACATTTGTAAAGTATATATACAGTATATCAAGATTATGTTCATTCTGGTTTTCTGAAGCCCAGACTCATCAGCAGCCAGAAAAGTATTATGAAACAGAGAAGCAAGGAAATCTTTACATTTGAGAGGACACAACCAGAAAATATTTGATATTTTTGACTGATTTGTTAATCAGTTAAACCTTAGTCAGTTATCAAAGTTCTCATTAAGTATTTAATTTATCAGTGTCAAATTTCTGCACTCATTTTGAGCAAACACATTTAAAATTTCACCTTAAACCTCCCACAACTAACAAATATGTAGATTATGAAGACAAATATGTATCTTCAAACCAAAATACCTTGATATTTTAGAGGATGTGATTTTTTTCCCCTGATTTTGAGGAATGATCATCAGGGCACCCTTTTCACTTTTTTTTAAAACTCAGACTCCTCATGATGGAGTTATTTTATTCCCCAGTGGACTAAGTAACTCTCAGAGTGAAAAAGCATACAGACACCAGTGTTTCAATGCTCAACTTTAATTCACTTATTATCAGAGCTCAATTAAATCTTGTTTCAAGGTAAAGTAAACACTCCAACGCATCCAAAAGAACACATCTGTCCTACAGTCTTTTTCCAAACAGTAGCATTACATGTCAACTTCTTCTATAACCTTTTCATCTTTTACTAGTTTTCACAAGGTTTAACCTGTCTGTTTAAAGCCCTTTTCTTTCTCCTTCCTCTGTAAAGGGGCACTCCACACCTTTTTTTAAAGTTGGGGGACTGATTAGAGGCAGAGGTATTTTAGACTTTTATTCCTGTGAGTCAAGCTCTCATTTCTCCCATAATGCAACTCGATAGTGTCTTTCACTAGACCCTCCTTGCCTGGTAAGCTCACATGTCTTTCGAGCTCCGTGCCCCCACTCCAGGCTTTCTGTTGTAATTGTGTAGTCTTTGAGCTAAAGCTGAGATAACCGGGTAATGAGTTATTGGGTGAGTTATTTTCTAAGCCAAAGAAGACATTATACAACAGATTCCACAGGCTGAGTAGTGCTTGTGACTAGTAAATTGACTTTAACGTGTAAAATCAGAAGGGTGCCCCTTTAAGTCATAAAGAAAGGAGCCCAGCCTGCTGAGTTCCCCTTAAACCAAACAAACATGATTCAGTGTTGCACTTGACCTGAAACTGTTGGAACTTCCTCACAGATCCAGAATGGATCATAAATCTCCATGCAACCATTCACGGGTTATGCCCGGTCTTGATTTAAAGAAAGTTAAACTAATTTCCATTCACATTCTCCTTCTAACTTCCATCTGTCCGTCCACAGGCAGAGAGCTGCGACCCTGGAGGGCTCCTCCAGATCTGACGGAGCTGCACCGATTAGGCCTTCATCAGTGTTTCAGTATGTGGGCTGTGCGTTTGTTTTGTGTATGTTAGTGTGTGTGTGTGTGTGTGTGTGCCATGTAAGGGCGACACAAGCAGTTCTTCTGCTGTGATATCGCCTTAATTTCACAAAGCCACCTTTAGGTGGCAGGACCCCCACTCCTCCTGCCTCACGCCACCTCCATCTCTCTGACATCAGCAGAGACCTGCAGAAACACAAGAAGAGTCGATCTGTCAGTGAGCACTGCTGTAATCTGTCCACAAACTGGGTGATGTCTTTAAACTTTTAGTAAACAGTAATATCTTTGTATAACAGTCTTCTTAAAGGCCCTGCACAGACATATCTGAGAGATAAAAAACTAAAATAATGAGCCCCATGAATAATTTAGTCATGATATTCATCTTAAAAACGAAAGTGAAATTAAAGCTTTAACTAAAAACTCTATTAATTAAATCCCTCACTGAAATGTGAAGGGGCTGCTGATGGCCATCCCACTGAGAATCAGCATTCAGTCTGCAACTTCAGTGGCTTTTAGCTCATTGGCTTAAAGTAGAGTAAATAATAATAACAATTTGCATTCAACAGGTGACGACAAAAAGGACCTCAATGGACGCCATGTTACTTCATCTCTGCTAGATGTGTAAGTAATGTTAGGTATTCGTTTTCTAACACATTAGCCACAAGAACGTAAGTAGATATAGATTGTTTGGGCTCATGACTGTGAGTCTTTCTGCCCTCTAATGGTCAAAGATGTATTAGGGCAGCTTTAAATCATCTTTATTCAACTGTATTTACAGAATACATGTGAATAGGGATGAATATATTGTCCCGACCGAATGAAATAGAAAAATGAAATAAAACATTAGTCATATAAAGTATATAGTGCTGTATACTCACAGAGACATTATTGAAGCCAGCTGCCATCGGATGGTTTTGCACTGGTGGAACGGTCTCATAGTTCTGCTGAGATGAACATGATTAATCATTAATCAGACACAGTAAAGAATAGATGATTCTACTAGCTACATTAAAGCTAAAATCTGCGACTCATTTTTGTCATCTGCACCATGATTGGTTGGTTATTTTAGGGTAATTTTATCATTTGAGAAACTAAACTGCTGAGGACTTTGAGATTTGTGATTTTGGATTATATAAATAAAATTGACGACAATATCGCTACATTGCTGCAGTCGATGGATGGATCTCAGCCGTTAACTTGGTGAGTACAATACTCACAGGCAAGGTGTAATAAACCAGATGTCGGATTAACTCACTGTGATGTCTGGTTCATATATGTCATTACTGAAACCAGCACCAGCACCAGCTGAGGAAGGTGGTGATGATGAAGGACCGGTCACAACATTGACAGATCGGGTTCGCAGGTAGTAAATCAGCAGGGCGATCAATGTGCCAATCAGCAGCAGGACCACTATGATGGACGCTGCAATCCCTCCTGCGTCGTCTCCCTTTGGTGAGGCTACAGGGAAGACAGAAGACATTCAGTCTCCAGTTCTACCAGAGATTGTGCTGAAGACAACGGGAACACATTACATCACAGTTAGGGCTGCACTGCTGGTTTTGTATTTGAGTCTAGAAGTGCTTTTTTTTATTTTCAGACAGAGCCACCCTAGCGGTTTCCCCAGGCTTCCAGTCTTAATGCTAAGCTAGGCTAACCTGCTGCTGGGTGTAGCTTCATATTTAGCATAGAGACATGAGAGTGGTATCAATCTTGTCATCTAGCTCTCAGCAGGAAAGCGGACAAGCATATTTCCCAAAATATCAAACTAACACTGAAAAAATGATCCAGGAATTTTCTGAGAAAATCAGTAAAAACAGAAATATAAGCTTCGCACATATGCAGTTGCAGTGGGCTGAAAAACATGCAAAACTTACTTGTCAGTGGATCTGTGACTTTGTTAGCGCAGTTGACTCCGACGGTGTACTCAATGTCATCCAGAGCTACAATGCCTGATGTGCCTTTGATTCCATCAAACACAATCTGTTAACAAAAACAGGACAACAGCAGAGACAGTAGTCACTTGAATACAGAAGTTGTAATGTATTTGTCTGAATACAATACAACAAAAATTCCATCATTGCATCATTACTGTCCAGTAAAACGTTTAGCTATGTGCTGTGGAAAAGGCTCACATACAGAACACTGCATAGCGTTAAAGTTAAAGTTAAAGTGTTAGAAGCACTACGTATTTTGGTATATATAGTGTGAGTCTGACCTGGTATTCCTCAGTAGATGTGATGTTGATGTCGAAGCGTTTCCACGGTCCTCCCACTTCACCCACCTCCAACAACTGATGGAGAAGACCTCCAGACAGCCTCCACACCTTCAGCTCGGTGTCCGCTGCGTACATCAAAAAAAAAAAAGGGGAAAAAAAGTGTATTGTGTTTCAAAACATCAAACGGGAAATGCATCACACACACTCAGCAACAGCAGCTTGAGCATTGTATATGCGACCAAAGATGAACCAAGTACAAACGTTCATTGAGAACATTGGTCCTTACATGAGTACGGCTTGTAGACCCAGAATTTCAGGCAGGTGCCCTTGGTCGGGGGCAGGTGAGGGCTCAGCAACTTAGCGTTTTGATTGGCTGCCGTCCGGTTGCTGCTTGGAAAGAACAGGAAGTGACCTGGCAGAAAGGAAAGGGAAGGTAGTCTATTTTACACTTCAGCACATTTTTGGTACATGTTGGATAAACAAACACACACACAAATGGACACACATACATAAAATACGTTTTGTGTTTACATATGATCAAAGTATTGCTCTCTCTGCTTCCTGACTCTCAAGGTCTTGATTGATAAGAAGTGCAACTCATAATCTCTCTCTCTGGTTTACCTCTCTCTGTGCCCAGAGTGTGGTCTTCAGGTGGGATGGAGTAGTGCCTCCCTGCCTCCTGACTTGTCAGCTCCCAGTCCAGTTGGTCCATTTTGATGTTTTGAGTGTTGCTCCAGCTACACATCCCTCTCTCCAGACTGCACTTAGAACCTGAGATATTTAACAGAACAAATACGGCCACTAACACAAAGAGGATACAGCTATATAGAGTTGTTTAGATGTTTGGATAAAATGCTAATTTACCCTTAATTTACCCATGGTAAAGTAAAAACTAAAGGCGGCAGAAAGATAAAAATGGGTGAGCAAAATGGGGTGATTTAGTGTTTCACTTCCATAAAGTTGTCAGACTTGCAAGAGAGAGATTAAAAAAGTTTAAATCGAAGCTGCAAAGGCCCAGATATTATGACGTTATAAGTATAGGTTAAGCCCCTAAAACACATAGACAATGGATCCTACATTTCCCATAATGCAACTCAATAGGGTATTTTGTTAGACCGTCCCTGTCTGGTAAATGCCAACGTCTTTCAAACCCCACACATCCGGTTTGTAACACAGGGATGAAGAAATTATACAACTGTTTCACAGGCTGAGTAATGCTCTGTGATAAATAAACTAACATGATGTGTAAAATTGGTGGAGTGCTCCTTTAAAGAGCTCAAAAGCTGCAGAGCGACCAGGAAAAACCAAAGTTTAACTTTGTTGCTACAATCTAACTAAGATGAAAAAAAAACAACAACCCCAAATGAGCACTCACAGGTGCTGGTCTAGAATCGTAGGATATTTTTTCGATGACCCTGCGCACACGTCTAAAAGTCTGTTTGTGTGTTTCTCCCTAATTTTGCTGAGGCTGATACAAACCTTGATCTTCACATGGGTGAGCTGAGAGGAAGATGTCATCAACTGCGATGTGAGTGTCTTTGCCTCCGGCTCCCACCACCTCAAACTCCAACTGCAGAGCAGAATAAAGCACAAAGTCATCTTGACAAACGCGAGACCCGACATAAAAAAGTCCACTAATTCTCCAGTTGCTGGGTCAAATTCTGAATGGAGAGGTGGAAAGTTTAACATGCTACTTTTCTTTAAAAAATACAGTGTGAATGTGGATCTTTAAAGATGAGGCATTTAAAGAGGTCTCTGAATTAGAGAGGTATCTTAAAATTTAAGTGTGGGCGAAACAGAAACTGTAAATGGAACAGGGAGGCAAAATAATGAACTGTGAAACAGCATATGATTATGAGCCAGGTAAAAATCATGGGATCTATCACCAAAATACTGAAATACAGTTTATAAATTTGCACAAATTCTTTTTAATGCATCAAGTACTCTAACTGACCACTTGAAAAGTCTATAATGTTCCAGCGGCTCTTTCCAGCCTCCGCACTGTACCTGCCAGTTCACATGGTCACTTGAGATGTTGCCGTTGCCATGGCGCCAGACATCTCCCTGGTTCAGACTGTCGGAGAAGATCTTCACCCTTTCCCCCTTCACCGGCTTCATGTACAATGTCAGAGAACCTGCAAAGTACACACAGCTATATTGATTTTTTCTGTCTTTTTTTTGGTGTGCGTTTTAGTGTGTGAAGGTGTCTCACCAGGATTCACTCCTCCCATGTGATACCAGAAATGGACACACTCAGTCTTGGCGGTTGCTTGGCGAACAGGCGAGGTGAGGACTGCCGTACCACCAGAAGGAAGGATGTTCGCTGCGGTGTTAGCCATCATGTAGAAACCTGAGCAACACAACCAGGCAGAGGAAGATCACAATTCACTGCCGCTCAGCTTTCTGCGTGTATATTAAAATATCACCTTTCTTTAATGGGATTCTCCCTCACCCAGTTCAGTCTCCAGAGTGTGGTCAGTTTTAGGTCCAGTTGCCGTGGTGGTGCCGCCGCTGCGGTGGAGCCAGTGAACTTTACCAGAGCTGCTGTACCCACACCTCTGACTTTCAAAGGAGCACATCCTTGGCACGGTGCACGGACCGTCCAGGAACGTCACATCGTCAATGGCCACGCTTCCGTCAAAACCAGAGCGAACCGCTTCAAACATCAGCTGGTGGTGGGTCAAAGGCAGGAGAGGGTGAGTTGGAAAGGAAGGAAGGTAATGTTAAAATATTCATTTTGGTATTATCTTCTTATCTCTCTGTTTGACAACAAAGACTATCCAGAAGTACTTCAGGCTGCAGTGATATTTTCTTTTACCACAAGGAGGCAGAAATTTTCCAAAAATCCAAAACCACCCAATTTAATCCTCTTTAACCCTGACTGTATTTTCCCCCTTATTTTTTTTTTTAAGACACATGGAGCTCTGTGACACTGCATCAATTTTGAGACATTGTTTGGTAATTTCAGGCTGACTGCAGTTATTCCATACCTGGAAGTTTGTGAGCTGGTGTGGTACCGGGCAGTGTGCTTCGTGCCACAAGTTGCCATGAGCTCCACTGCGGGTCCAGAGGACAGTCTCATAACCGTCCTTATCCAACAGCTTCACATTCAGAGCACCTGGATGAGATCAGTGGGTGAGGATGGGGCAGTAAGTCAGGGAAGGCAAAGAAATTATTCAGTGTTCGGATTATTTCCAGCTTCTATCAGGTAAGTAGGTTTGAGACACACATGCAAAAAAAAAAAATTTTAACAGGCAGAATATGACTTTTATTAATTATTAACTTGAGGTATTTTTTTTACCTTTAAAAAATATTCACATGCTCAAAGAAACAGAAGTTTCATTATCATTATTTCACTCTAAACTTCTTTCCGTTCAGTCTCCTCCTCACCTGTGTTCGGCCCGTAGAGTTTGTAGAAGAAGGTCAGGCATTGATCTGCAGGACCTGGTAACTGTGTGAATGAAACTAAGCGTCCGAACGCACCGCGCAGAGAAGGACTCCACATGTCAACAACAAGGCTTTTGCCTGGACATCAACAGAAAGATGGGCGGGAATTTAAGTGAGTTTTAAGGCAGCAGTGACACTTTACACACTGCAATTACACTGTATTATCTTTGATAAACTTTAACATTTAAAAACAAATGATCAGGTGTTAATGGGTGTGTTATTCTTGTGACACAACTGCAATCTTTTGTTAATCTAAAAGTAAAAAAGGACTCTTCAACAGAATGGAGCACTGTTGTCACTGTGTTTTCACTCCACAGTATGTTGCCTGATACAGAGTGACTACCAGTATAATAATAGCTTGCAGCCTCGAGGCTGTATTGGGACTAGAATAACATCCCAAATGTCACATATAAGAATCTCACCCTGATGAACACGGATGTGATTTGAGGTTTTAGTAGGTTTGGTAGTTACATTTTCTCACAAAAAAATCATCTTAAAACACAAAACTCTGAACAATATGAATATAAATACTATTTATATTAATCCATTAGCATATAAGTAGATTATGAGCAAGATATTACTCAATATACATGAAATGATTTAAATGGATGATGTAATGGCCAATAAACACCTGACAGACACTAGTAACTTATGAAGACTGTTAATGCTGCATTAGTAGCATTATTATTGCACCAAACCATGATTCAAAAATATATGTGTTCCCTACTCCATATGACACATTTAAAATGTACTGTTCCCTACCAATGAGGCTAAGGAAAGATGGACGCTGTATATCTGTACACACTGTTTTATCTTTTTGTTTTTAAATGAGCTCACCAATCCCGATGGTGTGGTCTATCCCATCGAGCAACGTCCAGTCAAAGTTGTCACTGTTGTCCTGATACCATCCGCACAGTCCATCTTCAAAGTTACATGACAGTGCTGGCCCAAAAAACACAAAACACGTCATCAAAGCATTTGGACATTTTTAGGTAAAATATGGAAGTATGCATTATGCAACATCTTGTGTTATGAGAGTTACCTGTTGGAGAAGATGGAAAATAGTCAGCATGACAGCTGACGAAACGAACGTTCCTCACTTTTATCTTGGCGCATGGGCAAAGTTTCACAGCACGAGCTTCAAACGCCAGCTGATGAAGATGAAACAAGGAAAACAGAAGAGCCCTAATGAGTAAAAAGACTTTCACAGAATTCAACTTTAACAGTAAAAGTCGATTTTTAACCATTTCCACAAGATGCAACAACAACCAACTAAAGATGGTGACTGGAAATGATTTATTGACCTATCGATGCATCACCAGAACTTATTGTGTTATGTTGTTTTCTATTATTTCCTATTTTCATATTTACCTTTGGATTTTCCTAGCATTGCAAAAAACGAGTAAGGAGACATGTTGCCTCTGGTTGCCATCTTTTTTCTTTTGTAGCCACACTTGACTAAACTGGTTTAAGTATTTTACTATTATTGGACAAAATATTTTTGGTATCAGCAGGATAGAAAAATATTTTTGATTTTGGAAACAGACAACCTGCGGGGGTTTCAGAATTTGACTTCATATTAAATTTTGTGGCTCTTATCTGTGACTCAACTCTCATCATCAAAGCAAACATTTCAAATGTGAAAATGATGATTATTCTTTGGCTGAAAGAAAAAACTAATTACTTGTGGAATAGATAAAAACTTTACTTCACTGTCCAGCAGATAAAATTTGTTTTCTTCCAAAGTTCCAAAAAAAGGCTGACCTGGAAGCGATGTTTTCTGACTCCAATAGACACGCTGGCCTGCTGCCACTCTCCCTCCGCTGTTCCTGTCTTCCCACTGAACTCCCACAGCTTATGCTGCACGCCCAGCAAGCTGTCAATCACCCTGACGGACAGCTCACCTGCAGCAGAGAGGAGATGGAAACAGAACTGAGTCGTGTGTACTGGAAAAAGGTAGGAAGTAAAAAGAAGACATGTCGTATAACAAGTTAATTTAGCTACCAATGCGATCTGGATTCCCAGTTAGTGCGAAATCAAAGCTGAGGGTGCAGGCTGGGCCAGAGGGGCCCAGGAGGGGGGTCCGTGTCTGGGCCTCGGTCAGCTGCTGGCCCGGGGCCTCGGCTACATACAGGTACTTCTCTAAGAAATATGAATGAAACAAATAACAAAATAATTTGTTATTTTTTTTATCATTGAATATCAGTACATCAATATTTGAGTGCAGTGATGACAGAGAGTATTTGTACCTTTGGATGTGGAATTTTCATGTAGCACCCAACCTTGACTCCCAATGCTGGAGTCAGTCCAGCCTGAGCTGCCCTCAGTGTAAGAGAAATCCCCTGCAGGAATGATTCATGGACACATCTCACTCAAAATTAGACAGTTTTGGTATTCAAAAAAAAATAAACACAGTCGTTTGTCATTGCATAGGAGCAGGTTGATTTTTTTAAGGTTTTCATCTGACGACAGCAATTTGTAATTTGCTAATTTGGGGGGCCCCCTGGTGGCCGTTGAGGCCCTGAGCAGCTTCCTGTGTGCTTCACTGGCTTCAACAAAGATCATGATTTCTTTTCAGGCTTTGAACCTTTGCAGACCTGTCGCTGAAAGTGACAGAGGAGACAGGACGAACAGACTCACCACATTTGTCTTCATCCTCTGCTCCTGCACAGTCGGGATGAAAATCACACATCTTGTCCGGTTCAGTACACGGGTCTTTAGGAGGATTAGGGAATTCTGCCCAGGTGTCATTTACTGTTCGAGAAGAGAATGCAAGAGAGCAGATTTATTAAACCACAGAAGGTATTTACTCTCATTCTTTGAAGATGTGGAGTCATTTAAAAAAAAAAAAAAAGACGGTTAAAAGGATTACCAGATGATAGGCGGCACTCAGGAGACAACACAATGCTGTCGACAGCAATACCTCCATATGTAAAGTCCCTGATTGCTGCCATTATTACAATCTATAACGACAGAAGAAAGGGAATAAGAAAAGTGGAAATACAAGCAATACAAGTTCATCTAAACACATAAGACTAAAGCTCTGACTCATTCATTTCCAAAGTGCTTTATATCAATTTTGTGAAAAAATCAATATTTGAAATATATCTAAAACATAAAGACCCTATGATGTATAGTGACCAGGGTTTCATTCAAGGAATGAAGTCCAAATTTTTTGCTCTTAAGCCTAAGAACAGAACAGAATTACCTAAGATATAATAATAATTTAGAAACAGTGTTGCCATTACATAGTGCCAGAAACTCTCCTGCTCACTACGTATCCCGATCAAAAATCTGTAATAACCAAATTAAAGATCCTTATTAAAAATATTTCTTTATGTTATCTTATTCATCTTTGTCTTTATTGACATTGCCCACAGATTTACATCTTTACATTTATAATATACTTATAAATCTTCAGTATCAATATCTCTGTTCTAAAGACGTTATAGGCTACAGCTAGCGTCATTATTGTGGCTACAAACTCAGGTGAAGAACTCACCTGGAAGATGGAGTTGGTGACAATCTCCACCTCTGCCTTCACCCAAACATCGCCTAGTGCTCCGCCCCTCTCCCACACTGGGGAGATGTCACGATCTGCCACCAGCACTGTCAGACCGCCGGACCTCGGGCCAAACTGGTGAGTGTACATCACCATCTACAGCAGAAAGATACAGAAAACTGTCAAATTAGGTTCAAATTATGTTTAGAAATACCTTTCGTTTTGAAGATTTTCAGTATATGTTAAGTCTGACTGTAAGTAAATTACTATGAAATTGAAGCGTAAGAGTAACATAAAAACCTCTCTGACTGAAGGAGGAATCAGCTTGAGACTCACCTTGCAAGGATGCGTACTATTGGTGGGTTCAAGACGGGGACTTTGGAAAGCGGCCCAGTCGTTTGTGAGACCACCATCAGGGACAGTGACATATAGGAAGTGACCTGCAGTAATAATGATATCATTTTAGTCAAAAGAGTAACACTGAACACATGAAACAGAACAACAGTATGGTTTCCACAATGAAAAAACATTCTTTCATCAGAATATGATACCTGTTGCGTTGTTTTTGGAGTGATCCCTGCCTGGTCCTTTCAGAGGATCCACCATGGAGATGTACTCCTGATTTGTCCTTACCCATTTCAGTTTGGACAGTGAAGTCAGGTCCCAATCACACAGGCCGTCCTCGAAGTCACAGCGCCGGTACCCTGCTGGAGACACAATAAACACACAACACACAACTTACATCAACTGGTGATCACTGGATGAATGTATGCATGTGGTAAAATGTACTGTGCGTGGATCGTATGAAAAGTTACCTCTTCTCACTGAATTTCAGGAATGTTGTGGGATTTTGAAAAGTGTGTTCCACACAGATATCGTAATTTAATAAATTATGTGAAATTGGGGACATTTCTGAGAACTTGCAAAAGGGCTACTTTACAGGAATATTCCAGAAGATGTTTTACAGCAACACAAAGTGGGGTGGAAACCAAGGTAGATTTTTAAGACGGTCCTCATTTGTTAAAAGAATTCATGTGCAATTTTCCCTGACAAGCGACCTCTTGTGATTGTGTATATAATGACTTCTTTCTGAGAAGCAGAGGCGTCTGAGTGCAGGCGTCAACATGGTTTCCTTTAAAAGGAATAGTCTGATATTTCAGGAAATAAGCTTATTCACTTTCTTGCAGAGTGTTAGATGAGAAGATCGATACCACTCTCATATCTGTAGGGCTGCAACTAACGATTATTTTCATTATCGATTAATCTGTTGATCATTTTCTTGATTAATTGATTAGTTGTTTGGTCCGTAAAATGTCAGAAAATGGTGAAAAATGTTGATCACTGTTTCCCAAAGCCTCAAATGCCTTGTTTTGTCCACAACCCAAAGACATTCAGTTTACTGTCACAGAGGACTAAAGAAACCAGAAAATATTCACATTTGAGAATCAGAGAATTTGGACACTTTTTCTTAAAAAATGACTCAAAAAGATTAATCGATTACCAAAATAGTTGGTGATTAATTTAGTAGTTGACAACTAATCGATTAATCGACTAATCGTTGCAGCTCTACATATCTGTCTGTTAAATATGAAGCTACAGCCAGGGGATGGTTAGCTTAGCTCCAAACAGTTAGCTTGGCTCTGTCCAAAAGTAACAAAATCTGCCCACCAGCAGGGGCTGTATGACTGACTATTTCTTGGCCTGGCACAGTGATTTCCAACCAGCGAAGACTCCAAGAAGTGCACTGCACATGGCAAAGAAATGGAACCAACTTGTTGTTTTTACACTGCTCCTACACGAACTATTCCTTTAACTATGACCGCCATCTTTTCCTAAACTTAACTAAACAGTTTTAGTTTCCAAACTTACCACAGAGGTGGTAAATCAGAAAATGATAAAATACAGTTTGACAAATTTAAAAAAATATAATTAAACCAAGCCAACTCTCCACATTACTAGCTTTTTTTCAGAGTTTTCATCTGCATCTCACTGTCTTCCTCTTTGTGACTTTGGTCACATTGAGGAAGACCATCAGATGTAGCTGAAAGTTCCAGAAAAAGCGGGTAGGTGGACCCTGAGATAAGAATGGTTTTGTCAAAGTAGTGTTTGCAAGGTCAAGAACTTTTGCACTTACATGAGTTGATGAGTTTCTTGGTCGTGTTAGTCTTGGAAGACAATGACCAACAACCTATTTTGCCATTTACAGTAGATATGAGGACTTGCTGACATTTTTCAAGTCATGGAAATGTTCTGATCCAGTACTGAAAATTCACAGACTTAAATGAAAAATCTTTGTTTAAAGGGTCAATTCACTCAAATCACACACACAAAAAACCCCCATTTTCTCACGTCTTTGTCGTATTTAGCTATGCAGATACTTTTGGTTTTATGTGTCAAGTTTTTAAGATATCCATCTTTGAAACTTCTGCTTCCACGCAAATAAAATGGAGGTGAAGGGAGTTTTATTTGTGGTGATAAAAACTTGATTTGAAAACCTCAACAGCAGTGTGTCTTCCCATGGTTGAACTGCCCCTTTAATCTCTTCTGCACAATATGTCTCACAGACTCTTGCGTTTTGTACTTTGCCCGTTTGCACAGTGAGTCATCTGTGTCTGTTCCTACATATTTACTGTACTGGGGGGTCAGAGGGAGGCTCTCTGCTGCAATTCAGATGATTTCTCACCACAGTTTTCCTCATCAGTCCCGTCGCCGCAGTCGTCGCTGCCGTCACAGACCTGCTGCTGGTCCACGCAGCCCTCACGCCTACACTCGATCATCCCTAATGGACACTCTTTACCAGGGAGTGGTACTGATGGCGTAAAGAGAGGACAGCAACATCAAAATAATCATCATGATTATGCTCATCATGGCTCTCCAATTTTAATTGATCAATTTCTGTTAATTAAATTAAATTAATTAATTGCTGGTGGGACACCCCATTGAAACCACAGGACTGCACATGAATAGGATATTTTGAGGGACTCACAGGGCAGAGCACAGTCCAGAAACTCCAGATGGTCTATCGCCACGTCTCCTCTTCGCCCCTCGGAGCGCTGCGAGGTAAGACGGATTTGGAAGGTTGTGGGAATACGGCCCAGAAAGATAGTATCTTTCCTCCAGCCACGAATGCTGGTGGTCTCAGGACGCCACACTATGGCCTCTGGAGAGTGCTGGTGAAGGATGGACGCCCACAAGGCAGTGGAGCCGAAACCTGTGTGACCTACAGATAATGTTACAAATACTAATATGAGTGGGGCAGCTGCAGGGGAAATTAAATCTCATCTCAGTGTACACAACAATAAAAATATCGAATTATTATTGTTATTATTATGTTTACAATAGATTCAGGTATAGAATCAATCAAATTAGAGTTCTGAGAAACAATTACAAAACATAAATTACAAAAAGGATAAATATACATAAAATACATACTAATACTGATGGTAAAAGCCGTAGAAAATGATATAAAATCCTCTCTTTAACTTTGTGTCTTAAGGTATAAGAGAAGCTGGCCAAAGCAGGCAGTTTGAATGTATGACCTGTAGTCAATAACGGCCGTTACCTGAGTCCCACAGGAAATATCTGAGATGAAGGCGACAGGTTGGTGAAGTCTGTTTCATCTCTGGAGAGATTAAAACTGCAGTACTGAGAGACTCCGTCTTCACTGCGCTCACTCCCATAAACCAACCTGTGTGATGGGAAACATTAAATGTTTTATTTCATGTTGCAGTTTAGAGCAGGGTGCTGTTTTCATCCTACCCTGATAATCAGACTGAATTCCCATTTTTGTTTCAATTTATATTTGTATTACTGAACAAATTGGAGGTGTGGGTGGTATTTCAGAGCCTATTTTATTCTAGTACTACAACAGTATATGACATTTCTTTGTGTGTTCAACACACGTCCTCCTGTTAAATGATCACTCTGATGCGAAATGAACTACTGGGGAGAGATCACTGTGGTTATAGTTGAACTCACAGCTGCAGAGAAATTACAGGCTGTTGAGGCTGCCTGCGAAAGTCACCTCATGTTCTGATCTGTTAATTACACACTTCATCAGTACATTTCATATTTACACGGTGCTTTCATTCGGAGCCTCTGCACAAACCTTAGTCACCAACTGTTGCCGTTTAAAGCATAAAAGATAAACATGAATTAAAACTCATGGATCTTTTTTCAGTGTTCACTTGGTGTCAGTTTGGTTGTAGGAGGAAGGCTGGTTGTTGGAAAGATATAACTGAAAATCTGTCAAAAGAAATGTTGTTTGTAAGAAATATCTCCTCCATTCCTGTAACACATTAGCGTGTGGGATTTCTGTGCACTATTCATTGATCAGAACAGGAACAAAATTATTCTTCCATCATTATAATAATATTGTTCAGGTACAGGGGCATAAATATTTGTAAAAGCTACACTCATAATCTCTAATTCTTCTAATTATGTCTGAAGCTGATGACTAAAATATGAATTTCAATATTTAAATTGAGCCTGTAACACAGCAGGAACCAGGATGCACAAGACACATGTAAAGAAACTACACAGCAATCAAATATATTTGTCAGAAAGAAGACAGCAAACTAACAAAAAGTTTACAGAACAAGAAAAATGCAAGCAGAAGAGAGGAAATTAAAGCAATTCTAACTCAAACATGAACCTAAGAGATAAACACGACTCTTCAACAATTCCCTCATGTCCTCATTTCACTTGTTTTTTTTAGAATATCTGACTTGTAACACAAAAATGCCATAAACTCTTGACTCTTACACAGACATATGAACACTAAACATTAACATTTCTACAATGGGTCTTTGGTACAGTAGTCCTATTTGTCACTCACAATACAGTCTCAGATATTTTGCTTATTGTACTGATGCACTCTAGTGCTTGATAACTTGTAAAGACACTTGTGGCGTATACACCATGAGGACAAAAAGACAAGACTAAATAAAAGGGATAAGTGACTGTGTATCAAACTACACCTGTAGCTGTCCCGGTGGTGTAGTCAGAGGACGGCCCGCTGTCGGGCAGCGTGTCCCCTCTCTGACGCCTCTCCCAGCTGTACACTGCTGCATTCAAGGACTGGTCAGTCCATCCACACATTCCATCCTCAAAGTTACACTCAAACTCTTTTGCTCTTTTCCTGTAGCCTTGAGAGGTGTAAAAGAAACAGCAGTTAACTGTTGCACTGTATTACTAAAACACTACGTGCAGATCATAGACTACGGAGAATTCAGTTTAGAGCAAGGTGCCATATTTAAATGACATTTTTAAACGTACTGCAGTCTCGCTCATCGCTGCAGTCAGAACAGTCGCACACAAAGTCACATTTCCTCTCAGGAGACTGACACGGATTAGCCCAAGAACCAGCGGCTGTGTAAGAAGATAAAACATCAGAGGACAGTGTTACTTCTTAAAGTTTACTCAAACCAACACAGATTATTATATTAAATTATCAAATATCAATTATTAATTGAAACGTACAGTGTGTCTTTAATATTTTCTGAAATTATTTTATCCAAATGTTTCTGTTCTGGCCAGTGCCATTGCAATATTACGATGAAAAAAGTAGTCCCTTATAAATAAGACTTAATACATTTTACACCAGTAAAAATAAGTAGAATTAGTAATAAAATATACATAAATATCACTGTGAAGGTTCACAGAACTGAGGAAGCCTTTTAGATTAGAGAAGTCCTAAAAGTGCTCAAAATAATATTAAGTTTACACATCTTCAGCTCCATGAATTTAAGCTCTAATTGTAGAGTTGACAGAAACATTTAGTAGTGGAGGAAAAGCTGAGTCTCCCATAATGTAAATAAGTATCAGAACAGTACAAGAAATTGAACTTAAATACTTTCCATCTTTGCTTCTGTCGACGGCTGCATAAACTCAAACTCTTATCAGGACTCATTACTGTCGAAGATTTATGGCTCAAAGGCCGGAGACAAGTAATCAAGTTAACGCCAGCAGAATGCCATCTCTCCATCCAAAGGTCTCTGATTAAGACTCTTTGTGCTTCCATGACCTGCTAGCTGGAGATCAGACATGACACTGGGTAGGAACATGCATCACTGCACGTTTCATAGTGAGAAAATGTTCAGTTGTCACACACAGAGCATTGTTTCACAGCACTGACAAGACAGTGGAACAACAGTGGAGTTCTCTTGACATCAATGAAATAAAAACTTTTTAAAACCTATTTTTCAATGTTGAAATTGTTCCAGTTGTTTCTTTCTAATGTGAATTAAAAGTAAATGTGAAGACAGAAATATCAAGTGATGATAGACCGTGTTTTTAAATCAAACTGTACATTTTGCTTTAGGAGACAGGTGACCAGCAGCCAAACAGATTTTTTATTAGTGGAAGTATTTAACTTGAATTAATGAATTTATTATCTTATTGTTTTGGTAATACCTTTGAATTTTTATTTATTTATTTTTACATATATACAGTAATTGTGACAATTATTGTTTTATTTTTTCTTTCTTTTCTTTTCAAACTAAAAATATATATAATCATTGTAAGAATGTAAACTATCTAAAATTTAACGGCTGCATTCTTGTAATAAAGTATATTTGTACACTATAAAAAAGATCTGATGGTAGTGAGCACTAGACTGGTTGAGAGAAAAAGTTTTAACTGGTTTTGTAATTTGTAAAGGATCCATCTATCTTTACGTCATAACAATGTAAACGGACGCTGCAAGAACACATTATGTCACCAAAAATATGCCACATACTGTACTTGGGGTTAAAGGTGATACTTTTGAGCAGGGCCATAGCCGGGATTTTTGAGTCCGAGTGCCCCCAGTGTAACCCCACAAAAACAATTTCTGACCAGACTCCCCCCAAACAGTCAGTTTTTGTTTTACTGTCCAGTTACATTTTCTGTAAATTCAATTTTCTAAACATAAAGGTCTACGTGCTGTTTTATAATACTTCAACATTTATTCATTTATCTGAACAATTAATTATCAAAAATATATACTGAGTCTATACACAGTGGAATTAACCTGTAAGATATCCACCATGTGTACATTTTATTTGGAGAATGTAAACTATCCCCTGGTTGCAAACACCCCCAAATTCCCAGAAAAGATACAGAAGACATGACCTCAGTGTCATCAATGGCAGCTACAGCTCTGAGTTTAACAGGCTAAAGACAATAGGTTAAAGTGATCAGCACCAACAGAGGAAAAAAAAACTTTTTAACTCTTTTGAGGCTTGAGTGTGAAAGTTCACTCTTGACCTTGGAAACAGAGGGTTCAGTAGTTGTTTCAAGTGGTTGAAAGGTCCGGAAACAGCTATTAAATCGACCTTAAGTTAAGATTTTTTGTCAGACTTTTGGGGCTTGTTAGAAACTCTTCAACACCATCAGTTGTGTGCTTTATACCTCTCTGGATGAATTATACAATACCACAAGGGAAGTTTAACCCAGCCAGCAGTAGCAGCATTATTTCTACACAAAAGTGTTATTAAAAACTCACACAGTTTGAATGGAGTCTGGCTGAATGTGCTCTTACCAAACTGCAGAGTCAACAGCAGAATGAGGGCCGGGCTCCTCAAATGTAACATCTTCTTTTTTCTCCTCCACCTGTTCAGTCTGAGGGTCTGCACACAGCCTGGAGAGTCTTTGCTAGTCGGCTCTAACCTCTTCTCTGTTTCACAGAGATAATGCGTGGACTTTAAATTATCCCAGCATGCAACTGCAACAAACCATCGTAAAACAATTTCCTCCAAATGACACTCTTCCGCAATATATACATGAAGTAGACGTGCAGAGCAATTTAGCCTAGTCATGAGTTCACTGACTTTGTCTCACAAGAGCAGTTGGAGGTAAAGTGCCTTGTTTAAAGGAACTTAGTTTAGCTCAGATTTTCTAGATAGCCTCATGCTGCTTTCATTGAACGAATAAAACATTATTCCAACTTATTCCAGCATGGTCTTCACACCAGATAAATGGAGGTGAAGCTAAAATCAGCTATTGGTACCGTGTTACATATTCTTAGTGGTTTATTAACAAGTGAAACAAGATACCAATAGTTTTTGATTGGCTCAATGGACTGTATTAGTGTTAACATAAACAAATATGTTTAGCCTAGATTAGCGTAAAGACTAAAACCACAAAAAAATGCTAGTCTAGCTCCAAAAGTGATGAACTACACCCACCCACTCTCCACAGCTGTCTTGGTTTACAGTTACATCTTGTGTATTTGACACATGCAGGAATCTGAATGTGAAAATTTGACATTTTCAACAACCACCGCTGGGCAAAAGCCTAAAGTCCGAAAGTCCAATTCAGTGGGGTTGAAGATTTGACCTCTGTAACTTTAGTCTGAACGCAACTGATTTTTGGATACATCGCAGCTTGTTTACTATCAACAAATGTACAATACAACAGCTTCGGAGTTGTAAACAGTTCCCCCTGCTTCCAGTCTTTGTGCTAAGCTAGGCTACACTAAAAGGTCTCTACAGAGACAGCTTTTTATTTTGTTTGGTCCCCAACTTTACTGTTTTGATTCAGTTTTATATCTCTCAACAGCGTTGTTTCCTGTCACAGCAGACAGCTGCTTTTAGAAAAAGATCTGATAAACACACGGTACTCCAGCACCAATCAGCAGACAGACACAGTTAGCTGGTAGCTGGTGAAGAAAGTGGAGCATTTAGAAGCTAAAGAGCCAGATGTTTCTCTCAGGGGTTAGTGGATACTAAAAAAGGCTAAAAAGAAGTAAATACTGGACTTACATTTGCCTAAAGGCCAGAAACACGACTTTAAATGAATGTTAACATAGTTTGAAGTCTGCTAGCATCTGTTAGCTAACATATTAACATTATATGGTGATAATATGTCAATGCTGTGTTTGCAGCCTGTTGCGCTATTCGCAAACCAATAAACTAAATAAATAAAATGAAATTAAATCCAAGTTTAACATGATGTACTAAGCCAACAGCATATCCAGTATCCTTTGGCAACGTTAGCAGTATACCATGAATATAAAAAACAACAGCACAATGGTAATCTTGGCAGACCATCAAGTTCATTTGCTCTTATCTACCCACATCAAATGAAGGCCATGACACATGAGTCATTTATGAAACATACCAAAGCATTCATGGTTCACTTTCCAATATGTATCTTCGTGATAAGGTCAAATTTATGAGGCTATGTGACTCTAAAACAAGTCTCAGTTTCACTAACCTAATCATGTATTTGTTTTAGATCCAGAGGACAAATGTGAAAACAACATTACTTGCTATTTCTTTACTCAAATTGTAACATAAAAATAACTCTAAAAAAGGCTTGTTTTCCAATAACTTGTTGTTATATGTCCGTCTTAGTCTTTGATTAATGCGGTATCAAAAGCTCCTCATCAGACTCTGTATGGTTTTCAATGACGTGATCTGTGTCCTCATGAGGGATTATAGGTAAGTGCGATGCCAGTCCAGGAGAAAGGGCGTCCAACAGAGTCTGGTCTTCAGTTCAGTTCAGTATCCTTCATTGTCCCAGGTCACCTCATAGCCTGGATACTGAGCCTTCAGTTTCTCAGTCGATACTGCGTGGTTTGCTCTTCCAAATCCCTGTAATGAAAAGTATCAATGTTCCATTAGAGTTCAAATAAGCTCAAATAATCAATATGTGACACTGAGTTTAATGATGATTGGAAAGGCGTCGCTCATAGTGGCAAACCCACCATTAAATATCAACCAACTCTGCAGCAGCATGGAGCTTTTTAGCCTCTTTTAGCTTGTAGCTTTGGTTTCATGGCACATTTACTGTATGTACTGTTATTGTCTACATAATTGCAGGAGTCTCTCACCATGGAGTATCCGTAGACGTGGATCTTCTTGGCTGCGGGATCGTGTTTGATTCTCCCTCCTCCGATACACTCACAGTCCAGGTGGCCGTCCTTTTCCAGCTCCTCAGAAACCTTCTCATAGATATCAGCTGCAAGAAAAGGAACCGCATCAACACTGTGCTTTCTAACATATTTCATCTCTAAATATAATTTATGACAATGAAAAATGAGTAATAAGTAATTTGAACCACAGATTTTGGCATCAACAAAACAATTTTTTTATAAATAACAACAGTGATTGGATTTTGGCTTAAACACGACACTTGTTTGTAATAAACTTGTGAGTGAGGCCACTGGTGTTTGAGTCGCCAACTGTCCATAAAATATGTTTGTGCATCATCACAAATGGCTGCTTGTTGTGTAGACAGGCTGCCTCCATCTGGTGTTGTTGACGAGGTTGATGACTTGTTAGATAAACCTGCATATTCTGTACGTAAGATACAAACTTATGTGTGGAAATTAATCTAATTATAAACTGTTTTAATTCCTGCACATCTGGGCTGTTCTATGGAGGATTTAAAATGCCTAAATTAAAACAAATGAAACAAAGAAATAAAGTGTGATGACCCTGTGTCTGCTTTGCCTGGTCTGCTGGTGTTTTCTCCTACCCTTGCAGGTTGTAGGCTGGCAGCATTCAGAGCGTTACAGAGTCAGCTCACCTGGGCTGATGAGCTGGCCAAACCTACAAAGCTGGGAGTCAGTCAGTCTGCTGGTCTCTCTCTCAGCTCCCACATGGTCTCCGGTTTTGGTTATGTTGTTTTGTCTTTTCTTTTACCATCCAACATCTCCAGACACTATTTTCCACTCACCCCAACACTCACATACATTACTGATGCTGCTGATTGTCCACTTCTCATGACATTGTTTTGTAAATAGCTTTATTTAATAAATAGTTTCCTTTTTGACCTTCAGCCGTGTGTATGTTCTCCTATTTTGTCTGAACTTGGAGCCAGTTCATGACAAAAGTGAAATACAATACACATTGTCATATGTATTTCCTTTTTATGTATGCATTTACTGTCATAATTGAATGATACCATTTGTTAAATGACAATTATTTAGCCTACTTATTACGTGAATTTTCCATCCCACACTGAAGTCAAATCACAACACAGAAAACACAGTAAAGAGCTGTATTGTATTTCAGTGTTGCCCAGCAGAGGGCAGCGTAGACCTGCCAATACTAAATGCAAAACACTGTCATTACTAATATATTCACATTAGTATGTGTGTTTAATTTATAGTTTACCATACCTAACCATGACAATGTGCTCTAATTAAAGGCAGGACCCCGGAGTTAAACTAGAGATACACTGCAACCACAATTCAAAACACAAGTCTGGAACCTGTTGTTACTCCAAAATTGGAGGTCTGACTGAAGCTGCTTCAGAGAGGTGTTGACTCAACTCTATGATTATTTTGGAGGCATTAAATCATATTGAGATTTGTTTCTAGTAGTTTATTTATCCACCTCATTTATATCCATGAGGGCAGACTGGATATTAGAAACACCTCTCAGTATAATACAACGCAGCACAAACTACAGAATGACCATAAAGTTAAATCACCTCTAAAACACTTTCATTATAACCTTCACAAAGGGAGGATCTATGTCAGGGCTGCTGTATTAGTATTAGCCAGGTGTACCTAATAAACTGGACACTGAGTGTAACGTTCAGGTGTCATGTGTTGTGGGGGACTCTGTGATGGACCCTCTTTGGTTGTAGTGCTCCTGACTCACCATGGTACTCAGCCCAGCCGTATCCTCGGACTATATCTACCTCCGAGTCGTCTCCCTCTTCTCTGCTGTGAACTCGGATCAGGACGTACTTAAACACGCCGGACGGGTCGATGTCTGCCTGCTGTATGTTGGCCATCAGAGCCGCAGCCTTCGTCTGTGTGCACATCTCCAAACTCCTCCGCAGCCACACCAGCAAACACACTAAATGTTTTTCTTTTCTCAACAGACTCCTTGTCAGTCTACAGTCAGTCTGACAGCTGTGCAGCTTTGTAGGCAGTTTCTATTTAGATATACACGCAAAAGAGCCACATTAACACGTTACAACAGAGGGCGGTTCCGCCATATAGGAACAACAAAACGACTTCCGGTCACAGCCTTCAAAATAAAAGCCAGACAAATTTTAAAGCCTGTTTCACCTCTGTTTGGTGTGGTCAGATTTATTTTATTTTTATTCTTTGTATTCTTTTGTATTATGGAGAAATTTGTAAAAACCTCTTGGCCCCCTCCCTCCCCTGCACTTATTAATTTGACTATTTCATTTTATGTCCTTTACCATTTACCATTTTCATTGTGCAAGCTAATAAATCAAACAAATAAACTAAGACAGTTTCTACTGCATTTTTCCTTCATTTGTTCCATATTATAATATTTTAATTATTCTATAGACCCCAATTACTGATCTGTGCATTCACTGAGTAGGTAGGACGATTAAACATCTACATCTACATTACTGTAAAACTATCTGAAATCCCCGCTTTTATTTTGAGGGCAATGCAACTATACCGGAAGTCATCAGAACGAGCCGCATACTTCCGTAAAGCAAAGCATTCTGGTAGTTGTAGTCCAGAGTAGACCAAGTAAAATGAGCTGAATGGAAAGGACCCAAACATAGTCGGCTCTTTGTACAAAGGAAAAAACAAAACATTTATTTTGTTATCTGGGTTAAAACTTACAACGTGACCACACACAGAGCAACGTAATGTCATGGTCATTTAAAAAAAATCACAATGATATTAACTCATCATTTTATGTTGCAAATCCTAGTGAGAGGGTTATAGGTGTAAACATTTTTTGATCTATTGTCACACACATCTAACATTTATTGAATGGGTTGACAGCGACATACAGTAAACTGCATCAACTTTCACCAGGATTGTCAAATGTTTTTTTTTTATGCAATAAGAATAATGCTACAATATACATGAAAATTCAACATGAAGGGGCTTTAATGGATCTGAAACATCTTGGAAGTCACCTGTTACATACTGGAATGTCTTTATGTTGCAGCATAAACTTCATGAAATTCAGTAAATGTTAATGTTTGAGACCATTGCTTTGCCTTTTAATGCAATATGATCCACATTTATTGACAAAGTTTTCATGCAAGTCATTTTTGGAGCTCCAAATTGTTTTCATGTTTCACCTCAGGCCTGTAATGCACAATAAAAACAACACATGTAATGTGCAATCCAATCAGATACAGCAGCCCATAAAAATATGTCTTACAATATGATACAGTGCAGTACAAAAACACCACATACATCAGATTAAAAAATGACCACTGGGCTGAATCAACACAAACACAATGTTATATATGCAAACACCTGCTGTTCACCATGTCTGCATGTTACTGATTATTTAAAGTCAATCTAGGTAGACTAAAGTGTGAAAAAAAACACCTGAAAAAGATCTTTGAATAGAAAAAAATTCAATTAGTGATTACACATTAAACTGGTAGTTATCTCTACAGTGTGCTTCATTTTACTGCAACAGTGCTTCAGAGTACAGTCACACTTTCTACAAAACAAAAAGCTGGAACTTCTTACATTCCATACAACCACAAATTGGTTTGACTTTTCAAGAATAAAAAGTAATTCAGACCCCCCTGTGCCAATGCCACCAGGGGAGAACTATGTTCTTTAACCTGCAGGGCAGTCAGAATATGTAGCGTTGGCTCTGTACTCCAGCAAATTGGATTTGAATGAAGAAAAATACCATGAAGTTAAAGTTCTGACTTTCAGCTTTAATTTGAGAGTGTTTGCATCAACATCAGATGAAGTTGTAGTCGTTTTTATACACAGTCCTACAATTTTAGGGGACAGAGAGTAATTGCACAACTAAACATCACTCCAATAAAGTCATTATAATTATGCAATTGTGGTCAAATCCTTTGCAGTCAGTGAATATACAGTACAGTCATGTTTAGGATCATTGTCCTGCTGCATGAACCTCAAATTGTATAAAAAGAACAACTCACCCATTATATAATGTGAACATCCTTAAATAAAGTTTAAATTCAGCTCATAGTTATATTTTTATTTCAGATCCAGTGAGCTGGTGTACAGAGCCAACACAAACAAAAACCTATTACTGTCTTACTGTTTTCTGACTGCACTGTATGTTGTTGCAGTATCTACATTAAGGGCGTCAAACTCAATCACTGAAGGGACTGGGTAGAGAAAATCTAGAAAAAGTAGGGGGGGTCTCTGGGCATGGTCCTCTGGGAATTTTTGTTCAGAAAATAACCTTTTAAATGCTCATTTCTAGTTACTTTCAAGTGTGTATTTTCATCTGCCTGCCCTCCTCTTGACTGCTGTTTTTTTAAGTGAGCGAGTGAGTGATTGATGGCTGACTTGTGAGAACACAGGTTTTTTTATGGGTAACCATGGCAACATCTCAGCCTGCTCGTTCTGATGTTTCCTAATACTGAAAGCAGAATGTTGCTGTGATTGTAGTACACCATGTTGTGGACAACATGGAAACAGGCCAGTAGCTTATAGGCTATTAATAGAAAATCAAAATCATCTTGCGGGCAGGAAAAAATTTAACACAGGTGATCTAGATGGTGCTTTCACTGCCTCCTTTCGTCTTCCCATCACGAGCTCGGACAAAGATGAAGACCAGAACTGCTACGAGCAGGAGGACAAAGAGAAAGATAAGCGTTCCCCACGCTCCCGGGGTCAGGGCCTTCCTCAGCCCCGCTTGCTCTGCTGGCAGCAAATTGCTCAAACTCAGCATGTAGCCCAGAGCCCAACCCACCGAGGCGTCCCCTGCCTGGAGGATCAGCAACAAATAACTACTGTTAGTGGAAAATGGGACTTTATTTTAACATTTGTAAATGAGCATTGAAGATACACTTTTGATGAAGTGATGATGACGTTCTCACCTTCTTCTGGAAGGAAATGCGTGGGAATGACGTCTCATCGAAGCGGTATCCTCTCAACATGAGAATCTTAACAAACACTGAGGAGGCGCAGTAGTCCTGCAAACGAGACTTTTGCTCCGGAGCGAGAAGCAGCATCTGGAACAAAAACCATTTTGTTAAATTGTTGGAATACAACAAATAAATAACATAAGAAATGACACTCGAATAATGATAATTGTTTTTAGAGGTTAACTGTAGTCAGTGCATTTAAACAAGAGTCTTCGGACGTGCTAGTGGCTCCGCTGGGCTGTACAAAGTGGTTCATGCTAACATAATGATATTTAGCAGGTACAATGCTTAACATGTTAGCCATCTTAGTTTAGTGTGTTAGCATGTTACCATTGCTGATTAGCACTAAACACAAAGTACAGCTGAGGCTGATGGGAATGTCATTAGTTTTGCAGGTATTTGGTCATAAACCAGTGTTGGTCAAATCAATAATTCATTACATGAAAAATTAAAGGATCACATTACAATTTATCCTGAAGGGAGCATGAATGTGTATACCAAATTTCATCCAATCTATCTAGTATATTATATCCATATTTGATTGGATAAGTAAAATCTCTGACCTACTGGCAGCACTAGATGAGAAGTCAGGGGATCACCAAAGTAGGATTCATCGTCTGGGCACCGTGAATGTTTGTACAAAATTTCATGACAATCCATCAAATAGCTGTTCAAATTTTTCAGTCTGAACCAAAGCGCTGAACGGACTGACATTGCTATGCTAGAGCCATGCTGCTGATGTGGCTAAAACATCTATAAAGTGATTTATTAAATTTGAATTGAAATTAAGCCTTTGAAAAATGTTTTTTCCAAATCCAATAGTTTTAAAAGAATCGCTTAATGAACTATAATTAACCAAAGAAAATGTAAATTGTGGCACACTCCAGACTCCTTACGTTCAAGCGCTCCACACAGAGAAAAATGAATGAAAATGAGACTGTGAAAAATTAGATATTATAAATAAATAGCACATAAATAGAAAAGAACATTACTTGATTGAAAGTCATCCTGCACACAGTTTTTCCTGCCTCCTCCAGTTGTGCAGGAGTGCTGACAGTGATGCTGGTGACCCGCTGCAGGAAGGAATGAATGTAGAAGAACGCAGAGAACGCCTGATAACACAGAAAAAGGACAAAATACAAAAAATGATTTAGCTATGATAACAATAGAATGACGCATACATAATGTGTACAACTTATGTTTCTATGTTTTTCTTAGCACTTTGAGGCCATACTGTGCTTATTCTAGCGTGTAGCCTACTGTGAAAATCTATAAGTTGTCATCTGTACAAAGTCACAACATAAATATCTGTGCAGTTATTGTGAGCTATTCTGCTCTTTAAGTTACAGTAATTCTTATACTGCTGCAAAGCTGAGCTAATAAATAAATGTGCCCCCTCAGTATATATTCATCCAATAATTTACTCAAGTGCTGTACTTAATTACAATTTAGAGGCACTTGTACTTTACTTGAGTATTTTACATTTTTTCATACTTTTTACTTTTCCTCCACTACATTTCAGAAAAAATATAGTAATTTTTACTCCACTGCATTTATCTGACAACTGTAGTTACTTTGCATGGGAAACACCTGATATTATAAATCAACAGTACATTAAGTAGTTTCACTGCATTTTTTCAATTTTGACTGATTATATTTTGATTATAGTATATGTGAATAAATACAACCTTGATTTACATGGTTGAAAAATTACTGAAAGGGACCATTTATTAGTTTTATTTTGATAGTTATGCACATTTTGCTGCAAATAGTTCTATATTTTTGAGTGCACTACTTGTAATGGAATATGTATGCAATTTTATATAACTGCTGATCTGAAGCAAAGCATCTTTTATATTTTCGTTTGTGTACTACATAGTAATGTTAGCCATCTTTGACATACAGAATACAGTTTGACTTTATGTGGTTCTGAATATGGTAAAAAAATGATTTAGTTTGTAAGCATCACTAACACTGTTTGTCTGTACCCCGTGTGTACAGGCTGACCTTTTGTGTATAATGCTACCAGTGAGCATAACTCCTCTGTGTCGTCCATTCCTTCCGGCCTTTCTTACCATGTAGCTACCGGTGACATTTGGCTGGAAGACTTTATTAAAGGAGCACTGGGAGAAGGGGCAGCTGTTGAAGGAGAAGATCTCGGACACGTTGCCCAGACAGTGTTCATAATGTCCGCTGCCTTGTACTGTCAGAGAGGCCTGGGAGTCGTAGGAGCTGGGTTTGTACTTTGCTGTACACGGAGAGTTGAATATACTGTTCAACTTTAAAGTTCTACTGTGGCCTGCAGGATAGCAGGGGTGAGTGACTGACCCCGAGTAACCCTGAGACTGAGAGAGAGAGAGACATAGAGAGTGATGTGACACTTTCCCTTAACAAACCCCTTAAAAATACTATTAGAATTATTTTTAAAACTGCAAATGTACAATTATGTACTTTGCATATTACTATACAATGATTGTGAAATTCTGGCTTCCATAATACACATAAAACCAGTATTGACATGACTGATTTTATTGGTCGATTTTAGTTTATCACAGATGTGTCGGTATGGTCGGATATGTCGGTCTAGAAGTAACATGTTACTGCAGTAAACATACTTTTGTCCACCAGAGAGCATGTGTGTATGTAATATGTTTAATATACTGTATATATTGTAAAATATATTGCAAATCAAATTTCAATTTCAACTCTCAAATGTCGATATCGCCATCAGCATCTGCCTCAGTAGGCCTATTGGTTGGGCTCTAGCAACTGTCATACAGATTTAATACATCATTTTTATGCTATTTCCTTTACATGTACTGTATGCTACTTTAATACCAGATACCTTCATATGTTTAAAAACTATATAAAAATGTAATGCACAAAACATATGGGTACGTTAACAGCAATATAGAAAACATAATGTCTGCATGAACATACAAAGCAGACAAATTGCACATTTTACAACTCATAAAGCTGTATGTAAAAAGTGTCACTATCTACTGTCCACATGAGGTCATCTCCCATAAATAAACTTTGTCATAATATCTTGACAACATGCATTGTTGTCCATTTGGTATAACTGGTTTAGGTTTAAAGTATTCACCCTCTCTCCTGTGTTATAATACAAATACTATAAAAATACTATACATATGATGACAAAGTAAATATTCATTTCGGTTTTAGTGTGTGTGGCACGATACACTACCTTCACTATATTAGCCAGCAGTCTCTTGAGGACCTGGTCCTGCCCGTAGCACAGGAAGCTGTGTGTGTACAAGGAGTACTCCTGGCCGTAAAGGCGCAGCTTTATCATGTCACGTTCATCCTCTACTTCCTCCTGAGTGGCGAATGTTATCTGGGTGGACGCCCCGCCGAAATCAAGCGCTCCCACTGTGGGCCTGCCGGGGCTGAACCAGCGTCCCACGAAACCATACTGCGAGGAAATAATAAGGGGAACAGAAGCAGAACATAATGGGCTTTTTCTACACATCGCTCAGGAAGGGGAGGAAGATTCTTATAAGCTTACTCTGCCTATCCAAGTTGACCCAGAGATTCATCCCCACTAACAAGCGGATAACAAGCAGCCACCTCTGACATCAGAGGAAGTAGTGATATATGATCATTAGTGTTGTAGAGGCCACTAGGTGTCATCAGTCACCTTCTAAATGAGCTTTAAAGAGACAAACAACTGCAGTCAGATCACCTTTTGCAACAGTTAAGTGCAAAAACTATACAAATATTTTAAATGAATTACTTAATGGGAAATTATTCTAGTGCAAGCAGCTTTTTAGCACCATCCTGCTTCAGTACAATCACCCTAACTTGTCTGCTGCCGCTGTACATTGAAGATTTCCGAATGAATCACTGACTCTAGAGTTCGTTTAGATGAAAATACTGGTAGATACTTTCACAAATTCCGGCTGATTAAAGCTGCTGACTAAAAAAAAACACACTTGATACAGGTTATGGTACCTTTATGAAGTTCTCTAAGAGATAGTTGACTGTGACCCAGCCGTATGCTCCCTCCTCTTGTCCTCTCAGTATGGTCGCCCCCTGGTAGCTGAAAGGGTAGGACTGGATTTTGTGGCCCACTTCCTGCAGAATCTGATCTGACTGCTCCGGGCTGGAGATACTGGTTGGGAGAAACAAGAGTCTTAGTTCACTGAATTGTTCCAAGTTACAGCTGCAGTAGGTGACTTTTACTGACATTTATTCAGAGGTTGTATGAATAAAATGCTACGGTTGATGGTCAAAAATGAGCAGTTTTCATAAACCTTGATATGTCTCATTGTTTTACTGGCCTAAGCTTCAGGTTTGACTCCTGACCTCTTAAACTATAAAGGCTCAACTGACCCAGATCTTAAGGCTGGAATTTAGTCCTTTGAAAGGAGATGCCACAGTGAAATTAGTTACACATGTTTGTCAGCAGGAGCAGATGCACCAGCACCTGATAACAATTTCAACCAGTCCGCCAGACTCCACAAAAGACTCCAAGTGGACTCATCCCAGACAGACAGCTAAAGACAGAATCTTTACTCTTGAATCTTTTCATCCGTAAATAGTTTCGAACTGTTGAACTGTTGAATCCAAATCATCCATTGCATGCAACTTTAAGACTCTGTCCCCAATTTTGTGCCCAAATCCCATCAACGTATCTATCAGATCAATCAACAAAGATTTCTTTGAGCAGCAGTGTATGAAAAGCATTGAGGGAAGTGATGGAGGGAGTGTTATCAACAGTTAAATGAGGTCATTTATGTACTCTATGGAGGATTATATGGTTACATTAGTGCCAAAAGTGAATTGAGTACAAAGGGACGTTCCGGGTGCACAGAAAGATAACAATAGGCAGGGTGTTGCCTCACATTCAAATTGTATCTTCTGTACATGTTTGCACTGTGCAAATGATCTACATATTCACCTCCAACAGAGTGGTTGGGCGGCTGTATCCTGCAGTCAAACCTCACAAAGTAGTACTGTCAACATCCCTACTTTGTGCTCTCAAAGTTTCACTGTCTTACCTGATAATCAGTCAGATTGCTAATTAGAACAGGAGGAAGATGCATGATAGTTTGAAGAAAAAATGTCTTAACAACCATGACAAGACAGCAAATCTCACACATGAATAGTTAGCTCCGTTTTGCTTACAGCATTTTCGACCTATTTCTATTTACAATATTATAAACTTATTAAATATACTGCATCACTGCTGAAGAACTTTTAGAAGCAGGACAATCGAGAGGCAGTAGGATGAGTTCTTTCAGGGCTCACAGACAGTTCTGTATGCAAAATATGTAAATATGTAAGACAAGATAGGATATGCAAGTTCATTGAGTCGAGAGCATGTCGATATAACTCCTGTGAGTCCAGATGTCTGCATATTCAGTGAAAATAGCTTTTCTTCCACAGCTCTGTGTATACAACCAAATCCTTCAATTATAAAGGGATGTCACTGGTGATATTGTAACTAACCAGTTAATATTGCAGTTACCTCGCTGGTTATTGATAACATCAGCTAAGTTAAATATAGCTAGCAGACTTATCAGGAATTCATAAAAGCTATTAAAAACGTATTAATATGATCAAAGATGAACTATGAACTATATTTATTTATTTGCCAAACTAAAAATCAAACAGGACATGAAAAAATAACAGTAGAATGTGATGAGGAATAAAGCCCAAAAAGGCTTATTCGTTAGATTTCCCTCATAATATATAACAATATTCACAATGTCAATAGATACACACTGTGTGTTTGTTATATTAAGCATGCACCAATACTCAATTTCAGGGCTGATAATGATGATGACCAGTTTATTGTTCCACTAACACAAGAAATGCCATTTTTAGTGACACCCATCTTTATCGTTTTCCCTCTGAAAGTGCAAACAGGAAACAATATAATTAATGTAAATATATAGACATAAATATAGTTCATAGGGTTCATTCAGTCACAGAGGACCCGCAGAGAGCTATTGTAAGAAAAGGCTTCAGATTATCGGCTGAAATTCCTTACGGGAGCATTAACAATACTATTTAATAATAATATTTTTTCTCATTTATTGGATAATATATCATACATCATTTTGAAGAGCACTTTACTGTAGATGAACATATTTGTTTTATTATTGTCATACTGTATCAAAGGATTAGCACAGGACAGTCATGGAACTAGAACAGACGTGAGTCTCTGTATGTGAAACAAAAACAAAGTGACACAGAAACAAAACAAAATAAACACAGACATAGACAGTCTGGTCACGCACACACACACACACACACACACACACACACACACACTGACTCACTGCAGAAGCCTCATGCCAGCTGTGGCTCCCAGGTACACAGGTGTGAGCTGGTGTCTTTCTTTGGGGATGTCCTTCACTGCCTGGTCTAGGCATACCTCTAAGCTCTGTCCCGCTGCTCCCTGTTGATCCGCATAGCTGGAGATTCCTCCGCCTGCGTGAGTGAGTGACGAACAGGATTTAAAAAAACATATGATTACGTTATCGACTTGTAGAATCTTGTTCTTGTGTTCGCACAAAAACAATGCTAGCTGCTGCGAATGGCACGCATCCTGATGCAAATCGATCAAACCCACAAGACTAGAAATGTCACAGCTACCTGGAAAAAAACACACTGCATGACAGTCTGCTCACAAGTGTGGGTGAACCTTTAAAATTAATCATTAATCAGTGTGGACGTAGCTGTTGCTTTTCTCGACTCAAACTGAAAAATCAACAGGACTTCATAAAAAACCTGTGAGGAAAACCAATGTTACAAATATTTAAATAATCTCGTAGCACTTTAATTATGAGGTTTTAATTCAGGAATTTGTCATTTTTCATATCATTCTCAGACGTCCATCTAAGGATCAGAGTTGACTTAAGACTCCATTAGTTTTACAATTATGAAACATGACAGTGTAAACACCATGTTCATGACTAATTGGGAAAAGAAGTGTTTGTTTATCTAAGACAGGCAAAAGGCAAAGCACAGAGCTCAACTCTGACTCATTCCTGATTCACGATTGCCCGAGACAAAGATTTGCTTCACTTGAAGTGCTGAGATAATATAATCCATTCACAGGAAACAGCTGGCACTACTTCAGATCCCACCCACTGGTGAATATAACAGGCAGAATTTGTCTGGTTTAAAGGTATAGTCCACTGAGAACCTGTGTTTTGAATATGAAAAGTTCACACTGACGGCTTGAAAGGAGTCTGAAAAGGTTGCAGCTTGCTCTTTTAAAACAGTTATGCAGCAAATGTGGGATGGAAAGATTCCCATGTTTCATTGGACAACTCAAAACAGTTGACTGCAGAGTTGGTTATGTTTTGGTGGGTTGAAAATGCTGCGCATGGTACAGCTTTATACCTATTTACCTTAATGACCTTGAACGATGGACTTTATAAGTCATAATTACGACTTGGATGTTGGATCTCGGATGTGAACAGTATTTACGACATCTTTTAAAACATCTAAAAACTTTTCAAACCACTCCCACAGCTTATTCTACTTCTCTGTCCATTTGTATGTTCAGTATGTTCCAACCACTTGCATTTTCACCATAATTTACCAAAATCTGACACAGCTTCAATATCACACTCGTGTGGCTACCTGAGCCAAGAAAGTGCCAAAACACCTGGAAAGACTTTGTGAACCCCTCCTGCAGCAGTAGTTTGAAACATTTACATGGATGTTCTGTATTTTTTTTTTCTTGGCTGCTGTTTGAATGTGTTGAAACTGTGAGCTGACTACAGATGCTGTCTGGCATTGGCACCAAAGTGTTTGATGTACAAAACATAGGTTTTTGGTGGAGAAAGTGCTGATACCTACCCTTAACATGACATTCACTGTGCTGGGTGACCACGCCTGTGCCATTTTGCTTGTCTGCCGGCCACTTGTATATATACAAAGCTGTGTGCGAAGAGCCAGCATCCAAGACAATCCCATACTACAGAGAATAAGAAAACATCAAGAGAGGTAAAAACAGTGAAGGGGGTTTAGAATAGAGACAGCTAAACATTTCCAAAAGATAATTACACTGACAGCCTTGAAAAGGGAAGTCCAGTTAACGAGACAGAAGAACATGAAAGAGTTTACGATCGTGGCTGCGTGACCTGGACTTTGGCATCTGGAAGCCATTTGGCTGCAAACTGGATTAACTTATAATGTAAATCTTCAAAGACAGCCCTCTGGGTGTAATATTACACAAGTACACGTGTGGTGGACAGACACTGATTGCATTGCATTTTTACTTTATAAACACCCAGGACTATAAGACATTTTAATATTGCACAACTTCACCTTTGTGTTTTCTGATTTGACTTTTAAGAAATAAGAGAGAAAATGTTAAAATGTAATTTCGTTATACCTATGGCTTAGAAAATCCCGCTTATTTTTTGTATGTACAAGAACATGTTAGAGGAGTTTAACTTACACTGCTTATCATCAAAAGATAAAGTTGATAGACTTTTTTGAACTTACAAATATTCATATCAACCTTGAAGCAGAAAGTATGTTACCCCTCGAAGATGTTTCACCATGCGATCACAGTCTTTACATCTTCGCTGGTGGTGAAGAAAATTTTGTATTTTTTGAATTGGTGACATTAGCCAAAATAAAACATACTCATAAAACTCAGAAAATGTGCATATTGAAATAACTGTGGGAGTGTTCGTGTATTGAGGGCAAAGATCAGTTCGACATATCGAAACCTTTTGGATCTGGGACTCTTTAACTCTTCCCTGACCATCTGATGTTAAAGCACAGATGACAGCAATGAAATCCTGGATTCTTGTCTTAATTCTCACCCTGCTACTCATCTGTCCCAGTCATCTGAGGAACGTACTTTTTACTGTTCAATTTCACATTGAGGCACTTAAAATGAAAGGACCTCAGTTGCACTTCTCAGTAGAATGCAAGGCAGAGTACTGGTTGCAGGTACAGATCAAGTACAAGTATGCAATGACAAGTATGCAAGAGGAAATGATAAATATCAATAAGCTATGAGTCACATGGCGGTTATCAGTGCTGTCAGTAAGTGTCCTCTTGCTTTCAGTGCTGTTGACTGGCTCCACAGTCACTGTGAGCTGGTATCCCAAGACTATCTTAGGCTTGCTCTCAGAGGCAAATTGTTATTGGTTGCTGTCTATACACAAAACTTATATATAGAAATAGGTTATGCATAATGAACTTGTTCCCACACTCTGTTTGTTGGTTCCACTTTAATTTTTTATCTACATGCTTACTTGTCAAAGAAATATGTAATCACACCATTTATTTTCACCGCTATGCTGATGACACGCAACTTTAGGTAATTGTAAAATCAGGGACCAACAGTAATCAGGCGTCCTTAAAGAACTGTCTAACTGAAATGTCTACACACATTTTTATAAACTTGCATTTCTGTATTAAGTAGACTTTCAGAGCCATGTCACTTTTAACGTCTTCTTTGTGTTGTCCCTATCATTTCTGTTTTGTTTTTTATTGTGTAGACAATCAGGAGTAGCTATTTGTAGTAATATGGTCATTTTGTTGCCATTATGGGAACAAGCTGTACTGTAAACGCAGTGCTTAAATAGCATTCTAATATAAATCTTAGCATAATATGTAACCTTAATGCTAATGTTCTTAAATGTTCCAAGCTTAATATTAAAACATTAACATGCTATATTCTAAACTTTCTGTGATAAATGTTTGCATTCTGGTAAACGGGTAAATTAAGTACAGCTGAGACTAATAAAGTTCAGCTTAGATAATTCTGGCAATGCAGTGCTGAACCTGACAAGCTGAGTTAAATGGACACTGTGCAGAAGTTGCTTCTTTGTGGAAATGCATTCACAAAAGAATAACAAGGCAGCACCTCATAATTATGATATCTGTATCTCATAATTACGAGAGAAGCTCCACCACATGGCCGCTAGCATGTCTGTAGACTTTTAGCATTGTTGCAGTATTGATGACTGTAGTGGGAATTGAACCCTGAGGTACATCTTATCATCCCGTTCATGGGTGCGGTCTCTATCATAACACTTAAAGGAACCAAAAGGATACTTCTGCATTCTGAACATAATTTTCCACCATTTATCTGAAGCAATAGAGGAAGTGTTTTCTGCTAAACAGTTGAAACAGTTAGTACTGACTCCCAGGTCCTCAAATGCCATAGTCTACTCACTGTGATGAAAAACCTGTTGCCCTGACAGTGCTCCCACTTCCACTACGATGTAGAATATTAAATCAGAGCATCTTTTATGTCTGCTTAGATTAAATGAAACACTCAGAATGTGCAGAAATCCAGCCATGCACGAAGGTATGTGACTGACGAGCCAAAGGAAAGGGACCACACACAAATATAAATCCACATGCAGAAATAGATACACATGCTCATCCTTCCACACTGACACATTTGCGAACACACAACTTCTCGGATCAGTACAGCAGGTGAGCAACATCATGTGTAAGCGTGCCTCGTTATATCTCATAATATTTTCTCATTACTGCTGTGCAGTCAGTTGTGAGGACTCGCTCTAACACTTGCCAAGTGAGCTCTAATGATCTATTTTGTCCTTTCATTTGATAAACTATGGGAACTGTTACTCTTGTCTCCCTGCAAAATGTAAGAAAAACCCTTTTGTATCCTTTTTTGTGACTGGTAGACCACATTGTTACAGAGTGAAAGGGCCGCTACATTACACTAAAAAAGGAACCATGGGATATTTAGCCGGCTACACAAAAACGAGGCAGCAGAAGGAACAGAAGCTGGAGTTGACCTGTGTAGCAATCCTGCTCTGAATGCTAAAAGCAGCACTGAACTACAGTTTCATGTCTTTCACGGCTTTTTTTTGTTGCAATATAAGGCTCAATAATATAATATATAATATAATACAACAAAGGCTGCTCCACGGGTTAAGTCATTAATATTATTTTTTCTATTACAATGAGGCAGCTGTACAGTTTATCAGTATTTCAGCCATGAGGTCACCTGAGTGCATATATATCACAACGTTACTGATGACAGTTTCGTGATAATAACATACTGTCCTCAGCTGATCTTCAGTAAGAGAGGGATGAGTGTTAGTCAGCCGTGATCAAGAACCAAACATACTGACAGTAAGCTACAGAAACAGAAGAAGATATTATTTTCATTTTCATGTTTTCACAGGTAACAAATTGAAAATGAAAATGCATTCATTCATTCAAGTCCATTTCACATTTTGTGTTATACATGTAGGGTTTCTTCGGAGTTGCCGACATTTTTTCCCCCGCTGAATTTCATTTCTAATTTTGGCATCCAGTAAGCACCGATTTGGTGATTTGAAAGTAAAATGTCCGGCTTAAAACTAGTTAAAACTTATGTTATTGTTATTTTAACAGTATTTGAATTGACATATTTAAATATGAACAAGGTCATACTTACACATTGATATATAATCATTGAAATGCTGTTGAAACAATAATCATGTGTAACCTCTACATCTAGCTATAAAACTTCCCATTCAAATTCAGCCGAGTTTTCACATCTTGAGGTCTTTTGACCTGCAAATCATTGCTTCTGAGGCAGGTACTGTGGTGCATTTCCCAATATTAAAATGTTCATTTAATATGACCTTTTAAACATTTTTTTACTAACGATCTAAGATCGAAATAAAACCGTATTAAATCCAAGCGATCCATGGTGAATGTGGAGTGTACATGAAAGAGAATTATTAAATCAAGAGCACAAATTATTAAATGGCATGCACAATTTTTCTTTCTTTTTTTTTTTGCAATGACACAATTTGCACATATAACAGATAAAATGTCTATTTGACTTATTATTTTATTTAATATTGTCAGTCCTGGACTTCCATAGGATTAAGGTTCAACAGCTGAACAGAGAATAATAATGACTGTGAAGATAGCCGAACAACTTAACCGGGAAAAACAAATAAGAGTAAAACTACATCCAAAGAATCCTCCAGTGCCACAGATTTCTGTGCAACACCTTCGCTCCCAGTACGCGCCCTGCATAACAGAGCTTTGGTTACACCATCTTACTCAACTTAACACGCTGACAAACACCGATCCAAAAATACCCAACGGGACCGACCTTACCATGAACCCCGGTGCCTCCTGAATGTTTTCAGTGGGGACAGTCAGGAGCAGGATTGCAACAAGTCCAAACACCAGCAGCGCGATGGGGACGACAGGATGAGCGGAGCGCTGAGCCATGAAGTGAAAGTGAGAAGTGCAGCTCTGCTCTGCGCCCGGTGGAAATCTGAGCGTCAACTTAATAGCGGCCAAGGGGGAGAAGTGGCTGATGGCTTCCCGCTGGCCGGGCGTTATCACAGCCCGCCCGTGGCTCACGCTTCACCTGCTGCCTGCCTCCTGTTTTACATTTCACTTGAGCCAGCAAAGCCTGACCTGAATTTATGTTCCGAGCGCAGCCAAGACCTCCTCCATGTGCCTGAAACCTTCTCGTCAGTCAGTGAATGAGAAAAGCTCCAAGGCTACTGGTGCCATGGAGGGAAAAATGTTCTTATGATGGCCGGAGCTGGTGGAGGAAAACTGCTGCTCATTCACATTCAACGCTTATTCAGGTTGGAGCTACATGATAAGCCCTGCCTAATCAGTTCCTGGTTTATTTAAGAGGGACCCAAAGGCACATGATTCATAATTACTCATTCATCAGTGGGAAAACAAGGGGTGGCCTAAACTGGCAGAGGTCCAGAGTGTAGGCTGTTGGGCTGAAGAGCTGCAGAGCTGGTTGTTGTTTTCCTGCTGTATTTGCATGTGAATGGGTGCAGCTTAAAACCTGACTTGCAAATTTCATCCTCATTTGAATGTCTGAGTGAAGCATGGAAATGAAGTTTTCACTAGAGGCCTATACTTTCTTTTGTCTTTTTTTTTTAAAGTCTATTTTTGCTGAAATCCGGTTCTGACAGTGTCTAAATTTAGCAGAATATATAATGAGTTATTTTGAAGGAGCTTCTGAATATTGCACTTGAGCTGTTCTTCATGTTTTCGCTCAGGGCACTGATTTTTATTTTAGTATCCCTCACAATATGCTGGTTCTTATAGATATCATACTGTTGATGTAACTATCCAATATTCCATCTGAGTTAATGTACTGTATCTTCTGGAAGACCTGAGCTATCACATGCCACAAAGAATTAAAATAGTTCTATAATACAGACATTATCATCACACAGCTAAATTACTACTATTGCTCCGGGGCTTTCAGCTGTATCATATGGTCTTCATCAGCAGATGGAGTTTCCTCAGATGTCACAGTTGTTCAGACTGCCCATTTTTGTGCATGGGCACTTTTACAACTCTTGTCCTAAAAGTGAGTTGAGTTTGTTTTGATCAAACTGCCATTTCAAGACTGTTCAGCTCATTTTTAAAGGGGTGCTTCAGTTATTTAAAGGTATAAAGAGTAGGATTTTCCTAAAAAACAATGCATAGACTCATACAAAAATAACTCCCCCCAATCATCATTTATGACCCACTAGAAGTGTGTGGCGGTGTCTGTATCTGCAGAGACCCTGCCCTCTACCTGTATTTTCTTATTTTGCTGTGTTCGGGACGTTTCTGGGTGTCAAGCTTTGGGCAGTGGTGTGTAGCCCCCAGCCAATAACAGCACATAGGGTGTGAGGGGTGGGACTCTATAAAAACGCAGCGACCAGTTATCAGATCGTAAGCAAGTGGGACCACCAGAAGAGTGTGCACTTTGAGCCGGGGAGGAGGGGCCAACTTTGAATGTTGTGTTTTCAAACAGCAACCAACAAATCCTACTAGTTATACCTTTAATACTGCACTTCAGTACAGCTGGGAGACTTACAGGAGATAGATTTAAAAAAGGATCAAAGCAGCATAGGCCAAAATATTCTGATTTATAGTCTCAAGAAAGGGCCAAGCTCCAAAAACAACCTACACCACCACCACACCTGTGTTTTTACTGCTGTGACATGTCAAAATATCCTCTGAAAAAGCTTTGGTTTTGCGTCTTGGTGTAATGAGTTTAAATCAGGATGACTGTGTCAAGAACTAAAGATGTAGTCAGTGATTTTAGAAGAACCACAACCCAGTTGAACTTGCAATCCACATAAACATTGCTACAGTATTGTTACAGAGTACAAATACGTCAAATAAGGTCTTTTTCATTGAAAATATTTTGACATGTCACAGTAGGCAAAACACAGATGTAATTAATCAAACGAATGATGGCTGAATTCCATTTAGCTGCATGGAATAGGTGTTGAAAATATGGCAAAATCACTCTATAAATCAAACTCCAACCATCAATCACACTGCGTCTTCCTGGCGGAGGGTTCAGACCGGTACTTACTCACATTAATCTCTCAGACAGAGTGTGTCAGAGTGTCGGCTGTGATCAGGGCAGAAGGTCAATGAACCAGAACAAATGTCTCACCTGACAATATCCTGCGACCTGCCTCTGCTTCAACAAGGTATGTTGTTAATTAACAGTGACAGCCATGATCTAATTATTGATGACACGTAATTTAATTAAAGATTATACCGAGTGTGACAGTGACTGTGTTAGTGCTACGTTCCACTGGGGTACCCAGGATAACATTGCTATCATTTCAGCTATTCAGAGAGTCAGATTATCAACATGTGAGGGCTGTTTTAAAAAAATACAGCTTTTACCAGCACCCCTTATTTTGAAAAACTCTTGATTTTATCATGTCAGTTTATGGAAGGGACATGAACCACTTTAACTAGATGTTTCGATTAACGTGAGTTAGCCACTGTGAGGCTGCATTTAAAATAAATGCTGATGTCAGGATGCTAACATGCCCACAGTGACAATGTCAATATACTGATGTTTAGCAGGAAGTGTTTACCAAGTTCAGGATACAGTTTGACAGATTGTCAGTTTGTCGTTGACATAATATTAATACCTACTCTTCTACTACATGTTCATCCTTTTCATTTAATGATGCATTAATTTGTTTCTTCTAGTTTTGTGTGTTTTTAGACCGCCAAGGCAGCAGAACAATCTCACAGAAGCACTTGGAAGTCCAGTGTTCACGCTCCTTTTAGCTCTGGTTGGCTCTGAGCCGCTCAACTACTGTATGTTCTCCAGCGATTTGCCTTGGCTCTCTGCTGCTTCCTGCTGGGCAGGTCACAAACAATCGGCTTATTTGAGCTTCTTTACAGGAAATTGATGCGTAGAGTTTTATATGAAGGGTTGGTAAGAGCGGTCAGGGGTCAATCATACAGTGTAAAGGCAGACTAAAGAAGAATACTGACAGCCCTTGGACATTTTCAAATAAACAAATTCAATTAAAGGAGCTTATTTTCTCATTTTGCATTGTGTAGCACTTTGAAAGTTTGTTTCTGAGAAGTGCTACACAAAATGAATTATTATTTTTCTTTTAAGAAAAGTCCACATGTTCCCTTATGTATGATGACTGTTTGGCTAGAGCATAACATTTGTTAAAAATCCCCATCATGCACTGCTGCTTCACCACTGGACCACTGCACATAAGATCTACTTTTTCTCTTAAGGCCTTTCAAAAAGAAGTGTATATATCAAGGAAAGAAGAAAAAGCATATATGTGAAGCCCTTTGATACTCTTAAAATAGCAGTTAATAGGAGCAGTATTATATTGCTGTATTACAAAAAAAATTCTTACCTCTAATGTGCAGTGATCAACATTATTTGTTTTGAAATGATGAAGCGAATAATCTATTAGTCAACAGTCAAACATTATATACCAACGATCCTGATAGTCAATTAATCATTTAAGTCATTTATCTAGCAAAAATGCCAAACATTCTCTGGCTGCAGCTTCTCAGATGTGAAAAGTTGCTGCTTTTTTTCTGTCTCATATCATCGTAAATTGAATATCTTTTGATTTTGGACTGTTGGTTGGAAAAAAAAAAGGATATCACAGTGGGCGCTGAGACACTGTAATCTGCATTTTTCAGTATTTCCTGACATTTTATAGACTATACAATTAACTGATTAATCAAAAACAAAATCATCAGATAAATGGATGATTGTTAGTTGCAGGCCTAAAAATACTACTAATAATAATAATCACAGGATTGGCTAGAGTTGGCAATGTAAGTATATTTTATTTACAGTTGTATAAACAAGATGACTCAATGCAAGATCTTTACTGGAAAAGGTAAGAAAAACAAGTGATTCCTCCCTTAAGGGGTTTTGTGTTTGTGTGTGCATGTTTGCGTGTGTATGTGCTGATGCATGCCTGTGTATCACAACTGTTGTGTGTGTGTGTGTGTGTGTAACTATAGTTTAAGACATTCTCAGCTGCAGTCGTAATACAAGCGCAGTGCAATCTCCTCAACCCTATCTACACTGAACCAGACTCTATTTACAGTTCATTCAACTCAAGTGCTCCACGCAGCTCAGTTACAGCAACTGTACACGGCAACAGCACGCATCCAAAAACAAACCAAAGCACTGATAGTAACACGTAAGCATGCATAGGCCAGAATGAGAACACGATCAGAAGCAAACTCTCAGGTTGAAGTTGAAGAAAACCAAATTCTGTTTAAGCACTTTGTGTGGTTGTTTAAAAGTGTCATTATTTCTCTTATAAAGACTTTGTAGATACTCATTTTCTAATGAAGTGAAATGAAAAAGAGATTTATGAAATTAAAACATCTGCAAGTGGAGAAGTTAATATGTCTGACTGATGTTACAGTGGCTCTGTTATAGTTTCTTGGTTAATTTTTTTACAGTTTGGGAGACCTCTCAGCATAAAGTGCTATATGCGGTGCCAGACACCAGGAAGGATGTGATAGTCTTTTCAACAAACAGCAGTGGTTTCTCCTCTCCAGAAAATGGGAAACGGCCTGTTTTTGCATCTAACCAAAAACCTGCACACAAGCTCGTTAGCTGAGCCATGCTTTCAATTCACTCGGGTTCCTTCCGTGTAAAAGTTCCCCGGCGCTGCGCAGGGAGGAAGTTTTGCATGAAAGGCCGAGTGCTGGTTGGGTGAAAAACCTGGCCCTTTGATGCAACCCCTTCGAGACTGGAAATGAGAAAGACTGCTGCGGCGGGAGAGAGGAAGAGAGAGGGCGTCCCCAAGCGCAACATGGCTTATGGATTGAGTGTCTCAAACATGTTTGGACGTAAAAGACACCAGTCTGACTGAACTGTGATTAATCTGTGATTTCATATATTTACCTGCTTTTCTCTTGCTAGAAATAGCATTAAAGCTTAACAGACTTTCTTTAAGAAACTGAGTTCTTACTAGAAATAAAAAACAAACAAACATGCATTTTGGCTGATTAGTACAAAATTAAAGGGGGAAAGATGCAATTTAAACAACTACAGAATCTGGTATATAGCCTTCAAAATAACAATAATTAATTTCATCATTCAGATACATAGAGCTCTTATTCATATACAAGCACACACATGCTTCCACCATCTTCACTAGTTGACAAGATTAGTCATATCCTCATCATTAGTGCCATTATTAGTGCTTCCCAATGAAAGAAAGATCATCTAAAAACCTTTAAAGTGTAGATAAAAACACAGGTAATTCCTATTAAAAAATACTTGATATCCATTGAAGCTTACAGTACGTCTTGTATTGCAGTATATGTTGTTAAGAAATGCTAGGTATTATATGGTATCTAAGCCCTAATTGGAAGTGATATGTCGAGTACAGTACTTGCACCAAAACTAGCTTATCCATAAACTTAACCAACCTAAACCCGGCTTCCTAAAGTTATACAGCTGGTCAGGAAATTTGAAAGTAGTTAACATCAAACATTAAGTAAATTTCAGTGAGTAAATGGACAAAAACAAGGTTAAATAAGTTAGCTAATAACATACAGAAGGAAAAGATTGTATATGTGAGTCAGATGGGTTCTTCTGTGCATGCTCAGGGACCCTACAAACATCTAACGCCAGGTAATCCTGACTTTCAAAAAAGGTGCAAGTTCAGTGTTTTCAGCCACTCCTTTGGCAAGCAGTTTCCTCAGAAGCTCCGTTGGCAGGCGGTGAAATGAAAGCTTCGGCTGCGACGGCGAAGGGAACGAGGAGATGGCTTCTCCCTTCCTCTCCCCTCCACTCCCTCCTCGTCTCGTTTCCTCTCTCCTCTGGGGGAACCCTCGGTGTCTCCCCTCTCTTTTACACCACAGTGCTGACAGACGGGTCAGACAAGTTGAGTTGGCCCGTGATGTCAGTGGGTGGGTACTGCTGCAGAGGTGAAGAGAAATAGGGGGGGAAGGAGGAAGGGAGATACATAAAAGGGTGTCATTTCTTGACAAAAGCAGCTTTTCTGTAACGTTTTTTTATTATCTAAACTTATAATCTTTTTTCTTTTATGAACACCTGTGCTTCATTTCTGCAAAATTTAGAAGCAGGAGGGTTCTCTAACCCCTCTCAGGCAGACCTTAGTTTGGTAGTTTTTGTTGAATGTCTTTGATTTGGATTTTTGTAAAGCAGTGTGGTGGTGCCTGAGATGGGTTAGTTGGGAGAGGACGTGAGGTCCTGAGTCTAGACAACAGCACATTTGAATCAGGCATCATTTCTTTTTTAGCCTTACAACACGGATCATCACTTCATACCATGGGTAAAACGGACAGCTCATTTATTTCCCCGGTCATTTGTACGCATGCAGACAGGCGGCTTCTCTAATTTTAGCAGCTCAGGAGGAGAAGATGAATTTTCAGGCCCGTTTCAAAGTGCTGTTGTGTCAGACTCTTACGTCCGGTCCCCGCTTCACTGTGCTTCTTTTAAAGCAGAGTGCGTTGAATTAAAGGCGTCTTACAGTGCTGAGAGGGGAAACAAGATCCTGATTCCATGCAGGTGCTTAGTTTCTATGGCAACAGTGATTTTGCTTTTTGACTGAATCTTTTGAGTGTGCGGTCTGACAGCAGTAAGCCATATTTGTACATTGCTGAGGCTGCTTTTTTCTGCTGACGAGCAAAAATATAGAAACCTGATGAAACAATAATTCATTAAACATTGCAAGTATAGTCAATTACGTCATAAATAGAGCTTGTAACATGCTGTTTTTTTTGGTGGAGTAACTTCATGTTTTGGAACACAGTGAGATTGGGTGGAGTAGTAAACTCGTCTGCATTATGTTCTTTATGGTCCAACTGATTTCCAATCAATCATGATCCTGAGTCACAGCACTTTGTTGGACAAACCTGTTTCATAATCCAATGTGCAAGAAAACATCTTTTGTTTGTACATCAAATGCATTACAAATGAATATTGTACATTCATGAATTGCAGAACCAAAACAGGGAAGAGTCTTGCCTCACTGTACCCATCTCATATGTACTGTTTGCCTTTTCTCAATTAAAGCAAGATCTTAGGATTTAAGTGCCTCTCGTTTCAAGCTGACAGAGCCAATACATTCAAGCATGTGAGCTTCAGAAGCTGGTATGATGCAACTAACATGCTGACAGATGGGGCAACATCCAGACTGAATAGTGTGTTCAATTTTCGAATAAACAGGAGTCAGAGTGGATGCCCCCCATCCCCTTGACCCACGAGTTGCATCATCATATGGCTTACAGCCCCCATTTGGGTCTCCTCATGTCTTGTACCTTGAGGGCCTGCTAACAGCGCACCCCACTGGGGTCAAGTGGACCAGCAGAAGAGAAACACTTCACTGACATCACAACCACAGTTAAAGGCTATAAAGCTACTTATTCAACACAGCTACGGCGATTCTTCTTAATATGTGGCACAACTAGAGAGATTATTTCTACTTCTTCTACTGTTACTACGGCTATGACAGTTACAGTCATTGGCATGCTTGCAGAGGGAGAGAGGAGCAGTGTGGCATGTGGGTGAGGGACACTGACACTCAAGTCCATTTATATCCATTAATATAAAAGAAGAACATTTATATAAAATCAAAATAATGGTCAAAGACTGGGGATGGCAAATCTTTCATTTGGAGCATCTTTTTTTGTTGTTGTTGATTACACTAAATCCTGTTTTATTTTTCCACTTTGAGACATTTTCTTCCCCCACTAGGGCCCCCTCACACAGATATATCAACAATAGCGATCCCACTCTTCTTCTCTTCAAATGAGACCAATTCTATAGAGAAACCTCCAGGGGAGAGCAAAGGTGGTTTGGTTCAATGCAGAAACATCCAATAAAAAAAGACAGTTAAAACAAGAGAAAGAGAGAAAAACAGGAGATCAAATAAAAACACACAAAATATCCTTTACTTCGTGACCCGTTAGCTTAGCTTCCATTGGCTACATCTCCCCTGAGAAACACATCCAGAACACAATGTTAGTACAGCGGCCTTTCTGCGAAGGTGTCTGTGCTAGATCTCCAGAGGGTTTTTTTCTTTTTAGAGCCTCATGCCAGATTTGGTCAGCGACCAGCTATGTCTGGCGGAGCAGCTGGGCACCAAATGACTGCGGGTCACTGGTTTGTCAGAGCACTCCAATCTTGTGGAGTACAATCTCCCAACCGCAACGAGCAGGACTTTTTCAACTGAACTGTGAAGGAATGGAGAAAACCTGACACTCTCATTGTGCTGCAACAAAGGAGTCAAGCAAAGATATAGAGATGGTGTAAAAAGCGATTTAGGAAAAAAAAAAAGAATAGCTTGTATTTGTAACACAGTGAGAGTCTAAGGCTTCACAGACTTTGTAGCCCGTAAAACAATAATTAAAACATAAAAGAAGACAGTCTTCACCACCTGAAAATATACCCTGAAAGAGGCATGCACAGTTCAGACCACAAGGACACTGAAAAATAAATAAGAATTATGACAAAGAAAATATGACAAAGCAAAAAGTAAATTGATTAATAGAAATCCATGAGTGTAATCCTGAAATAGACATGTTGATAAATAAGACAACACGTTAGTTCTCTTCGCAGGAGGACTGGTCATCACGACTACCTTGGAAATGGTTTTTGGAAAAAAAATGACAAGACACCAGCGCATGCTTTTCAAACCAAAAGCAAACCAACAGCGGCTGAGACCCAAACGGAGGAAGTGCGGGCGGGATTGGTGCCATGAAACGATGGATACACGAAGGATCGAGCAGATCAAAACGACAGGACTCGAACAGAAACATATAAACACACACACACACACACACACACACACACACACACGCTTATGTACAGTACACACACACCACAGCGCCACCAAAAAAGGACACAATCGCCAGAATCCACGTCCAAACCAGAGGCAGGGAGGAAGAGCAGCCCAAGACAAAACACCACTGGCAGACTGCTTGCTTTTGTCGCCCCCCTCCTCCAGAGGAACATGCCACTAATCCCATCAAAAACCCCCCAAATTCTGGACACTTGGGACGCCCCTTCCCCATATTCAGAGCCCAGCTCCTGGCCTGGCCTGACCTGAGTTCCTGCACTGATGCCCTCCAGCCTGTAGAGGACCTACAGATGCTAAATGGTGATGGCTGATCGATGGTGAACGGACAGACACGTGGCAGAGGCAGCGGAGCCGTGTGGAAATGGGTGAGTGGAACATGGGAGTCTCTCGCGGTCGGATATGGAGATGTAGGCAGAGAGGACAGAGAAAGGGAAAGGAGAGGGGTGAAAGTAGAGACAGAGGCGGAGGAGGAGAGGAAAGAGAGGGAAGAATAAACAAGGGAAGATGTTGCTTCTTCGTCTCCTTACCGTGTCTTTGGAGGACCTACGTCTCTTGATGCTGGAGGCCAGGGTGGTACTGATGGACCTAAAAGAGGCTTTCTTTTTGGGGTCGGGCTCTGCTCTACCACTTTTCCTATCCTAAAATAAATATATGTAGAAACATTATTCATGTTCTCTGGCTGGGGTGATAACTGTGGCTCCAGTCTCACCCATTCTCTCTTCCCACCACCACCACCACCACCCCAGTAAATTACCTTATTTTATATTGTCTAAATAGTGGGAGGGTCCTTGTGAGACAGACTAAAGCATTTGGAAATGCAAAATGCGCAAAGAGGGAGAAAGAAAGGGATAAAGCCTGTTAGATGTGAGAGTGGAGATCTGTTCAGTCTACAATGAGGGCATTGGTCTACATTTTATGCAACATTGTCACAGTGGGACTGCACAAGATGGCACAGTAGTCCTCTAGAAATGTGCTGACACATTCACTCGGCCCCTAGAAATGCATTGGAATGGGTGATGGCTAGTAAAGATGTCAGTGGGTGTGATACCTACGTTACACTACTTTAACCATCTCAAATATTCTGCTTGTACGCTCGCTATTGCCTGAATACACACTTTACAGTTGCAAGTTCTTCATCTCAACACACAAGCGATCTTAAATTGAAAATGGATGAACTAAATAATATGTCAAATATGACTTTAGAAAATATCTAGAGTCTAATCTGTACTTGGTTCTGACCCAGGTCAGAGCTCTGGAAAACATTTAGAAATGCAGTCCTGTCAAAAAATAAATTAAAAAGTAAAAGAAAAAGAAGCAGTTTTAACCGTATCCTTACAAAATGGCGAGCCAATTTGGTGCCCCACCCTCCCGCATACCATCAGAGTGCCCCACAGCTACTCTCAGCACAATAACTGGGTGTTTGTGTGCGGAAAAAAAAACCTCATATTAAGGTATTCTTACATCCTGAGTCTCTAGAGAGGAAGAGGGCTGCATAGGGGGAGAAAAGAAAAATAAAATAAATTTCCATCCAGTTGATCGTTATTACTTTAAGATCCTTAAGCAAAAGCCGAGGGAACCAAAAAGGGCGGATATTTAAGAAAAACACTAGCAAAGCAAACATCCACATCCAAAGCCAGGCAGGTATAAAAAGTCGAGTATCAGAGGCCACTAAAATGCATATCAAAGAGGGAAAACAACAGCGACAAAAGTCAGTAATTTAAGCCCATTTAAGTCATTATACCTGAAAGTGGTATAATGGAAATTCACCCCACACACAAGGGAATGGGATGGAGTATGAGATGGAGTGCATAAGAAAAATAAAGGTTTGAAAAGGAATAGTCACCTACTATAGCTGCAAAAAATATTCTTACTCTAGTGCAAAAAAGAAAAGATTTGCGATTCTGTGTGCTTGATTTCATGATGATCTGAGCAGATGGAGGCTTAAAGACGCTACTTCTAAAAAAAGAAAGCACTCTAAGATGGATGTCAGTAAAGTATAAGTGGAGGATGAGTGAGAGGTTGCAGGGAGGGAGGCCCTTGGGGCGGGCGGGGCAGTGTGGTGTGAATTTCAACATGCCAAAACGTTTTATGGATGGAGAGAGGGATAAAGGGGGAAAACATAGAATAAGTAAACACAAAACAAATAGCATGACAAATCAATCCTGGCCAGCACTGGCCCCGCAGTACATCAGGTCACATGACTAGGCACCTTTATTTGTACCACCCATCACCCCGCCAACCAGCAATTTTCTCTCAACCCCCTAATGACATGATATCAGGTTGGCGAGCAGGCATTAGCTGGCGTGGAGGATAGATGAGAGCTGGCAGAGAAGTGATCGGTGCACAACATCACTCCATTTTAGTGCAGGTAATGATAAATAAAATGTTTTTCCTGTTGGAAGATGACATCTCATGTTAGTAAATGGAGAAAGTCAGCCTGCGTAACAAGTGCCTCTAACTGTAAGCGTCTTGGTTCAGGAAAAATCAATGCCCAAGTGACGTCAGGTTCTCTTCTTTTAATCTTTACTTTCCACCATGTCTTACATGTCTGAGACTGCAGGAGTGCAGTCTGGCCGCTCTGAGCCCTGATGAGGTGCTGCGTGTGCACAGTCCCGGCCATGCGTGGCATGCTGGACCGTCAGATGAAGCGTGGCATGGAACTCGCACAGTGTACAGCAGCCGCCTGTTTCTTGTCGGAAACAGAAGCGAGCTGCCACAGTGCATCATCATTATACACCATCATCATCATCATCATCATCATCATCATCGTCATCATCATCACCACGGAACAGGGTTTCTGACACTTTGTTTTCATCCCAAACTGTTGACACCAGTTTCAGTCTTGTTCAGACAGTGCACTTCTGAGTAACATCTGTTTTAAAAGGGAAAGCTTAAAGCCGGACGTGTAGCCTCTCAGTGATGTAGTGGTCAACAAAACGTTGGGTAAACTCTCAGCACCAATGACCATAGAGAGACAAATCAGTAACTGAACATATAGCGATATAAATCCGTATGATGTAAATTTATAGAACACATTATAGTTAGTAAACCAGGTTACAAAACAAGTACATGAAAATATAAAATATATGAAACCTATATAGTTCATACCAGTCTGATCGATATTATCGGCCAATATTAGCTCACTACAGATATACTGGCATCATGTTAAGAGGTTTTCAAAGATAAATTATAGTAATAAAATGTTATATAATATGATGAAAATGTACAGTAGATTAAGAGCAATATTAGCATTCGTCTGGAGTCTTGTTTCTGGCCACCTGGCAAATGCAACTTCGATATTCACTCTTCTTTTAGCTCTGTTTTTGGTCTCCACCAACTCCTGAGAAAAATATCTGATTCTTTAGCAGCTAAATGCTCCACTGTGTTCACCAGCTAGTGGCTAGCTTTGTCTGTCTGCAGTTTGTGCTGGAAACAGATGGCTGCTGTGGCCGAAAACAACGCTAGGAGAGTGGTGAGAGTGAACCAAAACAGTAAAGTTGCAGGATGTCTTTTATTTCTTCAATTATTACACATGTGTCACAAAAGAGACAAAATCTGATGTAAAGTTTGTGTGGCTATACAATACATACGTTACATACTTACTTTGTATAATGTAAATTACACATTTAGATCATAAAGATTTAAATCCGCTGTTAAATTATCTTACCAAAATATAAATATGCGGTAAATGAGATTAAATACCCCCACTACATGTCTGTGGCTACAGCTCCTTAAAGCTGGAATATCTTAGGCATGCAAATCTAACAATGCATGCGCCTTTATTTCTTTGTAAAGCATTGTGGAAGCAACGGCTGGTGGCGTGGTCATTAATGAACTTATATTTTCAGGGGTTTTGAGCATTAACAGCACGTAGAGATAGAGTCAGCCTGCAGAGGATGAGGGGTGTGCTACATGAACAGATTTAGGTTAGTCAGAAGTGCACGTTCTCTCAGGTTACATCTCCATGTTTAAAGGTATGTGGGTGCACAGTACTGCACAGTGCTTTGCATAATACACCAACCTGAGGCAGTATGAGCACATAATTACATACAAACACACGTACAAGCAGAATCAAAATGCTGCCAACAACGGGACTCCAGGTTTCGGAGCTTGCTGCACTAAGGAAGGAGGAGGCCACATAAACTGTGATCTTAGATTTTCCATCGTGATGAGCTTGTGTCCTACATAACCAAGTTGTCATTTTTAATTTGTGAGAATGAGATCACGGTGAGTAATCAAATCAGTGCACCCAAACAGTATGAATAATATTCTGAATAATATTCACGCAGCACAGAACAGAACAGAACAGAACAGATTGTATTAGCTCGACTTGACTTCGTGGGCTCCCTCTGCTCCTTGCATGAGACCCCATTATGGTGGTTATATTTAGGGCAGTGAAGACTGTGTGTGTCTGTTTTTTTAGCTCCAGGGCCCACGGTGACGGTCTATGCGCAAGATGAGCATGCATGAGCCGTCTTTGTTCAGTGGTGCAGAGAAATCAACGTGATCATCGCTGACATGGATATATAACGCGCTGATCTACGGGCAGTTTAGTGTGTCCCTCTCCTTTCTCAGTGATGCCCCCCCCCCCCGCATGCATTCGCCTGCTGTATGCGCCTAGAGACCGCACATCCATATGAGGACACTCACGACAGTGACATACAGTAGTCAGGTCGATGGCAGACACTCTCGGAAGGACATTGATTTGCTGACAGCCACTTGTGATTTTATACTGTACCTTCCTCCAGCCCTGCTGTCTCTATTCAGCAGGGCCAAACACTGAGCTTTGGTTCAAGGTTTAAAGAGACTCAGCAGATAGTCTGCCAGGGCCACATCACAGACTCACAGTGTGACTGGCCATTAAATGTAGAACCCTTGTTACCTCCAAGCTATCCAATCAGTGAGTGAAACCATCAAGAGTAAAGGAAGGGAGGGTGTGTGTGGGTGGAGGAGGGGTGCTCCAATGCTCCAACGCTTCACAGCCACGTTTGATTGCATTGGAGTACGGCGGCAAATCATGTTCTTCATCGGCGGAGCGGAGGAACTCATTGCTTGATTGTAGCTTAAAGGGTTGGTTCACTCAAATTGCAAAAAAAGAAAGACAAATTCTCACTTACTCCTAGTAGTATCTTGCCCTGCAGATGTCTTCAAATCACAAATGAAATTCATCTCAAAAGCCCAGCACATAAAACCAATCTGCATGGCTAGGTACCACCAGGCCAAGTAGAAATTTGGGTGAACTGACCCTTTCAATCGACGCCTGCTTCTGCTTTCATTGTGTTGCATGAAGCCTCTGGCATGCATAAGTTTGACTCATATTTGGTGTCTCCTTTATGGACACTGCAGTGGATAAGGAGACATTCTGTACACTGTAGCACGGCACTTTACAGTTATGCTGACTACACTGGGAGAGTGGCTGTGGTGTGATTGAGCCAGGGCATTGATTTTAATCTTTATGCTCTATTTGTATTGCTAGCTCCTGGCTGCTGTTATAGTATGGCCGCCGGAGTGAAGGGAATCAATGATGACGCGATCAAAGTGCATCAACTGCACAGTAATCACTGTTATTATTGTTTTTATGATGTGTCTGGCAGGACATTTGCTTCTTTTTTTTTGGGCTGTCCATGTCCACATCATCTGACCTTATGAAGCGTATAAGCGCCACAGCAGCAGCTTAGAAAATACTAGCTCATGCCATGGGCGTGGAAGGTGAAGTTTTAATTCGGATGTCTGTCATGTTCATCAGAAGGTTACGAGGCTAATTATCTTATTGTTATTCTAAGAGCGAGAGGTGACATGGGGGTGGAAATGGTTCTGCTAATTAGTTACATACTAATGAGGGGGTCCCGGCCACAGCTTGACTTCCAGAGGCCTCCTTACTCTCCTGCAGGCACACACAAGAGACACGGGTGCCGTTGGCCTCTGGGAACTGTTAGGACCTACAGGGTGGCCACTGAGGATGCCTTACAGAACATGAAGGCATCAGAGATCACGGTTTCTCATACGGTGATCTAGCAGTCTGACCACCACTGATGTGCAAAATGAAAAGCTCCTACAGAGGCTGAGAGACAGAGATCGACCCCCATGAGGAGGGGGCTTTGTCGGCTCTCTTGCACCCCATTCTTGGCCCTTCTACCCATGCGTGTGAGCGGACAGAGGGGATCAGTCCTACCTGCAAGTTCTTCCTCCAGACATTGACGGCCGCAAAGGCCAGCTGCATCTGCTTCCTGCGGGCGTCTTTATGGCGCTTATAGGCGATTTCGATGAAGATGAGGAAGATCCCTGCTGCTATGCCTCCAGCCACCAGCATGAAGACCCCTGTTGGGTTAGGGACAGACGAACAGAAAGAGAGCAGAAGAAGAGGTATGTGAGTTGCGAGTCTGCAACCCCGCCGCATCCACTGAGCATGAGCGCATGGTCTGCCTGTCATGCTCAGGGGTCGCCCCTCCTTTTTCAACCAGCTCCTACTGACGACGGCGGCTGCAAACCACACACTATTAATAGAAAACCACAACCGCACAAAGCCACAGCACAAGATACTGTACGGCACACTTCCACAGAGCACCCACGCCGACACTAAAACAACGATTTTTGTAAAGGTATTGGACAAAAAAGCGCTACAGTACCTTACCACTGCAGTTTTTGTCCAATCACTTTTAACGCTTTCTCTACGCGATATGGACCATACCTGCCATGTTTTCAAAGGTGAGTGTGGCTGGGGCATTGCTCCTTGAGTCACACTCCTGGTATCTCACCCAGGTTTTATCTAGGTCTTCCATGAAGCCGTTCTCATGAGAACTGCAGGGGGTTGGGGGTGGTGGGGAGAGAGGTGACAAAGTTAATACACTGCCGCATTTGACGGTATATTCGAGCCGCTCACTCCCAGATTGCAACATAAATGAAACTGAGACAGCTGGACAAGTGACAAACAGACATACACTTGACAGAGACAAACAGACAGAGAGGGCAGGAGAGGGGAGATACAGAGAGAGAAGATGTGACATAAGGCGATGTATTGGATGGCTGTAAATGGTCAATACGTGACCAGGAAATCATATTGATAAGAAACAAAAAAAGTCATACGAGTAATGCAGCTTCGGCTGGGACAGACCTGAGAATGGCCAGGGACACATTCTGTTTCCAGGGGCTGTCCTTGCGCATGCCTATGCCAAAGCCCGAACGGAAAAACAGCTCTCCCGTGGTCACCAGGTCGCACTTCTGCGAGGCTTCAAACTCCAGCACCGCAGAGTCCCAGATGAAAGCATGCAGCTTGCTGTGGGGGAGGGGGAGGGAGGAGGAGGAGGAAGGAGGGAGGAGGAGGAGGGGAAGGAGGGGGTTACGGTGCGACAGTACAATGATTTACATACACATTTACGGCTCCCACCCCTCTCTCTCTCGCACACCAGATCGTGTGTGTCATTCAGCGTTTACCAGCAATCTCTACCGCTGCTTATGGCCCAAATGAAATCCAATGCCAGATGGGTGAGGGCGCGTCCCCCATTGGATTCCCCCCATCTCAAAGATGTTCGTCTGGGTACAACCTGAAAAAGGGTGCTCCTTGACTCAATGTTAGCTTAACCTCACACTGGTGCCAGTGCTGTTGACACGTCCACACTTGCTCCTGTCCCTGGACATCTGTCTTGGCTGGGCGATGGGCCTGGATCAGAAGGAACGCCGCAGTAAGTCCTGCCGCTTCCGTCTGGTCCAGAGGTCCATGTCCCCCCCCCTGAACTGACTGGTCTGGCCCTGGTCTGTGTGACTGATAGGGCGAGCAGCCGGCCGACACGTGCTCTGGTCGGCCCGGCCTGGCCGAGACTCACTTGTCACGCACGGCCTGGATAGCCTCGGCGGCACTCTCATAGTTGTGCTTCTCCATGTGGCGGTACATGGTGCTAAGCTCCACCTGCCGCCGGAAGTAGATGTCCACAGAGCTCTGTTTCACTGTGGCGTAGATGAACTTGTCCGATGGGTTTCTCAGCTGCATGAGGAGACAGGGACAAGACACAAACAGTGGAGTAATGACTGCTAATAACTTCCACTAATGTATAATTTATATAATTCTATATGTATATAAGTTGTGATATAGATGAAAATGTGTAGGCGTAGTAATACTGTAGGTCTGAGTATCATCCCGTACACACCCTTGGGTCATTGATGCCGGTGATGCGCTCCTCAGGCCGGTCCAACACCAGGAAGGCAGCCAGGTTGGCAGTATAAGAAGCCACAATGATCATGGCAAAGCCGGCCCACACCATGCCCAGGATTCTCGCTGAGAAGCTGCGCGGCGCACCTGCGTGGTGAGTTCAAGGGTTAACTTTTCAGCTCAGTAATTTTCAATTTCTGATTGACAGTTAGCTGGATACTTCTTTTTCTGTTAAGTAACAGTTCTACCACTCAATATTAATGATCCCTAATGCTGCTACTCCTGTTATTACTACTACTGTTACAACTACTACTACTGCAAGTAATAATAACAAGGATCATTTATTACCATGTATTACAGTAAATTACAATAAACTACTCATATATTAAAAATTACACAGACTTTACAACACAACCTAGAACAAAAGAAATTACCTAAAAATATGCCCCACTAAAATCTCAGACATGAAAAGGAAACACGGGAAGACAAATGACACAAGCAAAGGCAACAGGTATAAACTATTAAAAGACGAGCTGCAGCAACGTCTTTCTTTACAAAATGTGATTTGAAAGGGATTAATTTGTTATCCTCAAAGAAAAACATGACAGTGAGGCTACACCTGGAGCTACAAACGCCTTGGTTTTGGTCTTTTTACAACTGCAAAACTGTGTAAAGACCAAAGTACTTGACAGCATTACAGTGTTCTGGGAGAGAGGGAACATTTACTGGTGAATAAGTGATGATGTGGAGATTCTCAGTGATGATTTTCTTTTTTTTTTCTCATTGGCTCTGTCTCACCTTCTCCTATTCCAGAGTTCAGCAACACTCCCCAGGAGAACCACATAGCAGACGATAAGGTGAGGGCATCTTCTTCTTCTTCTTCACTGTTTACTTTAAATCTTCCAAACGGGCTAGAGGGAAGACATTGGGAGGGTTGCAGGAGATAAAGTGAGAAATCGCAGAGAACCTGTAGAGGGGGAAAACCCTGGCGACCCCAGGCAGGGAAGGGAACTGAGCATGAGCGAGCAAAGCAAGAGGGAGACAAACTCCGAAAGAAAACAGACAAAGACAGAGGCACAGGGACAGAGCAGTGGGATGGTTGGAGCCAATCTTCACCTCTGTCTGCCTTCGTGTCCACACCGAGGGAAGATCTGCAGCGCGCAGGAGTGCATGTACACACACACGCTCACAAACACATTCACCGATTCAGTCGTGAGTACACATAAACACACACACATGGGCACACACAGGTCCCCCTTGTACCTGAACCGGTCTAGTAGGTAAAGCATCACCGCCACCACATGCACCGAAAGACCCACCAGCAGCCACAGCGTGCTTTGGAACGGCTGCATGAACGAGTCCAGTGTACTGCGAGGGATTTCCTGAAAACACACACCGCAGTTTATTGATTGATAATTAACAACTTTGATGACCTTACATATAATAGAATAGATATATAATAATAAATAATAAATAGTATAAATAAGTATAAGTAAAATAAAAGAAATATCAGTCTGTTTCCACATTTATCTCCTAAACTTTTCAACTGATTTTACATTTTTGGTGACCAGTTTTGTTTTAGATTTTTGTTTTTCCTACAGTTCCAGGCACGCTTTTGTATCTGTTCATGTCTGGACAAGTTGAAAATCATCAGACTCCTGAAATGTGCTTGAATTGTATAGTCAATCACAGTGAACTTCAAGGTGGCATTCACTCTTATCAAAGAAAGATGGTGGTGGCAAGTGCTGATTTGAAAAGTCAGCACTGCATCACCTCACAGTAATAATTGAAAAACAGCAGCAAAATGATCAGGTGTATATTATTTGCAGCAAATAGGCTAAAATATGAGGGCTAAAAACACTGGATCCTTTAAAGAAAGGTTGTGATGCAGCAGAAATCAGTGGTAGCTGCGTATAAACTCAACTCCAACTGGATAACTGTCAGATGAATGAGGAACCACATGTATGTATGCACTGTTGCATTGTCAGCAGGGATATTGCTCACCTTTTAAATGTGACAACCTCTGCTGTCCACATAAGGTAAAATGATAAGGATAGTATCCAGTTGATGCCCCTAACGCCCCTTGATAGAGCACCAAATGGGCTAAAGGTGGACACTAACCTTTTTAACGAGGATGGTGAGGCCTTGATATTTAAAGGGTTTGGAGAACTCGATGTACTGGGCTCGTTCGTTGTTTATAGTCAGCGGGGCCACAATCATGTCAGCCAGGCCCCCCAGGAGCTCTCCCATCATGCCATTCCACTCTTTCTTGTTACTGTTGTTCACCTGCAGTCCCAAGAGGAAGGTGTTAACATAGGAATCAGCAATCAACCCACTGGCGTCTAGACTACAGAATGCTTCCAGGCTTTAAGGATTTGGGTTAAGCCCAGTGATATGAGTTCTAGGCATCCTCCACATCTTTGGTACTGGTTCTGTCTCACATATCAAAAGAGAGCTTGCTATTTTCAGGACTTTATAAGAACATGCACTGAATAAAACCAAAATTGTAGAATATTATTATTTATTCATGCTTTGCCTGCAGGACGGGCCTACTGACAAAGACAAAACCTTTACAGGGGTTGATGAAAATGAACGAGCCCTGCCAAGGCAATACATTTTTTGATACGTAAATGTTGTGTATGTATGTGTTTTGCCATTTTCGTATATCACAGAGCAGATAAGGCAGTGACAAAGCAAAAAAATAATCTGCGAACAGAACAGCTAGTTCCAGTTAAAATCAGAAGGATTTAAAGGCAAACTTGGCTTTTTGTCTTTTATGACCTTATTTTGAAGACAGGATAGAAAAGGGGAGTCTAATTCTCTGAGACTGTAAATTAACTGTTAATCATAAAATGTGCCTCTCGACCACAGCAGGAAACTGACCTTTTCTTCCAATGGCCACAGTGGCTGACGGCTCGCAGATAGTAGGATTTGTGAGCAAATAAAGTAGAATCTGATCGTTTACTTGTAATAAACGGAGACAAAACTCGCTGCCTACATTAGCTGAAGCTGCCTTTTGAAAATATATTGTTATTAACTCCGTCTTCCACCTTATTATAGCCATCATATTTTCAATTTGCACTGGTGCCCGCTTGGCAACCTATAAATCATTTTCATAATGTGGTAACTATATTACTAATTAAAACAAATCTTTTTGTTCTTCTTCTCGTTTTGAGGTACTGTACATTCAAAAACTGACACCCGATCAGTGACGATGGGCAAGTTCACCTGCTGGACATTTGATATCTGTGGGTCTCTGCTCTATGACTGCTTATTGCTTCAGCTCTGGATAGTTAGTGAGATCTCTACAGCTAGTGGAGTAAAAGATTAAAGTTATGTAAAGTACTGAATGTGAGATATTGCGTGCAACCTGTGCCTCGTGCAAAATGTAATGTAGGCTGTTAATGTAAAACTAACCCGCTCCTGAGTCCCGAATTTCCCATCAGCCACCAGATGCACCTCATAGGTGAAGTTCATGGTCATAGCCAACTTGATCAGGAGATCAATACAGAATCCGTAACAACACTGGGGTACAATTGGGCGTCCTGTAACAAAACCAGCAACATTTGCAAGTTAAAATCCCTCTCGAGGAAACATGTTAGATCTTTTTTTTTTTTTCTTAATCCAAAGGCGGCGCACGTAGACTGAACAAAATGCATGACACAGTGCACTGCAGACGACCACACACAGTCACACTGTTTGCCAGAAACACAGCATACAGACCAAGCATGTCCCAGCATCCCAACAATCTCTCATTCTGAATGGCACACTCAGCTACATGCATACATATATAGATACCTACTGCATATATATGTATGCATCTCCAGTGGGTGTTTGGCGGGTGCAGTAAAAGCACAGTGATAATATAAACGTCCCTGATGTGTTACCTGGGATGGTCTCATTGGGCCCAGTGCAGATAACCTTTTTAATTAAGACTCCATTTAATGTCATTTCCTCCTTGCATGTTCCATCCGGCTGAGTGGGTTTCACATACACAAATGGCTCCTGGTGTATCGTCACTATCTACAACAGACGGGACAGAAAGCTGTTTATCACGTAGCCAGAGCTGGATCCGCTTCGATCCTGAGGGACTTCGCTGCGGCACAGCGAGAGAGAAGAAAATACTTGGAAAAACCCAGCGGATACACAAAAACCCATGTACAAACTCCACAGATACACATAGACGCACAAAGACAGAGAGATGAATGTAAAAATAACCGACAAGGATACAGATGAGAGGTTCTTTGCGGGCCTATGACAAATTTGAAGAGATGAAAGTCATAGCAAATACATCACTGCGGCCTTTATGAACGTAGATTAACTTCACTCCCCTCCGAGAAACAAATGTCAGCGCACTGTCCAACACGAGTATATCAGCTCAGGTCCGCACTCTATCTGTGTGGACAGGAATGTCACATTGCAGCAGCAAAGTGAAGGCACCCTACCTTTAATCGAGTGGACATCTGGAAGCCCTGTGGTTTCTCAGTCTCTCCTCCGGGCCAGATGATCTTCCGCTGATTGTTCATTACCACCTGCAGGGACGCCACACACATATACAGTATTATAGGTGAGTGCTGACAGAAGGTGTGCTGCTGATGAGGCTCCAACACCGTGGGTGAGCATCACTAATGAGTCAGCTTTATATAAGCACAGCTCAGCGCTTCTTTTATTTACTTCATCGACCTCTGACTTATGTATCATACCTGAGGCTGTCAGGAACATATTATTATCACACCTATCACCAGGGAACTGAAGTGCTGATCCTCGCAGTCTGCACTATTTTCTGTGTTTGCATAGCTGGCCTGTTTAAATATCCACCATTAACTACAAATGAATAGAATTTGACAAACTAATCTTAGACATCAATTAAGTAGCTTCTCTTCTTTGTTTCCTAATGGAGTGACTTCTCCATGACAACGGAAAAGACTTCATCCACTGATGAAGACTGTTTCTGAGGTCAAGACTGAACTTTGATGCTCAAATCAAATATATTGTACATTATGCAGACCAGTTTTTGAATTGTACATTTTTAAATGGTTATTTAGCTGTTATTTTCCAAATTAAGTAACTGCAACACCTTGAAACTTGCATGAGATAGGTTGTCCAACACAGTGAACATTTTGTCCTTTTTCTTTTTTGTGAAGTTATGTTATGGTGGTATGGTTACGAAGTTCTGAGAAGGGATCATCTTCATGTCCTTCCACTGATGGAGAGTTGAATTCATGAGTGAAACCCAAAACACAAAAGACTATCCATGATGGGAATGTGGTCGTTTGTTGCGTTCACTCATTGCTGTTTCACAACAAGCACTAAAAACTTGAATGTTGGCATCTTGGTTGTCATTCTGTATTGAAATAAATGGAAACCAGCGGGTGCCTGAAAAGGTAGGAAATCTATTGTAAAAATTAGGTTGTGCTTTGTAAAACGATCCGCAATGATGTTCTTCAAGAATATTTCCTCTTTATCCCTATTTTATACCTAGGGCTCATGAAGGGCATTCAGTTTCAGATACATGCAGCTCCTGCTTGCCTTCTAGAGCTGAATGCAGTTAACAGTGGACAAATCTACAACCCCCCCTGCAGTGCAGAGAAAAATGGTTCCTGGTGTCACCTGATGCTATCAGCATCTATCAGGATAGCAGTCTATCCTGGCAAAATGAACTGATAATTTCTGAAGTTTACTAAAAGAGTAACTTAACACCCTCTTAAAATCTCGGTTTGGCTGACCTCCAGTTGTTTAGCTTCTCATCAGCTGTGGTCGGAGGTGAAACAGACTTGAAACTTGAAACACTGCTTTTCAGCCAGGTGTTAAGTTACTCTTTAATGAGACACTTTCTGTCCTTGCCCTCTCACCATCCAGCTATTGTAAAATTTATATGAACGTAATGTTCCAATTAAGTCTGGCCATAAAAAAACTGTAAGTATTTGTAAAACCCCTCGTGTTAGCTTTGGCTGAACTGCAGAGTGTTTTTTTTGGTCCTACATTAACTGCATTGTGCTATAGATAGAAAACTGGAGCGGCATGTCCTGTATGAATAAAAAAATAGATGACTATGTACTTGGACTAGATACAAGATAGATATGTAAGTATAAAATAGGGAGTGGACTTGTGTAAAAATTATTTTCTTAAATTCCTATAAATTTGCTTCCTACTTCTGTCAAATAGGCCAGAGTCGTGTCTGTCTGTCAGTTTACCTGTGTTCCATTGTAAATGCCGACTTGAATGAGTCGACTCTTCTGGTAGTTGAGTATACTGTAGTGGGCATACTTCCTGTCTCCGTCGTCATTGAACTCCACGCGTCCCGTGAGGCCCTCTGGGTATTTAGATGACATCAGCACCCTGCGGCAAGCAAATGAAAACGATTAGGGTTAGGGTTAGGGTTTGGGTTACGTTATTTGTGTGAATGAATACGCATCATGCATGGATATTGTGTGACCCCTATCAGGAGGGTAACAGTGTATTTTATTGTGTACCGTTTGGTGCATGTGGAAAAATGACTGATTCACCACATTTTTTGTTGGAAATATGATGAACAAGGCAGAGCTGTGGTCGTTGAGCTGCGATGATATCTGCTGTTTTTGTCACCACATCTGTTTGGAAGCGGTACATTTATATTTTGTTATGCTGCTGAGAAACCACCCTAAGTGGGTCAGTGAGGGTTTCTAGTACATTCTGAAAAACCTGATTAATTTGTGATTCTGTAAGGCAGCTTTCCAGTCAAAACTGACAAAAATGGGAAATAATTTTAGGGACCGAGGGGCTGATCGATTGTTAATATAAAAATATTGATTAGTGCAGCTTTAAAGGCAATTGAAAATGTGCACAATTCAGACTCAACCAGTCAGAAACTGAGCACGTAACCTGTTCTCATCAACTGAGGAATCTGGATTTGATGCATCAGGCTAAATTAAGTTAGACTTGAAGTTTAAGTCATAGATTTCTTGAGCCTGGTCTCATAGTTAGAAAATATTAACCTAAATGTTAAAGAACTGCATTGGTCTTGAAGTTGTTATAATCCTGTGTATGCCCTGGAAAAAACATTTCTTTAAAATTGTTGGGACCCAGTGTTGCTCCAGTCTTGTTTGTCATAATAATTGAATTATAACACCCCTCAACAAAAAATATATTTGAAAGATTATCTTGCCTTTATCATCTATACAGCATCAGTAAAACAATTTTTATTGCGAAGCGATGCGTTACGAGTGTATCGAAGCTTACCGTTTAAAGAGCGGCCCTGTTTTCCAGATGTTGGTGTTGCCCACACATCCTCTCGGGGGTTCTGTGATGTTCTCCTTCTCAAAGAGCTCCTGGATGGACTGAGCCACCACAGCCACTGCATCATTGATATGGGCTGACTCATTCTTCCCGTTGATGAGCTGGAGGCCGATCAGACCTGAGACCAGGCCGACATACAAAAGATAATCACTAACCAGAGCCAGCTACAGCCTCTCTGGATCCTTTTGCAATGCACAAAGTGGAATAAAAACTTATAGGGCCTCCAGTTTAGACATCCTGAATAAAGGTCAGACATCAGCTGCATGATCCATCTTCGTTGCCTGTTAATCTCAGGGAAGATAACTCAGAAAATATCCACATCTTGTCATTTACGAGACAAGGCAACAGAATAAATGGATCATTTTTATGCCACTGATGACCTTTTCACAGCGTGTGTAAAGAGTCCCTTGAAGTTGGATTTATTTTTTTCGGGCCCTACCAGCTAAGGTTTTAGAACCAGCACAGGCAAAACATGATTTGTGTTAGGAACAAACAAAAATACCGTCAGACCTAAATTTAAACCAAGCAACAATCCAACTTCAGCTAAGTTTTCTGATTGCAACCAGGAGGTGGAAGAGACTGGACATGGACAAGACAACAAACGCTCTGCAGGGGTTGGTTGTGTTAGAGTGCCTGGGGGGAAAGACGCTCGACGTTTGTGACCACAAAGTGATAAAATATTGTGAGAGACTTGTGCGAAAAATCCAAGAATAGAGACAAGAAAGGCTGTTGTAGCTTACCATTCTATCAGTTATCTGTTGCAAAACTCTCCCTTTATAATTCATTAGAAACCAGGGTATTAATATGGCAGAATAGCACAATGAATGTACCTTTGGATAATCCAGGACATACACGTTCAAACTAAAAAACTGAGTGTACTGTAGATACACAGCACATTTAAACCTTTAAACACACACTGCTTAAACGTTTAAATGCTCAACACACAACAAGCAGTTATACAGTTACTCATGTAATGCATCCATCGTTAAACGGTTAATCCCTCTAATCCTGTATGTGTTATGATCGGCCCCCGAGTGAAGCCGTGGGTTAACTCGTGCACTCCCACTGATCTCTGCTGGATGAACGTACCGTCTGGCGCCTCGCTCAGGGCTTTACCCGACATCTCCCGCTCGCCCACCAGCCACACGTAGCCTGAGCCCGTCATGTTGAGGAAGCGGGCAGCCTTGTACACTGCAGCAGCGTCTTCCTCACTGGAATGTTGAAAAAAAAGACAAAAGGTTGTTGTTGTTTTTTACATTAGAGCATGCTGAGAGAAAGTGTAAGGAAGGGATTTTGTGTTCATTTTTAGGAGTGACTGATTAGTTGTTTGGGATTGGAGCATGTCCAACTGGACACAGTTGTATTATACATTACTGTACCTGACATTAGTATGTATGTAAATATATAAGTATTAACAGCAAAACTGCCTTAAAGTATTAAAAGTAAAAGTACTCATTCTGCAGTATGGTGCCTGTCAGTGTCTTATTATTATATATGATGTTTCTGGATTAATATTATATATATTAATATATTATTGCTGCATTATGTGCAATATGTGCATGTTGCATTTTACTGCTGTAGGTGTTTAAGGTTGAGCTAATTTTAACTACTTTATATACCGTTGGCTAGTGTAATCTACAGCAATGCATCATGGTCTATAAGATCATCATGTTCGTAGCATCGGTGAGAACCACGTTTCTCTAAAAAGTCAACTTTTCATGAGAAAAACTGCCTGTTTTCAGCTTTGTGACAACACATTCTTCAGCTAATCCAAGGGAGGTTTTTAAATAATTTATTTAGCTTAAGACGTAGGAGAATTTTCTCAACCTATGAGGGAACACTTAATCCTTCTGTTTATCAGAAAAATTCAAATTCAAAATCACCACATTTGGAGGTGTATGGTTTTCACTGGACAGGAAGAGTATGAAACATTGTAATCTGAAAAGTAACCAGTAACAAAAGCTATCGGACAAATGTGGTGGAGTAAAAAGTACGATCTTTGCCTCTGAGATGTAGTTAAGTAGAAGTATAAAGTCGCATAAAATGGAAATACTCAAGTAAAGTACAAGTACCTTGAATTTGTACTCAAATACAGTATTGGAGTAAATGTACTTAGTTACTTTCCACCACTGGATACTGGATAGACAGGAAACAAGGGGAGATAGAGAGAGACATGATGCTCCCCCACTTGAACCGAATCAGGGACGGTGCAGTTATGTGGCTACAAGATGAAGGACGGCAAGCTCTGATTGGTTGGGGTCCAACATGTAGTCTCCAATGTCTCTTGGCCAAGTCACAGCAAAAATGATCGCCTAATCTGACTCAGCAACCTTCTCAAAAGGCAAAAATATTGTCTCATGAAGTGTTTCATACACCTTTGGAAACATTTGCCATTTTTCTAATTTTTTTCATAAAACTTTTTCAAAGCAGGCGTGATGTGAATATGATGCTCCCTCTGGTGAAATTCATGTGTAACGTGGGATACAACTCTCACCTGGCGGACAGGATGATGACTCGGGCCTCCAGCTCTTTCGCCTCCAGCAGCAGGGCAGTTAAGTTAGTCTCCTGGCTGAACTGGAGGACTTTCTCTGCCTGTGATCGGGGCATAAGAAAGGTCAAGCCAGCTACTTTTCCCTACCTTAGACACCATGCTGCCTCATTACCTGCTTGGTTCGAGCTTGGCCGATTTTGTTTGAAAACGGGAGACAGAGATAAAAAGGAAAGCGATCCAGGGGAACCGGCTGAACTAAA
>NTHP01000258.1:1050677-1079170 GCA_003416845.1 Oplegnathus fasciatus | reverse complement strand
AAAAAAAAAAAAAGCTTGAAGGGAAAAAAAACTTTTGCATTTGTTCGCATGCAAACTGAGGGTTATCAAGGCTCCAAAGAAGGACGTGCATGTGTTAGGTAGGGGGAAGAAGAAGGTCAATGCAACCAGTAACTAAAAACGGGTGAAGGGGGGTGAGGGGGACGTTTTCCCCCAACAAAAAAACTGCTGAAAACTAGGGAAGTGCTACAGAACAGGAGGAAGTAGCATCTGGGAAACGGTTTTGTCCCACACTACCGGTTCTCCACACAGGAATGGACTTGCAAACTCTTTTTGTGTGTGAGTGTGTGTGTTCTGAGGACATGCATTCCTTTATTGAAGGAGAAAATGAAAATGATAAAAGCGGGGCGCTGTTCACTGATTTCTTTTTTTTTTCTGTAATGACCGAAAATTATAGATTTTTCATAACAAAATCATTCTTCATTTAAATCATAGGGAAATGTCTCAAAGTAAAAATTAAAGAAAACACGTGCTACCAAGAGAGGGACATTTCTGGGTCGGCTGGTGACTGGTTTGGGCTGGTTTCTAGTTGCTACGTTTGGAAAGTTGGTGGGCGGCGTGCATTGACCATGCAAATATACCTTAGGTCCTCGCTTGTTGTCATAGGACAGTTGGTCGAGGTTTTCATAGTTCCTTTTTTTATTCTGATGAGTAATGTGCACAGAGAAAATATGCAGACACAGAAAAATATTATAAACAGTTGAAAATGGAGGGCAGTAAAGCATTCCAACAAATCTCCACTTTTCTGCTTCAAATTGGGATCTTTAATGGTGGGGCTTGCAAAGAACATCAGAGATGACCGCTTTATAATAACGCTGAAATCATCTTTACTTGTTAAAGATATCAAATACTATTAACTATTGCCATCTTTGTTTCTTCTTCACAAAACTAACATTACACAACTGGAACAAACCTGGCTGTCAAAGAGAGCCATCAGATTTTCACCACAACACCAACACACCATAAAGTCCAAAGTGTGATCACATCTTTGGCTTCCTAAAAAAAATATGAAGAGCTCATTAAAAGGGGAGGCGATGAAAACGACTAATCTATCCAGCCATCTGTTGAGGCGACGCAGCATTTTCACCAGCTAAAAAAGCGCCAACTTCAGCTAATTTCATCTTTAGTGTTATTAACTAGTGTGACCAGACACTCAGAACAACACATCAAACACTAGAAACCATCATGACATGTACTGCAGATGTTAAGTTTATAGGTTTATTTTTAATTAAAGGTTATACAGATTTTGCTACAACTGTAGTCACCAATTTACTTGTGATTTACAAAATCAAATTGAGTCAAATCAAAAAGGAAAAAGCCAGAACTGAGCTTAAATCACAAACAATGACTCACACTCCAAAAAACTGGAGATGGAGGTTCTCATCACAGCTGCAAGAAAATTTAAATTAATTGTGAATGTTTGTTGGACAGCTGAAGAGAGATTTTGGAAAACAAAAAAATAAGTATTCAAATCAAATTGCAGTTTTAATATTGTATCTTGTCCTGTTGCTATAAAACAGTACTGTATGTTGGCTTTTTGTATACTAACTGCTAAAACAACATACTATAAAGCTTATATGGTCCATACTGTATACAATTAGTATGTAGTATATAATTTGGTCACAGCACAACATACTGACTTCATCCGGACACCTGAGGCGTCACCATTTTGGATTCCAGTCTGGCTCTGTGCTCTGAGGAGCCGCTCTGGAGTCCTGCATGAGACAGGGAGCCATTTTGCAGGAAAACACATCATCTTTCTGCTTGACAGGGTTTCTTTCACAGCTGCCTGGCCTCACAGCTCACACCTCAGTGCACCCTGGGTCTGTTTTCCTCCCTTCGCAAAGTTGGCGGCGACCGTGCATCAGTACAACGTTCAAGCTGACAAGCAAATTCACAGCAAATGCCGTCCGGAAACTCTTCCTATCACAACTGAAGGCTTTTGAGACCTATTATACAAGCTGGTGCTGTTGTGATGTCTGTGTTAGTCGTGTTAGTTTGAGCAATTGTTAAATCCTGAATCATAATCACGACTTAAACAAACGATTTTATCCAAACTGAAGGATTGCAGAATGCCAACAATGTTTCTTGTGTAATGAAAACACCATAACAAACTGTCAATCCACTTATGCCATTTTCTTATTTTGTTAAGGAAAATAATGTGATTTTTTAAAAGATGGAAGAACAATGTCAGATGACAAAACAGAATAGTATGAAATTACACTGGAAACAAGTGAAACATCCCACTAAATGAGAAGATCATTTTTCCTTTTTTGTTGAGAAAACTACAATATTAAGACGAATTCTCTGATAAGAACAATTTAATCACAGTCCAGTTTAGTCAACCATAACAGTTTAACTACTATGTAATTGCCAAGTAACTCCCACTCTCAATTGTAGCATAAAATGAGAGATTTAACAGATCTTCAGCATGTAGAAATCCTTTCCATGAGTAACATCCAGCAGCAATGTGGACCAAAAAACACTGTCTTTGTCTTTTTTCCCCCGAGAGATTTTCTATTTTTGCATCCTCAGCCAGGCATTAATATTTCATGTTGTGTTGGTCACGTTTGCACTCTGACTAAGTCCACTGTGTCCAGAGCCTCTTTGCTGGTGGTGACAGTGATCCCCCTGTGACTGTGTGACCTCGCTAACGACTTGCCATGAAGCCAAAAATAACGTGTAAATGTACTGAGTTTATGCAGCACAACAGGGTGATTAGCAAGAATAACACCTCTCTCTTTCAATTAGAGCATAATGTGACAAAGCTGCAATCTGCTACATCCAAACTAACATCCTAAACTTCACCTAAAACAGTCAAAGCTGTCACCGCCATTTACAGCTTAGGCGTTTAGCTGACATCGCCAACCAAACAAACTTACAATAAAAGAGCTGGTACAGGTTTCATTGTCCCGCTGATGTACATGGAATGTGAGCCAAAAAATGAGCGAAGTAGCTGCATGGGGCTGTTTACCCACCAGGGTGCGTCCAAACAAATCAAAAATCTGAATTTATTTCATTTCATTTCAGTATTTAAAGGTACACTTCCTGATTTCGTCTTAGTTCCAAACCGCAAATCTACAAATATCCTCACAGGTGACAAAACTTCGGGGCTTTTACAAAATTAGGGAGTGCATCTTATATGTCCTTATTATGTCCTCTGTTTTTTAATGCACTTTTTATATTCAATTTCCATAAGAATGACACTGTACCAAGCAGGTATTTAATGGATAAGGCTGGTGTATGTTTTTCTTATTGTAAACAAATCCAACGTTAAGACCAAAACCAACAACGTGTTAGTCCGTCTCTCCAGAATTTTCAAATTCCCCAACCTGTCTGTGCCACTCAGCCTCAAGCTCACTTGTTCTTAAAGATGTAAATCTTTAAAAACAGGTCTTGAATATATAGTTTCCTTTTTAATAAGCTCAGTAATTTCCTAAAACAGCAGGGCACTGTAGCTTTTACCAAACGTTACTCAAACAAAAGTAAATAGTGCATTTGTTGGGGACTACTTTCAGCTGCGGAATAATACACATTTGGTGCTCTAGTGAGTATTCACAGCAGCAGGATGGTATATGTGGCACTGAGTCAAAATAAACTGCAGTGTGTGTGTGTTCATTGTAATGAGGGAACATGTCAGTGCAACAGTGGGGCTCATTGATGTGTTTTAATAGTTTTTGGACAACAATGGAGCTCTGTGGCACAGAGGAATAAGATATATCAGGTTTCTGATACAAAGATGATACTTGTCAGTCGGATCAATTTATTGTTTGCTTTGGTCTTTTCAGGTCTTTCAAGAAAAATGTATAGTATCATCAGCCTTATCCTTTGAGTTTTACCAGGTTTTCAGTGTAATTCTTTCTGCACACATTTGGAGAGATTCTCAAACAAGTCCTGCTCAGGGCCCCGAAATGCTGGAGCTGACCCTGCAGTCATGACTAAATATATGCGTAATTAAAGCCTCATAGTAGAGAGAGTTGCAGCAACTTCTCTCAGTATTATGGGACTGAAAAGGACACACAGATGGGTCCATTTTGAGATCCAAACTCAGATTATGCAAACATAAAAGGAACTTCCTGGATTCTTATGAAAGGCTTTTAAGGCAGGACGTGAGTCACAGCTAGATGATTAGACAGTGTTGTCGTTTAAACTGCACAGATGTGGTTACACAATCCCGAGTGATTAATCCTAATGTTTGAAATGTTTTCCTACTGGTGGCTGTTAATCAACACCGATCCTGGTCAGTTAATTTCAGCAGCTTTCACTTTAACTGTAGCTGCCTTCTGTGAATTACCTCGGGTATGTGTCATATTCAGCATCGCTTCAGCTTCTGATTTAATTAAATCTCTGAATCGGGACTCATTTCACTCTGCCACACAATTACAGCAAAGAGCCCCAGAGAGGGACAAGCATCACAGAGTATAAAGAAGAAAATACATCCCAAGGTAATTTCATCTTATTAAATGGATGGATTAGATGGCAGTTGTTTTTTCCCTCTCTCTCTCTCTCTCTTTCGCTCTCTCTCTGTTCCTAAAGGGCACACATCATCGCAGTCTCAAGTCTGTTTTGGCTCAAAGAAGATCAGCATTTCACTGACCCACATACACAGCTCAGAGCTACACTTAAAATGGATGCATCAGCGGTATCCGAAAAGGCGAAAACATCTCCCATATCATGTGAACATGACCTAGCAGGGTGCAATAAACACAAGGCCTCTGTGTACAATAAAGAAGACGGTGATTCATTACGCATGGAGAGGAAAGAAACACCTGACTTTTACCCCGGCCCCACTAAAAACACTTCCAACACTTCAGTCTGTGATGGTTTGCAAAGCCCCACGTTAAAGTCCACTATTTGGCTCCCATTGTGGATAGACACAGGATAATTTGGACTATGGCGAAAAGCAACGTGAAGATGAGCAAATAAACATACAAACTTTTGTCAGATTAGACCACATTAGACGCTGTTGATGTCTCTAGGAATGTTAGCCAATGTTTACACAATGGTGAGAAAGAGATGTTGCCACACAACAGAAAGGAAAACAGTTACATACATAGAAGACCTTTGAGGTTTTAAAAACCTTTACACACTCGCGCGCTCATGCTCACACACTCTGGAGGGGGTGGGGGTGGGGGGGTGGGGGGGTGAGGTTGGGGGCCTGGGAGCCGGAGCGTCTCACCTTTGTTTCTCTCTCCTCCAAGAGGGTCTCGAGCCTCTTTTGAGCAGCCCGGCCCTCGTGGTCGTCGCTCACTATCAAGATGATGTGGTTCCAGTTGAACTCACGCATCAAGTCGAACCACACGTGCGCCTGGTGGGAATAGGGAGGGACTGTCCGCAGAAAGGACAGGTGGATACTCTGAGGAGCAGGAAGCAGGAAATAGAGATTAGCGGGTTTCCATAACGACTTAATTTTTAATGAATGACTCATCGCTCAAAACATGTTGAAATAAGTGGGCCAAAACCTGATGCAAGGGCAGATTCTTTTTAAAGGGTATTAAAGTCTTTACACCAGGTAGAAAAATTAATACTTTTGATATGCACGATATGGCCACAAGTATGTGGACACCCTGGGGTACTTTTTTGTGATTTTAGCTGTAGTTCCAATGCTACAGCATACAGAGATATTTTAGACAACAGTGTGAGTCCAACTTTGAGGCAACAGTTTGGGGACAACCATCTCCTGTTTCAACATGACAGTGCCCCCCTGCACAAAGCCAGGCCCACAACAACATTTGTTTAGTGCAAAGACGTCGGAGTTGATGGGTGGGTCAACAAAACGGTGGACTTAACCAAAGGAGTTCACTGTTTGTTTCCCGCTTCCTACCAACAGTCAAAGTAAGTTTTTATTAACAATGACTATGATCGAAGTGGGTATTACTGTAAGCATGATGACGTAGATCGGAAAAGGTTTCTGTGTCTTTCTGTAAGTATTTTGTTGTTTGATTTGGAGCACTTGTTGCCATACATTTTTTTATACTGAATTTGATGCCTCTGATTTCCTTCAACTTGCAAGATTTGGAGAGATGTCACTTAAAAAGGCTTTAAATTGAGTTATTGAAGTCCTTGGCATTTTATTTATGTGATTGCTTTAAAGTTTCATTTTAGTGGCTTGCGCTTCATAAAAACATTACTCAGGTCAGAGGCATTATTAATGATGTTCTTTCAGTTTTCAGCTGGAAACCCTTTTAATCACAGCTCCTCTAATGGACAGTGATGGGACGTTTAATCTAGGAAGCTTTTGAAGCCGCCCCAGGGGAGCTCCTTACTCCCTTGCTCTCTGTTCGCTCTCTTCCTGTTTCCCCCCTCTCTCTATCTCTCTTTACATCTCTCTCATCCATCACTCACCTTGTCTGAGTAGATGGACATGCGGGTGGTGAGCCCTACCACGGGGATGCGGTAGAAGCCTGCAGTGTAGGAGACAGGCGTTGGAGTGAGGTGGTCATTGGACTGGGGAGGGTGACTCACCAGGATAGCATAGACCTGCAGAGACACAGAAGAGGAACACTTTGTCATTCTGACACTGGCATGAAGACAAAATGGCAACACCACTAGTCGTACTCTAAAGACGTAGAGGTATTTAGACATGCGGCAGGTTTTCTTTCTTTCTTTCTTTCTTGTATAATTGAATTTTTGCAGACAATATACCACAAACATACAGTATAATCATATTTAAAGCTTCTCCACACACAACATATACAAAAACACACATATGGGAAGGTGCAAAATGTCCATTATCCTTCTTCTTAAATCAAATAAATCAAGATTCTTACATTCTTCTTATGACAAAAAGAGTAAAAACTGAAAGCAGGGTTGGATTAACCTGCTAGTGTTGTTGTGTGTTTGTTTCATTACAAGTTGAATGAATGCAAATTTGTGTAAGACATGGTCTGTAAGACAGAGCCTCAAGATTAGATGCAGGAGTCACCTTAATTATTTACAGTTAATCAAATGACCACAAACTGATTGCCACACTGAATCTAGGGCATCTGGGACCCCTGAGCATCTGGCAGTTGCTCGCTTTGCCTGGCCTGTAATCCAGCCTTGGCTGAAACATCTGTTTTTCTACCTCGAGATGAATTCAATTTGCGTGCACTTTAAATACAATATAGTCATCTTTCAGTGGGCGCAACTGCTGCTCTAAAACGTTGTATAACAGGTTAAAAATAACATTGTGAACGTCTCCATAAATTGTAGACAGGGACGAACTCATCTACGACAAAGAAACAGAAGAGCAAAGAAATCGCTTCCTTTGTTCAAAATGTCTTCACTGTGTGGGCCTGCAGACTAATATTAATTTGTGGCTGTTTGGTTTAGACTTATCCCTGCATTACACAAACCAAAGCTGGCCAACTACTCGTAGTAGTGAAAAAACCCTTTTCTCTGAGCTCAGCCTTGAGAAACGCCTCGGAAATGTGAAGGAAGTGGAGCAAAGTTGGCATGGCTGCGCAGGCATGGATTATTGGATATGAGCGGTCCGTATGGTTGGGTCAAAAATGAGGTCTATCTTCCAAGGACTGCTCCCAGGCATCTACTCCTCCATCTGCCACACACTTCCCTTTTCAGTAACCGTTATCGCCTACAAGCCAATCTCATCTGATTAAACCTTCCACAGACCTTCTGTCTAAATTAGGAGGGATTCTGTCTAATTTACAAGAGAGGTGTTTGTGTGCAGAGAACCACTGTTGGTGTAATCTGATGCGTGAATTGCACGCTCATGGGTGAACATGTGACAGGAGGCAAGGCACGACAGTATTATTCTACAAGCCTGTATCAATTAGAGTCATCACACTAAGCAGAGGACCAAGGACATGAAAGCAGCACTGACGCTGTGGGTGTGTTTTTTTTCTTTTTTGCTCTTATGAAGCCTAATTATGTGTGTGGGAGGAATAAGAGCAAGAGGGGCTTCACGCCTCACCATGCTGTGACACAATGTTGCCGCCTTTTTAAAAGCCATGTTGAGCGTCACATGAGAGGATGGCCGGTGCATTTCAGCGTGCTTCAGTGTTTTAACAACTCTCAAAGGCGTGCGCACACACTCATACATACATCATACATTACTTATGAAATGTGTTTTGTTTGTTAGACCAGCAGTACACATGCTATGAATCTTCAGGCTTGTCGTACAGCTGAAAGATCATTCTTCCCTGGAAAATCTGTACTGAAGTACTTTTTAAAATAAACCGGCTGCATCATATCACACAGATTGCAGCTGAGTGAGTGATCCACCCCTGACGGAGAACATGCAGAAACTCCTATCGCCAAAATGTTACCATGCAGCACACACACACACACACACACACACAGTGAAAGCCAAGTTAATTGTAAATGACATTTTCACTCCTCACTGGCTCCTTTGCAGTTCACTAGATCTGCAGCTGTGTGTGTCCTGAAATGCACAGTTGCCCTCTCATCCGAGATATGCCCCAAACCAAAGGCTATTTTTGGACGTCTGTAAAACAGATGGGTCTGCGGGGAGTTCACTGTATTAGAGTTATACAAAGTGGACTAATTTGTGGGCTGTGTGCACAAGTGTTGAGTGGATGCCAAATTGGACAAATAACAGGCCTGTAATAATGTATGGGCTGGTTTCTGTTAGTGTTTACATACAAATATGTTCATGCTGAATGGACAGTTAGTCTGCTGGTGTGAGGCTTTGGGGACAGCTGTTAAATCTGGATTCATGGTTCAAGACTGATGATGATGAATCTGGTCTTTTACCCACTTTAGTGGCCCTTGAGTGAGAAAACACATGTGATTATGACATGAAATGTTTCCTGAAAGCACCAACTTTCTATTGCAGGGCACAGAGGTTTTGATCCTCCAAGGATCTAACAGCAACACAGTTTTACAGTTAGGAGGAGGTGTGCGTGGATCATATGTAGCCTGAGTTATAAGCTGTAATTCAGAGATGAATAAGACAGTTGTTTGATTTAGCGCCCATGCAGAGGTGGCAACAAACTACCTGACTGGAGATGAGGTCCTCGCAGACGGAGAGAGCCATCTGGATGGCGTTGGGTTTGTGCGTTACGGAGATGGCGGTCAGCTTGAATTTGTCCCTGCCGTAGACCTGGTTGGCCTGGGTCACGGCATCTTTGAAGACCTGCTCGTATCTCTTCTGGCTCAGGACGGCCCCGATGTTCACGATTTTCGGCTCGCAGCCGGCCCGCGCGCAGGAGCACGAGAAGAGCACCGCCAGCAGAAACAGACGCATCGTGTGGACCACCAAACAGCACAGTGCAGCCCGGTCGCTTTTCTCCCCGGTGGCGGGTCGGCTCGACCAGCTTCTGGACGGCGGCACGGCTCAGCCAGTTGAATGCACGACTGCAGACACGATCCAGGTGGGCGGTGTGAGCGAGGGAGGGAGGCCAGAAAAAAAAAGGAGGGAGAAGACCGAAAAAAGAGGTGGTTTTATGTGCAATGCGGAGGAATGTGCATGATCATATTAGGGGCAGGCTGTTAACCAGGGGTGTCCAAACCGCATTGTCCACCTTTTTTTTTGCTCTCCTCTGCAGAATTGCTCAAACCTCCCAACGGTTTTGAAGAAAGAGTTAAACCATAGTCCAGGCTTCCGGGCGGCTTCCTCTCCGGGGTGTGTATCGCCCACTGCAGCCGCTGCTCCGTGCGCTCTGTGCGGACTGATCACACCGATGCGTCGCTGGCTGGTCGCTCCGGGCTGAGCGGCTGCTGTCCTTGGTGCTGACAGCTGTGCATGCGCGCCGCGGTGGTGCTGCGCGCTCCCGCCGTATCGGCTCCTCACTCAGGGTTTTGCGCGTTGGCGTGCTGCTGCCGCTGCTGCTGCTGCTGATGATGATGATGCTAGAGTAGAAGCTGATCGTATGAAAAATAAATGCACTTGCTTGCTCAAAATATGTCGACCACCATGCGTGTCATAATAAGACATGAAAGGAGAAAGATGAGTGAGGGTAGCGCACACGCAGCGTTCGGTTGCGTACCTGCAGGGCATAGTCTGCAAAATTAATTCAGATTAATATGTGGGCTTTATTAATGCGTGTGATTTGTAACGAGAACCAGAAGGTTGTGACATTTCCCCAACAAATAGCCTGATTGCACAAGAGCAGATGGAGGATGCAGGGAGGGGTGTTTATTCCAATCTAGCGGGTTGCAGGTCAGAGTTGGGCCATGGACACGGGCTTTGATGTTGAGTAATTTTCCTCCAAACTGGAAGGAGGGTCTGATTTTGTCGCGTAGTTCTCTGCGTAAAGTGGACCGACCTCCTCGGACAGCTCATTAATCACGCAGCATGTCAGTGCCATCCGTCTTTCCGGCCGTCACACGTCCACACGAGCGCACTAGCATAGTGTCTTTAATCATGTGTGCGTGTGTGAGTGTGCGGACATGGAGTAAAACCAGACTATGGTGTGGATGTTGTGTAATCTCTGACCCCCGCGCTTTGGAGTGTTCAAGTGTTGGGAGCATCCCTGCAGCCAGAAACATGAGCAGAATCAACCTCCTGGTTACCTAGGAAACAAGATTTTTTTTTTTACAACACACACACGCACACGTGCACGCGCGAGCACACAAAGGGGATCTTTACACGGAGGAAATATTCTCTGGCAAGCCGACAGTGAGTTTATTCATCACAGCAGGACACGTCGAAGTAAATCACATGAACAGAACTGACAGTCACACCAAAATGAAAAAGATAAAGAGATTCAGACAAAGAGACTCATTGTGTGAACTAGTCAAGCAGCCGTTTATCATTTTATTTTAATTACTGATAGTCAAGTATTTAGATATTTTGCCCCAAGGAGATTTGTGTGTGTGTGTGTGTGTGTGTGTTTATTCCCAGCAATAATACCGACGATTGCTGCGATTGAAAAAGGTGTTTTGGAAATGAGGCCAGTATAAAATCACCCAACAGTGTTCTGAATTATAAATCACACAACACTGTGGTGTCTCTGCGTTGCAGTGAGCTGATAAATTAATCACAAGCCTGAAGAAATCAACATTCATCAGCTGCTGGCTGTGTGCTTCCAAAATGAGCTTGTCTCAAATATGATTTGGTAAGTGTCTTTTTTTTTCTCTTAATAACTTTAGACAAGGAAAATGTAATTTATGTGCACTGTTAGAGGGGGTACTAAAGAGGTTTGTGGGTGGCTGGCTACCACTTCAGACTGAGTTGTGTCTGAAAAGAAAACCTGGGTATTTTAAAATAACTGACACCAGTAAAAACACCAAACCAGAGGCTTAATAAGAAAAAGGGGGCACAGCGGGGCTCTGGCAAATGTTTGTATTTTCACATTATTGTCCACACAAAGCAGCACTGTGAGCTCATTGCAACATATCTGACCACATTATTTACATTTTTCAATTCAGTTCTGTTCACTTGACTTTATTTTCCACATCCATCGTCCAAAAGAAAGGTCCATGGTTTTTCATAGACAGTGACAAAACACTAAAAACAACATGAAAAACAACATATAGCCAGCCACATATGAGGGGGAGACGAGCCCCTGCCACAGTCAAACCACTGAAAATAGCTGAAAGAATAATGGTGTTGAACAGAGCAAGTAATGATTTCCCTCCCAGCCTCGGCGTGACTGCCACAGCCAGTTTGTAAACTCACCACTTATTGGATGGCCCTGACGGCATGATGGCCTCTTATTAAATGAGGTTATGAAGCCCTCCTCTGCCTCTCCTCTAGCCCACTCTTCCACCACTCGCACATCAATAAAGCTGGACCAATTGGCTCTGCAGCCATTATATAATAAGTTTGTTTGCAGCTGGAGCAACACAACACAAGAGTCCTATATAGAATATCCAGCTCAGTGAGACTAATGCACAAAAATAAGAGCGGGCAGCCGAGCACACAAAGATCATTGCAGGCTTTTAAACTTAAGTATACACACACACACACGCTAATCCACATAGGGACGCACACACACACACACAAGGACACGCTCTTGAGTCTCTTGAGTTCACACTTTGAGTCGTTCGCCCACACAGAAGTAATACAGACTCTTACACACCACCCACACAGTCCTCTGCAAGGCTAGGAGAGGGACGTTTGCGTGTTTATGTGTGTGTGTGTTTTAAAAATTGGTGTTGTTTAGGTTAATATCAAAATAATTCCTCATTACCTAACACAGTCATTACCATCACGCTGTATATATTGGTTGGGAAATATATTTTTTAGGCAAGGCAAGGCAAATTCACTGTAAGCCCAGATAAGTTGAATTTACTTAAAAAATTTGAGGAAACCGTTAACTAAAATTAACTAATGTGTGATGAAAACTTGAGTGAATTTAACTTAAATGCTTGAAGGGCTGGAATTGTTATTTTAAGTTCAATACACTAAAAGCCAAGTTGATTTAACTTAATTTTTTGTACGTAAAAAATAAATTTGCAAGTAAAGTCAACTTAATTTGCTTAAAGAGTAACTAAACCCCCAAACCAATTTTTTCAGCTGAAAACCAACCTATATGGGTATTTAGTAGTGTTGTTGATGGATCCAGATCCAAATCTTGACATTTTAGTGCAACATATTTGAATTCTACTTATTGTGTTAAAATATGCATAGCGACTGCCCTCTACTGTTTGAAACACGGCTACTGCAATTGAATTTTGCTATTGGCTGATTTTGGTGGCGTGGGACGTATGGTGGCGGCTTTTGTCACCAACCTACCAACTGCCCTCCAATCAGAGGTGGGCAGCTCCAGCTCCCCCAGCCCGCACTTGAGTGGAGTCTGTGCAAGGTGTTTCTCAATGTGTGTGTCTGTGTCTGTGAAGTCCGCTCATTTTCAAATACATACTGATCAAGACTCCTCATCATACTTACACAGCTTTACAACTTATTCCAACGTTTGCTCACATTAGCGATGATCAGCGACGAGGGAGGAAAATATCTTTTAAATGGAGGGGGAAACATTTGCCGGCAGGAGGAGGCATTACTAGGTCTACACGCACCTGAAAGACGCTGCGCCACTTCCAATAATCCAATCATCAATCATCACTAAAGCGTATCTCATGCAAGAGAGCCAATAAAAACAAATGGAACGGTCAAAGTTGTCATATTGACATTTAAGGTGTGTTGATTGATTCACGACATCAACTCATGCATTGAGTAACGTGCAAGAAAACGTTCCACCTTAAAAGTTTCTGGTAGCTGCCAGTGTAGCCTTTGAGTGGCACAGTGAATTTAATAATTTTTTCTCCAGTCTTTAGCTAGCTAACATTAACTAGTGGTCAGTCATAGCTGACTAAAGTATGTAAACTTGCCACCGTAGGAACAGTGGTTACATCACCTTAGAAATGAGCCAAAACTTAACCGTGCACGCACGCACGCACGGGTGTCATACGTGCACTCTGGTACTTAAACCAACAGCACTATGCCTCTGCAGAAAGTGTGAAGTAAAATTGTGTTCTTAGGACTTTTATGAATTTGAATTGATTAGACAAAATGAAATTGTTTTCTACTGCTGCTGATTTCTTCTACTTTGTATTATTTACTGCTGTTGTTTGTAGGCTAAACATTTAAATAGACAAAGTTTTCTCCTCTCTTGCTTCAGTTTAGTTTTTATTAATCTTCTACAGCCCTGCACCACTTTTATTATATGCAATAAGAAGCTACTCTTGTCTTTGTCTTAATGGGTTGCATGTTTTCATACAAAAGGAGCTTCACAACCTCATCATGTAATGGGTGTGAGGTTGGACCCAAGAACAGCACAGACTGAGACCAGCGTTGGAACAGTTCAACAGTTTATTCAACAAAGCAGGGTCGCAAAAATCCACAGCAGGTACACTGGAAATAGTCCACACCAGAGCCAGCCAAAACAGTCCACTCTCCAGCAGAAACCTCCGGGGAGGGAATCCAAGAAAGCAGGAGACAGACAAGGGGTGAGCAGGCAGAGGAGTCAGAGACAGAAGNGTGAGGGCAGAGAGGGGAGAGGCAATGGAGCTGAAACCTCTGATGAAACGCCGATAGAAATTAGCAAACCCCAGGAAACGCTGCAGTTGCTTGCGTGTCTCCGGGACTGGCCACGAGGTCACTGCTGAGACCTTAGCTGGATCCATCTGCAAGCAGTCTTTGGCAATGATGTACCCCAGGAAGGAGACTGAGGGGACATGAAATTCACATTTCTCTGCTTTGACATACAGGGAATTGTCCAGGAGGCGGCGGAGGACAGATCTGACGTGGGTGACATGCTCCTCCTGGTTACGGGCAAAAATCAGGATATCATCCAGGTAAACGAAGATAAACTTGTTCAGCATNGTGAGGGCAGAGAGGGGAGAGGCAATGGAGCTGAAACCTCTGATGAAACGCCGATAGAAATTAGCAAACCCCAGGAAACGCTGCAGTTGCTTGCGTGTCTCCGGGACTGGCCACGAGGTCACTGCTGAGACCTTAGCTGGATCCATCTGCAAGCAGTCTTTGGCAATGATGTAGCCCAAGAAGGAGACTGAGGGTACATGAAATTCACATTTCTCTGCTTTGACATACAGGGAATTGTCCAGGAGGCAGCGGAGGACAGATCTGACGTGGGTGACATGCTCCTCCTGGTTACGGGAAAAAATCAGGATATCATCCAGGTAAACGAAGACAAACTTGTTCAGCATATCCCGGAGCAGGTCGTTGATCAAAGTTTGGAAGACAGCCGGGGCGTTGGTCAAACCAAAGGGCATCACCAGATATTCATAATGTCCTGTTGGTGTGTTGAAGGCTGTCTTCCACTCATCTCCCTCCCGGACGCGAACCAGATGATAAGCATTCCTCAAGTCGAGCTTGGAGAACACTGTTGCCCCCTGGAGCAGTTCAAAGGCAGTGGAGAGGAGTGGGAGGGGGTAGCGGTTCTTAACTGTAATGTCATTAAGTCCACGATAGTCTATACAGGGCCGCAGAGACTTGTCCTTCTTATCCACAAAGAAAAACCCTGCACCAGCAGGTGAAGAGGAAGGACGGATGATCCCTGCCACTAAGGAGTTTTGTATGTATTCCTCCATGGCCTTTCTCTCAGGGGCAGAGAGAGAGTACAAGCGTCCTTTGGGAGGTGAAGTGCCCGGGAGTAGGTCAATGGCACAGTCATAGGGGCGGTGAGGTGGCAGGGAGGTGGCCTTAGCTTTGTTGAACACCTCTTTCAGGTCATGATAAACTGCTGGAACTCCGGTGAGATCTGGGGCTGGAGCAGGAACAGGAGAAGCAGGTGATAGCGATGGTGTCCTGAGGCAAGTCCGCTGGCAGGTCTCTCCCCACTCCCGGACGGAACAGGTAGTCCAATCAATGTTGGGGTTGTGCCTGCGAAGCCAGGGGTACCCCAGGATGACAGGCTGGCTAGGTGTAGACAGGAGCAGGAACTGGATGGTCTCACTGTGGCCCCCCGGGAGGAGCATGCGCACAGGGTTGGTCTGTGATGTAACCCTCCCCAGCACATGTCCATCCAGGGCGCTGGCTGAGATGGGCAATGGCAGTTTCTCTGGGTGGAGTCCAAGCCGGAGAGCGAGGGCCTGGTCCATAATGCTCTCATTGGCCCCTGAATCGACGAGGACGATGACGGAGTGGGAGCCAGAAGGCTGCAGGAACTCACCGGTGAGGGTGGGTCTTTTAGGGGAGGCAGGACCAACGATGGAGCTCACCAGTATGCCTCCGTTCACTGGTGAGCTCTGGCTTTTACTGGACACCGGCTGACAAAGTGTCCTGGCTGGCCGCAGTACATGCAAAGGTTCAGTCTCTGCCTTCTCTCCCTCTCTTCAGGTGAGAGGCAGGTGCGACCCAGCTGCATTGGCCCTGGATCTTCCACACTTACTGGAGCGGTTGAGGCTAACGAGGAGGAGGCAGGAGCTACTGCAGACTTGGAGTGAGGGAAACTATGTGGCCGGGCAGAACGTGACTGGAACTCTGAGCATCTCTCCCCCCTGCGAGCCTGGATGCGCAGGTCGAGACGGGTGGCAAGCTCAATTAGACCCTCCAGTGTAGACGGTAGTTCATAAGCTACCAGTTCATCTTTAATGTACCCAGCCAGCCCCTGCATAAAGACATCACGGAGAGCGACCGGGTTCCAGTCACACATGGGGGCCTTGGTGCGAAAGTCTATGGCAAAGTCCGTGACTGAGCAGCTCCCCTGGACCAGATCCAACAACTCTCGTCCAGCGTCGGCCCCCAGAGGTCCGGTCCCAAAGACCCTCCTGAGCTCGTTGGCAAAGGACTGGAAAGAGTGGCAGGCAGGGGTCCCCCTCTGCCACTCAGCTGTGCCCCAAAGACGCGCCCGCCCAGTGAGATGGTTAATAGTATAAGCCACCCTGGCTTCCTCGGAGGAAAAGGTGAGAGGTTGCAGGGAAAAGATGATGGAGCAGTTGCAGAGAAAGGCGTTACAGGTGACAGGATCGCCATCATAACGCTCAGGTGCTCCCACATTAGGCTCANTCTTAAATGTGGAGAGGGTGTCTGCCCCCCGAACTGAAACTGGGATCTGATTCCACAGAAGAGGAGCTTGATAGCTGAAGGCTCTGGCTCCCATCCTACTTTTGGAGACTCTAGGAACCTCAAGTAACCCTGCATTCTGAGAGTGCAGCGTTCTAGTAGGGTAATATGGAACTATGAGCTCTTTCAGATACGATGGTGCCTGACCATTAAGGGCTTTGTAGGTGAGGAGAAGGATTTTAAATTCTATTCTAGATTTTACAGGGAGCCAGTGCAGAGAAGCTAATACTGGAGAAATATGATCTCTCTTCCTAGTTCTTGTAAGTAAACGTGCCGCAGCATTCTGGATCAGCTGGAGAGTCTTTAGAGACTTATTGGAGCAGCCTGATAATAAGGAATTGCAATAATCCAGCCTAGAAATAACAAAGGCATGGACTAGTTTTTCTGCGTCTTTTTGACACAGGATGTGTCTAATTTTTGCAATGTTACGTAGATGAAAAAAGGCAGTCCTTGAAATTTGTTTTATATGGGAGTTAAAAGACATATCCTGATCAAAGATTACTCCAAGATTCCTTACGGTGGCGCAGGAGACCAGGGCAATGCCATCTAGGGTGACAATATCTTCAGATAATGCATCTCTGAGATGTTTGGGCCCAAGTACAATAACTTCAGTTTTGTCTGAGTTTAACAGCAGAAAATTGCAGGTCATCCAGGTTTTTATGTCTTTAAGACATACTTGAAGTTTGGCTAACTGGTTTCATCAGGCTTAATCGATAGATATAATTGGGTAAAGTTCATGGAGTGTTTCCTAATAATAGTCCCAACAAGGCTGATGGTAACTGCTTATATGAATCTATAATTAATAACATAAATTTAAGAAATTGCTTCATTGAAAACATTACAAAATCACCAGCACCTTACAGAAGGGTGTGGAATACTTTGGGTGAAAATAAAGTAAAATCACCTCCATACTACCCTGCTAACCATTCAGAACAGCAATGGAAAGATGCAACAAACAACAAACCAACATGACTTACAACATTTTGGTGATTTGGCTATTCTTAAGTGTGCCCATTCCATAAAAAAAGACATCTTGTTTATCAACACCGCTTGCCAAATGGAATATACCATGGCCAAATAAATGTCCCATTTAATGTAAGAGACACCAACATGCCATTGGTGCTAGTTCACAATGGCAGTCATTTTGAAAGTTTGATTCCAGTGTCTGACAAAGATATTGAACAAATTGATTTGGTAGAGGCATTTAAACAAAGGCAATATAAAATCCCTATATTGGAGGGACACCTACAACTTTAATGACAATGATATCAAAACCAAAATCAAAACATCCCTCAGCCCAAGCTATTTACAGGTGAAGGCAATTACAGCGAAGAATAAAACAGTTCAGAACAGATGTGAGAGAAGGACCGATATTTACTTGTGTCTGTTGTAGATGAATTCGGTTTTACAACCAAGAGAAAAGGTGTATGACACGCTCAAAAATCAAATAACTGAAAAAGCCACACATCCACATATATTGTGCAATCTATGGTGAGAAGCGCTAATGTTTCTGACTCTGATGATGAAGAAGAAGACAGATACAGGCCCAGTGACCCCATTCAAAAGTAAATATTTGACACAAACAGACAACAGTGTTTCTTAATGACCATCCAGAAGACACAACATACCTACTCAAATAAAGACTTTGGCATCAATTGCCCAAACTCAAATTAACCCATACAATAGCACCTGGCAACAGGCCCGGTTTAAGCCAACTATGTTAGGGTGGGCTGGTACAAATAATAGGTAGGGTTAGGGTTAGGGTTAGGGTTACTTGTGAGGTAGGTAGCCCAGAGCTTAGAGAAGCAGACTAGTAGCCCAAAGGTTACCGGTTTGAATCTGCTAAAGGCACAATGACATCTGGCAACCGGAGGGTTGTCAGAGTAAAGATCAGATGCAAGCTCCTGCCATTGTGCCCTCAGGCTTCTCCAGCTTATGGCTGTGTGTTTGTGTATGGGGTGTTTGTGGATGGGTTAAATGCAGAAGATTAATTTCCCCATGGGGATTAATAAAGTAGTGTTCTATTCTAATTTATAAAGAACAATTTGAAGCCGGGAAATTGGGAGGTAGCGACGCAGCATTTCTAAGTTTGCTGCTACCCAATGATTAAGTGAAGGGCAGCTTGATTTACCCTAAAATAAAGAAAAATCCTTTATCCAGATTTTAACTTAATCAACTCCATAACATTTCTTTTCATTGGATGAGCTTAGTTCGCAAATAAAATTAAAACCTTCTGATTCAAACTCAATCTGAAAAGTGACAAAGAAAACAACAAAATCAACTATTCAAGCCTATACTCAAACTTCAATGTAACTATATAGTATATACAGTACATATACAGACGGGTGACGAATAAAAGGAAAAACATGAATAAATGAGTGGAGAAACATAACGAATGCAGATGATTCAGCACAGGTGCACTGCATGGTACAATTAAGCAATTAACATGCTCTGTGGCATGTATAAAAATGCTGAGCAGGCCCAGTTGATTCTAATTTTGTATCAAGATGGCAAGAGGAAAAGATCTAAGTGACTTTGAAAGAGGGTTCATTGTTGGGGCACGGATAGCTTCAGGAGCTTCAGTCACAAAGACTGCTCAACTGGCTAGTGTGGAAAAAAGTGATATGGTCATATGAGTCATCCTTCACCATCTTCTCCACAAGTGGGTGAGTGCATGTGTGGCATACACCAAGAGAACGGTACAGGCCTGAATGCTTGACCCCTACTGCTCTGTTATGCTGTGGGTGGCATTTTGCTGGCATGGTTTGGGTCCATTTGTCCCCTTAGAGCAAAGGGTCACTGCAAATCAATACAAAGTTGTTCTGAGGGATCACCTTTATCCTTTGATGAAACATTTCTATCCTGATGGGAGTGGTCTCTTCCAGGATGGCAATGCCCCCATCCATAGGGCACGAGGGGTCACTGAATGGTTTGATGAGTATGAAAATGATGTGAATCATATGCTATGGCCTTCACAGTCACCATATCTCAACCCAACTGAACACCTATGGGAGATTTTGGGCCCATAGGTGTTAGACAGCGCTCTCCACCACCATCATCAAAACACCACATGAGGGGATATCTTTTGAAAGAATGGTGTTCATCCCTCCAGTAGAGTTCAGAGACTTGTAGAATCAATACCAAGGTGCATTGTGCAACACCTTACTAAGACACTTTATGTTGGTTTTTCCTTTAATTTGTCATCCGTCTATATATATAATCCAACAGGGCAAGGGGTCTGGCAGACACAGAACATTCTCTTCAGTCTGTCGTACTGCTGATGGAAATTCGCTAGTAGCTAAATCTGGTGCGAAGCATCTCCTCTGAGATTACTGTTTTGGTACATGATCCCTGAAAAAAATAAGCGTAATAAACAAAAACTTAAAGGTATAATGAGTAGGATTTGTCGGTTGCTGTTTGTAAACACAACATTCAAAGTTGGCCCCTCCTCCCCGGTTCAAAGCACACGCACTTCTGGTGGTCCCAAGTGCTTACGATCTGGTAACTCATGGTTGCTAAGTTTTTATAGAGTCCCACTCTTACACCCTGTGCGCTGTTACTGGCTTGGGCCTACACACCACTGCCCAAAGATTGACACCCAGAAATGTCCCGAACACAGCAGAATAAGAAAATACAGGTAGAGGGCAGGGCCTCTGCAGATACAGACATCGCCACTCACTTCTAGTGGTGCATAAGCGTTGATTGAGGGGTTATTTTTGTATGAGTCAACACATTGGGGTTTTTTTTAGGAAAATATATTATACCTTTGACTAAAGTTAAACTAACATTTAGAACACTAATTTGTTCCAATACATACACAAGATAGAGCAGGTTACCTGTTTGAGTGTGTGATTTTTCATGAGCAGTGGGGCCGTGTGTGTGCTTTTACATGCTTTGCCTTGCCCTGTGTGTGTGCAATCTGAGCCATCAGAGTTCATAGTTGTCATAGCAACACCCCTCCCCCTTGACATGCTCAGAGAGACACTCTGTGCAGTGGACGGGTCTGCTTCAGAGCTCTGTGTGTGTGTGTGCCTGAACACGACGAGAAGAGGGAGTGGGCAGTGGGCAACTTTGGAGGCGGGCTGTAGGCTGCCCACCCAATCAGAATTTAAAAACAATACTGGTATTTTCTGTGCTATTTTTCCATTGGTTGAACTTTTTTTTCCTGAGCTTTTGATTGGGTAGGAAAGACAGACATTTTGTTTGCAAAAACACCAAATTGAATACCACGTTGAAAATGGTCAAGAACAATGTTATATTGATGGCACACCTTCAGAAGAGTTCCTACAAAAAGAAGAAAATATATTGAAACATTAATTAATCAAACAAAATATTCTAACTTGTACTCTAACTTTTGATCATGGATTTCAGACTTTTTTTAAACACATCGTCATGAATTATCAAAGCCCATTCTCTTTACAATGCTGCAACTGCAGAGTTGAGTTTCAGCTTTGTGGTGCTGCACATATACATGGAACACTGTGGCTTAACTGGTACAAATACGTCAAGAAATTGGTGGAGGAACCAACTACAGATACCCAACAAAATGACCCTGCTCAGTTACATATATTTGATAAAACCCAAATTGAAATAGCAAAATCACTCATAAACAAAACAGTACAGCGGTAAAAAATGGTATTTCACACTCAAACGATGAAACATAAGCCAAAAACCCTTCTCAGTCAGATGAGTCTATTACAAGTATTGTTACTGTACTGGCTAAAGGAGATAGAGAGATGGATTGGGAAACACAAAACTCACAGCCTGACCTGATGTGACCTGCTGGGCAACTACTCCAACTTTTGGCCAGTTTTGATGATCATTGGATTCTTGCTCTTTGATGGATCCCAGCACTAGACATATTGTTTTAGAACTAAACAAACATCATCATTTCAAAAATCCTGTTAGAATAAGGACCAAACTGTAGAATTCATTTCCCATGATTCCCCTCACTTAAAACTCTGATAACAATTTCAGCAAAAAATAAATATCTTTAGATAATATAAATATCCTGAAGACAAAACATCAGGCAACTACAGATACTTATCTAAAATTTTGTGAGCAAGTTATGGTAATTGAAAACATCTTAAATGAAAGACAATTGAAAGACTCTGTCACAACTGTCATACAAGACGAAATCTTGATAACTGAACTGAATAATTTTATTGCACCAGAATACACAACAAGTTGGCACCATATCGCCTCTATCTCAAACAGTTCATTAATCTGAAACAAGACACAGAAGCCATTCAAATTGATAAAATAAACGCAGAACAACTAGAGTTAATTCAAACTGCAGCAATTCTTGAGGGGCATTTCCATGAGAAACCTTCCAAATATGCAGAGGCTCTCACTCTATCATCTCGTGGGTATGAGGTAATTCACAGAGAGATATTGATGAAATAACGATAAATAATTATAACCATGAATGGATCAAAGCATAGAATGCAAACGTGGACATACAACTATGTTTGGATTATTATGCGGTAATCACCTGCATCACAGAATAATACATGAAGGATGTGTCAGGAGCAATTGAATATATTGGAAAAGCTTTAGAAAATGACAGCCTCAGAAAAAATGCTTATGGTTAAAAATGCTTTTTTGACATAAGGACAAGCTGGAGAATGTGGAATCTACTACAAACTATTCCCTTTCTTACACCTTGCACAATCTAATAGTTCAACAATCTTTATCCCCACTGGCTTCAAAATAGAGCAAGAGCAAGCAAAAAACACAAGATGAGCTATAGAAGTTGATACCTTATCATATGCACAATTTGTTCAAAGATACGAACCCTGCAGCTCTGCACCAGAAAACTATGACATAATGCTAGATCTGTATAGGGAAAATACACAAGACACTGAAAACATGTCTACAAATCTCCAACGTATCATTTCAGAAAATGAAATATTTTATGAGTATCCAATCTCTACCAAAAAGAGACTTCCCAAGTACATCCCTCTATAAACTTCTGCTCCAAGACAATGTAAGTGGATTGAAACTTAGATCAAGGGTTTTAAGGTTCCGTAAATTTAAACATACTGACCATCCCCATTCATTTTATTACGCAGAACTACAACTTTTCTACCTATTTCAAAATAAAAACCAACTATTCCCTAATAATAGTGTTATGAATTATACATCAAAAATGAAACAGCAGTTAAAAGTGTCAAACAAAAAATCATGCCACATGTGGACACAATGATAGAGACCAGGGATCGAGCTATTCATTTCAAACAATTCATTTCAAACATTGGTGAGGATCTTGATCATAATAAGGAACAGGAAGATAAGGAAGCAATGGAACAAGAACACAAGGAGAAGGAGAACACGAACACCCAGATATGCCTGTCAGAGATCCTTCTGGCTTGTACGGAGACATAGACATAGAAGAATTGACGTTCAACATGATGATGAACTTTACCCCAAAGTCAAAACTTTGGACATAGACCAAAGAGCTGTTCTAAAGATAAGATTAAGATAAGATAAGACAAGATACACCGTTCCCAGTGGGGAAATTCAATGGTTGCAGCAGTATAGGACAGAAATTAATACAGATAAGTATAGAAAGTAACAGAAATAAATAGTAAGAGGTATATAAACTAAAATAAAAATAGAATGAAAAATAGAAACTATACAAGAGCATTTGGAGACAAAAAAGACATGGTAAAGTGACGGTGGTGCAGTTAAAGTGACAATTCTAAACAAAGGCCTTCAATTTGCCAGGCAAATTTTATCCACCTTACAAGGTTTTTACTGCTTAGTCACCCATTCACGCACACACTCCCACACTAATGGCAGCGACCACGCAGTGTCTTACTCTTGTCTCTTGGTCCCCAGGCAATACCAAAGTGCAAAAAAACATAGAAACCCTTGGACTACTCTTCTGTTGATTGTTCATGGAGGGCCAGGTAAAAGCCACATCATTGATGTCCTCACACAAATGTTAGAAAAAATTTTCAGAAACAGTGGAGATGATTCAAATTACCTTTATATCTTAAAGTTAGCTTTGACCGGCAACACTACATCATTTATCAAAGGCCAGACGATTCATTCAGCTTTCCAACTGCCTTTCAACAATGACCTAATATCAATGGGTGACGAAATTAGAGCTAAAAGAAGTAAACAACTGCAAAACTTGCGACTAATTATTATCAACAAAATCAGCCTGGTAAAACACAACAAACATGCTCTACCAGCTCCATTTTAGACTTTCCAAAGACATCTTTCAAAACAATTTGCATGCCTCCTCTTGATGTTTTGATATTCAATCCACCCAAAAAGGAGACATCCAAAGTGGTACATGTAATTGATTGAAGTTTTATCTTTAAAAACAAACCACAGGGGTGAGGACCGACAATACTCTAAATAGAATTAGAATAGGCAAACACACGGACATGAATATAACACTTTTGAAAAGCTGAATACATGCCAGAAACAGTCCTGATTTGCCAGAAAATGTCCTCTTAATTACAGGAACCAACAAAATAGTACAGTCAGTACTGCTAAATTAAACCAACTTCCAGGTGAACTGATTTACTGAATTACGCCATTACAATTTTGCTTATGACTCAAAATTGGTGCTAAAGCTAACCTAACTAATGGCGCCTTAGGGGAAGTCATTGGATTCCAAAAGGATTCACTCAACTAAGTGAAGTATGTTATGGTGAAATTTAATAATGAAAACTCTGGAAAAGGTAGACGAAAAAGTCTTTATTTTGTCAGAGAGTGTCCTGGAATGAATGCCACTGCAATTCTCTATCTCTTTATCTCTCTCTCTCTTTCTCTCTCTGCTTCTCTCTTTTTCTCTCTCTCTCTCTCTCTTAACCCAACCGGTCAAGGCAGATGGCCACTCACCTAGAGCACTGTCGCCTAGTGCTTGCTCACGGTGGGAATTGTTGAGTCTCTGTAAATAACATTATAAAGAGTATGGTCTAGACCTGCTTGGCGACCTGATTTGGCGCTATATAAATAAAATTTAATTGAATTACTAGAATTTGAATTTAAATTGAGAGAAGGAAGTGCCTCAACTGCCTCAGCAATACATTTTCCCTTAACACTTGCATGGGCTACAACTGGTCACAAATTTCAAGGTCACAGTTAAAAAGCCAGATCAACTGATCCTTGACTTAGACTGTTGGCTTCGGCCTGCAAGAATATATGTACAGAAATGCTCTCATGAGTACAATGCTTGTCACAGGTCTGCATACTCTTCCTGCAAACAAAATTAAGCCATGGCCTGATGCAATTGATGAACAGGCTAGATTAGAATACACTGACATCAGCAAACCACCAAACTTCACCCTCAGTTATCAGAATAATCTCCTTGAACATCTGATCACTAGCAGCCCAAATTCACCATGCAAGAGCTCATTACAGTATGAACTCATGTCTGCACAGCTCATTCTCCAAACACTGCAAATCCAACAGAACTTTATACACTAAACAACAAACAACAACACTTAAATGGTGCAGGCCATGGAAAAGGCATTGCAACCAACTTTCCTAGAGAGTTTATCTTGTTAAACCAAGCTACAGAAGTTTCCAAATAACCTCCATTACCTCCAACTTCATCCAAGACTATTCAAAAGCCCTCATTGTAATGGGAGACATGAACTTCTGCCAAAGACACAACTCAGTCAAAAAACTATGAGAAGACCATTACTTCCATCCAGCAACAGTTCCTCCTACATCGACACACATGGACGGTAGATGCATTGACCAAATCTAAATAAGACTGACTCCACAAGTTGAGTGCTAAAACATATCAGTGAAAACTTGCTACTACTCAGATCATGAACCAGTTCCCATTACATTGAGATATAACAGTAAATACACTGTACAAATTTGATCAACATCCAATCATCTAGTCAACATCTTGGTTCTCCTGAATTGTTTAACGTGTGTCTTGCTGGTACATGTTTGCTTTTTTCTTCCTTTTTTACAGCTCAGAGGTGGATTACCATACTACAGGAACCTCTGAAACAATTACATCAAATAATACAATATAATAATACAACCTAAACTCATCAACATACTGAAAAAATTTTAACCTAATTTCATGTTCTTCATGATCTTCACCCCTTTCCTAACAAGTCAACTACATCATCTTTATTCTCTGTCATTAACCTACATCATTATTCATCATCCTACTATGTACAGTATGTATACATTGTTACACATCAATTATATAATGTATTATTTTAATACACATACTTACACATACACATACACATAAAAACTGACAAATACTTTCAACTTTACATACTGTGTCATGCTCTTACATATTAACCGTGTATAAACTGTATAATATCTTGAATAATTAATAAACTCTACCATTTACTAATACTGAGTGTCATTTGCTTCATTTCAAGTTCTCTTCAAAACAAACATCTTAAGATATGAGTGGAAAGTTTTGTTCTTGCAACTGCATTTATAACATTTTTTTACTCAAATGTAGCTTAACCATGTCATGTGATATTCTACCTCAGTACACTTTAAGAACAAATATTACTGGGACCATTACTGAAAATTACAGATGAGTATTTAATATTCAGGATTTCACATTATAGACATGACCACTTACTATTTGTGTTACAATTTGGCCACAGTTTAGCACACTGACCATATACTAATATATTGAGCCATGTACTAGGTTTTGACCTAGTCTTGTTTTAACCCAAACCATGATCAAACCCTAAGAAAATAGTTTTTGTGCCTAAAGGCATCAGTATGCTTCAAAGGAAGTGCTTTTTGGATGGTCAGACAGCATCTAAAACTTCCTTCCCCCACGCCTGATGGCTGCGTCCAACAATTTTTTTTTAATTGTTCACAAACCAACAGTCTGACAATCATGTCCAATTTATGCAGTGATTGGCCAGGTTTGTAGAGGTCAAAAAGTAGGCAGGATTTCTCTCTCAAGTTCTCTTTTTCATTTTCACTTTTTGTATGTGCAAACAGGTGCAACTACACGAATGTTTTTTAGAGACAAGTGTGCAACATTATTCCAATCTGAACAATTATTGCTTCTCGGCCCTCTCTATGAAGGCAGGCTTTTCACCTTGCCTTCCAGTGTGGGCATTCATAGCAGCTATAAACACTTACGTTTTGAACACAGCCTTGGCTAAAACCTAACCAAACCCCACAGTTTATTACAACTTGGGTTTTATTATTGTACCAAAGTAATTGCTGTATGTTTTTGCTGGTCTAACACGCCAACAAACTATGAATTATGAAATTATCAGCCAAACTGTCTTTTGTAAACATGCATTAAAGTTTACAGACCAACTTCTGCAGTTTTACATCCAAATAAAGTGGTTTAGATAAGCTGAATAAAACCTGTTTAGAAACTGTTTAATCCTCTGATCGCTCATGTTTATTGCCCCATTGGACCCATTCTGGTGATGTTGCCGTGTCCTGAGATTTCAGCAGTTACTTTAGTGAGTACAATATTATCCAATGGCCCAAGCTACAAAAATAAAACCTACGGTGTAATAAACTGTAGTTTTCCTTTAATTATAGGGGCGGCAGTCAAGGAAACAATTACATTTACATTACATTCATCATTTTTGCCCATATGGACGTATGGTCAGAAAAATCTGATATGGGTCAGTTTTAAAGACACTGATAAACAACGTGATTTGTCATTTTGTTTAGAGGCCTTGGTGACTAAAATTTAAGGCAGTTAGTTTTAAAGACGTCATTGCCTTTAATCAGGCCTGCCAAATAGCAAGTAACAGGTTGTGTGTCACCCAAGAGCGCAGCAAGGGGTACCAGGGCCCGCATTTATTACGCATTTCAAGATCACCTCTCAGAATCATGTTCAAAATCAAAATAAACAAAAGTTCCCTGTTAAGAGTGAATGATATCACCATTTTACGTTAATCAAAACTGTAACCGTTGTGATGTGCAATGACCTTATTTAGACCAACTGATCCAGATGTACCAATTTAGTGATCTGAACATCATACATGTGTAACCAAGCACAATCTCTCCCCATGTTCTCTCCTCTCCAGACCTCCCAGGAGTTTCTAGCCCAGCTGATGTCTAAACTTGGGGGTAAAAATCCAGAGGAGACGGGTGGCTTCCAGGAGGCCCCGCTGGCCTATGATGCTGTGTGGGCTCTAGCCCTGGCCCTCAACAAAACAGTGGGGCCCCTAAAGGCCAAGGGTCACCGGCTAGAAGATTTCAACTACAACAACCGAGATATCACAGCTGAGATTTACCGAGCCCTGAACACCAGCTCCTTCGAAGGAGTTTCAGTAAGTACAAAACACAGAGGAGGAAGGAGGTGCAGAAAGATTCAAGATTCAAGATCTTAATTGTCATGTGCACAACAATTACACAGAAGCAGTCCTTGGCAATGAAATTCTTAAATTTCAAGCTCCCTCCAACAATGCTCAAAAATATGTATAAAGAAAATCACACAAGTAAACGGAGAACCTAAGCCATAAGATATAAAATAGTGCAAAAGTTCGAAATATAGGATTAGAATATATATATATACACTCCCCTCCAAAAGTATTGGAACAGTGAGGCCAATTCCTGTATTTTTGCTGTAGACTGAAAACATTTGGGTTTGACATTAAAAGATGAATATGAGACAAGAGATCAACATTTCAGCTTTTATTTCCAGGTATTTACACCTGGATCTGATACACAACTTAGAAGATAGCACCTTTTGTTTGAACCCACCCATTTTTCATGTGAGCAAAAGTATTGGAACATGTGACTGACAGGTGTGTTTTGTTGCCCTGGTGTGTCCTATTACATTGATTATTCAAACAATAAATAGCGCTGAATGTCTACGTTCAGTTTCAGATCTGGGTTTTGCCTGGGCAGACTGCATTTATAGTTAGAGGTGTAACCAACATGAAAACCAGAGAGCTGTCTATGGGTGAAAAACAAGCAATTGTGAAGCTGAGAGAAGATGGAAAATCAATCAGAGCCATTGCACAAACATTGGCCATAGCCAGTACAACCATTTGGAATGTCCTGAAGAAGAAAGAAACCACTGGTGTACTAAGTAACAGACGTC
>NTHP01000258.1:1031035-1049251 GCA_003416845.1 Oplegnathus fasciatus | reverse complement strand
TATATATATATATATATAGTATATATATGCTATTATATGCCAAAACTATTTTGCAAAGCAAACTATGCCATATATTTCTCAAATGTAATTAAGTGTGTAACTAATTGCATTTCATTTTCACACATTTGAAAACGGGATTGATACTCTCCTAACCACTTCAGAAACACACCGCTAAGCTACAACCTACATCTCCTCCAACGTCGATGTGCAACAGAATGCTGAGTGCCTACCTTTGACTTTTGGAAGAAACCAATATCATAGGGAAAGGGGGTGTGTACCTTTTTGAGATGTGGTCTATGGCATAATTAGAAGAACACGTTTGACTCATAATATAAAATTATCATAACTACATATTATAAAAAATAATAGTAATAAAATAAAAATATAAAAAATCCAGCTATCAAAAATCTGGTGGGGTCCCCCAGCTTGAATGGCCATGACGTCTCTGTGCTGTAGTACCATCTGCCGTCTGTCTGGTGGCAGCAGGCAGAACAGTTTGTGGCTGGGGTGGTTGGGGTCTTTAATGATCCTGTTGGCCTTCTTCCTACACCGATGGGTGTTGAGGGTGGTGTAATTGCCATACCAGGCGGTGATGCAGCCAGTCAGGATACTCTCTATGGTGTACCTGTAGAAGTTGCAAAGTATCCTGGAGTCCATGTTGAGCCTCCGCAGCCTGCAGAGGAAGAAGAGCCGTTGTCTGTTTTTTTTATGATGGTGTTGGTGTGGTGAGTCCAGATCAGAACCCCAAGGAACCTGAAGCTGCTGACTCTCTCCACCATAGTCCCATTGATGGAGAGAGAGATGTGTCCTTCTCCCTGTCGCTTCCTGTAGTCCACAGTCATCTCCTTTGTTTTGCTGACGTTGAGATGGAGGTTGTCCTGGCACCAAGATGTCAGGGCTCTGACCTCCTCTCTTCCCCCACCTCTGTAGGTGGTCTCATCGGCCTACAGAGAGAGGGGTGATCAGGCCGATGATGGTCGTGTCGTCAGCAAACTTGATGATGGTGTTGGAGATGTGGGTGGCCACACAGTCGTGCATGAATAGGGAGTACAGGAGAGGGCTGAGCATGCAGGGTGGAGGATGTGATGCTGCCTATCCGCACAACCCGAGGTCTGCCTGCCAGGAAGTTCAAGATCCAATCACTGAGGGCGGTGTTAAGCCCAAGGTCTCTGAGCTTGTTGACGAGCTTGGAGGGCACACTGGTATTGAATGCTGAATTATGGTCAACACATAAGTGTTCCTCTGGTTCAGGTAGGAGTGGGCAGTGTGGAGGGTTAGGGTGATGGCGTCATCAGTTGACCTATTTGGCCTGTAGGCAAACTGAAGTGGGTCCAGTGAGTCAGGGAGGGAGGAGGTGATGAAGGTTTTGACCAACTGCACAAAGCACTTCATGATGGTGGAGGTCAGTGCAGCTGGGCGGTAGTCGTTCAGACAGAGGGTTTGGGCTTTTGGGGGACAGGGACAATGGTGGTTTCTTTGAAGCATTCGGGGACTACAGACTAGAGCTGTGACAGGTTGAAAATGTCTTTGAAGACATTGGTCTACACACACCTTGAAAGCTTGGCCAGGGATGCCATCGGTTCCCGGTGCTTTGCGTGGATTATCAAGGATCTGCACACATCTGACCTGGATATGACTAATGGACAGGGGTACTGGGCCTTTTGTACCTCCTCAGCCAGGGAGTGGCTCTCAAAGCGTGCATAGAAGATGTTTAGAGTATCTGGGAGAGATGCAGACATCCACCACTGAATGGTCCGTGTCACCGGTCTGTCCCATTTGAGTTTCTGCCTTTTGAAAGGCAGAAGCAGAACTGAGACATGATCTGATTTGTCGGGGCCAGGGAGGGCCTTATATCCATCCCGAAAAGGGGTGTAAACATGGTCGAGTGTGTTCTCACCATGCAGAGGACAACTGATGTGTTGGTAATATCTCGGCAGGACTTTCCTCAGGTTGGTGTTGTTAAAATCTCTCACCACAATAACAGCAGCCTCCAGCTGTGAGGTCTCGGCCCTGTTGATAACTCCATACAGCTTGTCCAGGTTTGGTTAGTGTCGGCGTGTGGTGGAATGTACACTGCTGTGAGAACGACCAATGTAAACTCCCTCTGAAGATAATAAGGCCGGCATCCAATCATGAGGTGCTCTTGGTCAGGATAACAGCCCGTAGAAATAATCTCCACATCTGAGCACCACTGGTTGTTGGACCATGAAACCTCCTCCGTTGCTCTTCTCCGATTCTATTGTCTGGTCCTGGCGGTGAATGGAGACCCCCTCAGGAACAATGGCTGAGTCTGGGATCGAAGAGTCAAGACAAGTCCCAGTGAAAACCATAACATTGCAGTGTCCCGTTGAAAAGCCATCCTGCTCCTGAGTTCGTCCAGCTTATTATCCAGTGACTAGACATTAGCCAGAAGAATACGCAGTAGAGGAGGCTGGTTTTCACATCTCGTCAGCCTTACCAGGACCCTGGCCCGCGACCCTCATTTCCTTTGTTGCCTCCACTTTTCCACAGGTAATCCCAGCCATGGATACTCCCCATTGTTCATTGGTCGTGGTGAAAAAGTACTGTCCACCAACGACCTGATTGCAAAAGTTGTTCTTGGGCAGTGCACATGTTTAAAAAAAATCCAAAATAAATAACAAAATAAAACAGATAAAAGTTGAGGAGAAGCTAGAGACACAGCAGCCGTCCTCCTCAACTTTTCTCTTAGAAAGTGAGAAAGGGTTGAGAGTTCTGGATAGTAATATGAGAGAGAAAGACAGTGATTGAGGGCCACTGTGTGGAAGACTGGAGGTGGATGTTACAACATTAAAATTCTGCCTTTCTTTTCAGGGTCATGTTGTATTTGACGCTCAAGGTTCTCGAATGGCCTGGACTCTTATTGAACAGCTTCAAGGTATGCCACATCACATGTCCCTGTTTTAAAATTGAATTAATTTTAATAATCAGCTTATTAGATACAATGTGTAGTGATCTTGTCCTGTCCATCAAATTGTAAATATATATTCATATACAGTATGTATATACTGTTGGCAGTGTTTGAAGCATTTGCCATGTAAGGTTTTCATAAACTCAGACTGTATGTGGAAAGTATTGTATGTTTGGCCACATAAAAAATATAAAATATGTTATTTCTTCTCACAATGTCTTTGTCAAAGCCAGACTGTTCTTTTTTGCATGTGCCACAAGAAGAAAAAAAATGAACGTTTTCATAAAAAATTAATAGCTGCATTAATATTTTATTGAAAGTTGGACAGTTTCAGAAAAGCCACTCTCATGCCCCTGCCAAATTAGCTTTTATGAAAGAAAGAAAAGAGTCTGCCATTTCAACAGTCAGCTTATCCTCATTGCCAAAATAAACATTATGTAAAGTTACTCACAATGGAGAAATTCCAAGGATCTCTGATAAAAACAGATATCAGGAAAGTCATTTTCTTTTAAAAATGCACCATCAAATTAAAAATTTGGCCCAGAAATTCAAGATTTGCCAACATTATTGGTTTAAACTATATTAATGAGCACACCTCATTTTATCTTGAAGACATCTCCTTCACATTCAGACCTAGAAACTTCCTGTGATTAGCTAGCAAGTAGCTACCAAAACATTTAACCAGGTGAGCGACCCTGCTGTGATGCAACCTCTGAGGATCTGCCAGCCAGCGCAGTTGAACAGCTGATTGAACTGTCGTAGCACACCCAGTGACTTTAGGCCGCAGTGTGATGTGCAAGCGCCACCATCTCATTAAACATGGTTCAAATTAACATCAGGGTAAACGTTTTGTTGTAAAGTAGGAGTCTTGCGGTGAGTTGCACAGCAGTGATTATAGACTAATATATTCTTTAAGAGGTCTTCATTAGAATCCCCGTCTGGCATCAAAAAAAGTATCCAATAGCAAAGAAATCTTGTAGTAATGCAGAATTCATAGAACCATAGTTCCATATGTAACCCTAATTTTAATGTCTACAGTCAGCCCACTGTCCATAGGAATTAAGTCTAAATTGAACACTTCCACACCTCACAATTTGTGGAAAACCAGAAAGTTCAGATTTTGGAGGTCAGACATTTACCATTTGCCTTTCACTGACTGTAACCACAATCTTTGCATGCTGTGGTTTACATGTGCAGATATTGTAGAGAGAGAGAATTTTGAAAACATTGACACTGGATGTGAAAAATCATCATTCAATATAATCCAGGGTTTTGCAAAATCATCCAATATCAATGGTCTTGTCTGGTGATACGGTTGCTGCACTGCTTGTATAACGGCTCACACAGTGCAAAGCATTCTTTTTTATTGACTGAAATGCTAGTAGCTGTATTTTGAACTTTCAGCTAGCAGGTCTGAACGTGATGTTACCTTCTTACTTTGGGGGCTTAGAATACAAGGCCACATCGTTGATGTAAAACTTGAGGGTTTTTTGTTTGTTGGTTTTTGTGTATAGGGCAGCATTACTTGGTTTTCTCTGTAAAAACTACTGCTAGAACGAACAATATAGACTGGGATCAGAATTAATTGATACGATACATTTGCTGTACTTACAATTTACTAACTCAAAAAATGGTTTAGTGTAAAGATACTCTATGGAAGTGTTTCATGATGGATTGTTTCTTGTTTATCTCAGGAAACTAAGGTTAACAGTGTGTCTGTGTTGTTCAGCAGTGGTCTACATAGCCACTGGAAAAAAAACAACTTTTCCCCTACAGTAATAAAATCTTTACTCTGAATTAACCACAGGCCTACCAGTTTTCATGTTGGATGGTTGCATCACTGTGTTTTTCATGGAATAGGATAGAGGTGGCTGAGTGATCACATGATGATGGTAGTGTCTTATCTGTAGTAGCGTGAGACTCTGGTTGGCTGGCTGCCTTTTGATCACTGAGCCTGTGTTCTCAGTCTGTCTGTGCTGTATGTGTCTCTGACAGTGCTGAGATCGGTGACTATTGGAGGCTCTCTGTGTTTTTGGGACTGATAAAAAATTAAGCTTGTTGTGCCGATTTTCTTTGTTGGTGCTGGCCTCTTTATTCCCACAAGGGAAGGGTCAGTGATGAAGCTAGAGTTTGTTTGATGGTAATTGGAACTGCGCTGGCCCTGGGCAGTTCTTTGGTTGAGTCTAAGCTAAGTGGAAAGATAGAAATGGAAATAAAATGCTCATTCAAGCCCCTTGTCAGCTTCTCAACATAAATGTTAATTGGCTTCGCTACAGTCTGCAGGTTGTAGTAGTAAGTAGTTGTAAGACTTTGGAAGTTTGAATTCCTCTAAAGGCAAATGCTTCTCAGTCATGTGCTATAGTATGTATGTGCGGAGGGAGAATCTGTAGCTACGTACAGTAGAGGATCCTGCTGTAGCCAATGTGTACTGCCTAAAAATAGAAATACATTTTAGGGCTACAGGGGTTGCATGGACGGTCAGCGTCAGCTGCTGTGGTAGTGTAGCTGTTAAAGCCAGCATGAATCATGTCGAAGAAAGACTACTCTTATCTTTTTCTGTAGACAGCTCTGCAATACAGCAAAGGTTTTTCCAGTGCCAACCTTCTCCTCACTACACCGTCTTTTACAAACCAAATACAAGCATTGTAACATCCATTTTAACAAGCATCCAACATACCCATTACCTCGGGTATATAGTGAACGGATGACGTTGCATGATAATGTAGTAACACACATTCATCTATTGATGGTGGGATACCATGACAATCAATGGGTAAAATTCTATAGAGTTCTTAAGATGTGATCTGTATCTGGATGGCAGTTTACTTCTTAAGAATGGGGTCATGCTACACAAATAGCATTCACACCTGGTTGAGATCTGACCAGAGACTCCAGATATGGTCTGACTGATTACGATAGTATTCTGATCACAATGTGTTCTTCATGCATTTACACCTTGCATTAAGTTGCATTTGTTCTTATCCAGATAATACAGGGTTTCCCCCAGAAAAGTTGTTAGGCCCGGTGGCAAGTGTCTTTTCTGACACATCACAGACTGATGGCAGCATGTAGGGCCCTGTAGTTTCTGTGATAACAGAATCACGGACGGAATCGCTGAATTGAGAATTTAAAAAAGCTATAACACAGATTCCATAGGGCCCCACATTAAGTCAGTGCTGAAAGCTGACTGGAGATTTAAAAATATGACTACGTAATGTGTTGTTATAAATAAGTAATTTATTCAACACACATTTAAAAAAGTCTACAACTATAGCAGAGTCTTACAAAGAATGTGACAATGTACAGTCTTGGAATGCTGTGTTTTCAACAACATCAACAGAAATTAAGTTAAAGTAAAAGTTTATGCACTTTACAAAAAACTTACAACTTACTTACAAACTTACAAAAAATTCCTGAAATTACTGATTCTCACAGGCTTGGAATGCTGGGCACATTTTTCAACAAAAACAGAATAAATTAAAATAAATGTTATGAAGTCCTCATTGGCTACTGTGCTAGATCAAACAAGAGATCCAAACTGATTACTAGGTGCACTTGGTGCATTCCATTTGAACAGCCGAGTATTAATAAGGTAAACGTTACATTGCATTAGCTCATGTCCTCTCCTTCATGAGCACTGGAGTCAGAAAAAGACTGGGTAGGTGAAAGCAAGCAAAGTAGTATTGCTACCATGTTGCATTAAACTATCCAGTCTCTTTTCAAATCAGTGCTCATGAAGGAGAGGACATAAGCTAATGAAATGTAATGTTTATGTTATCGATACTTGGCTGTTCTTGTTCTAACTACATTACCGGGTATGGCGTGCTCGGCTGTACCGAGGACGGAGTGCTCACCGGCTGCGCTTTGTCGACCTGAGGCTGGGCGTTGTTGACTCGGTGGAGCCGCGAATGTTAGCAGTCTCTTCCTTATCGCCATCACCTCCAGTATTTGGCCGTCTGAACTGTCAGTTTGTTACTGACTGTTTGGCTAGTTAGCCAAGGTTGCTAGGTAACTTAGCATGTGATAGTTGGAAGCGTCAAGTGTTGAACGTCACTCTACGCACAATGTATATGATATGATAATGATATAGTGCATTCACATTTTATCCAACTGATGTCGCTGGTGAGCTTTCCAACCATTATATCTGTTTCCAACCAAGCCACCCCACTGTAACTAGTTTAAAAAACATCTTAAAAATACGTTCCCCGATGCTTAGGTGGGCAGCCAGGCTTGCGATATACTGGCAGAAACCCTATAATATATCCAGATCACATGTTAATGCCAGGTATAAATGGGGTCATAGATGCTGACATGCACTCCTGCTACTGTAAGTCAACAAGGGCAGTGGGATGTTCCATTGTGAATTTGGCAAGTGTTTGAGGCAGGGTTCAAAATGAACATGCGGCAAGCATAGAATGCGGGTAGATTTTCCGTTTGGCAAGTAAATCTTGGAAGGCTACACTGGAGGGTAAATGTTTGTACCAAAATAGTCATGTAATTAAAAACTATGCCAAGAGTCTCTACCACGTTCTGGTGTCATTTACGGGCACGCTGCCTCTGTCCTCAGTTTGACTCACACACACACACACACACACACACACACACAACCATATGTGTTTTTATGTGCGTCTAAACAGTGCCGCGAAACTGATCGTCTTGAGCGCTCCTAGTTTCGTGGTAGTATTTACTGTACGGGACATCAACTGCGAGCTACCGTTTGTATTTTAAGTTTGTATTCAATATAATACCTTATTATCTCAATAAAATGTCCTGAAACTAATTTATATGTGACACAATTGTGACAGGCAATTTATTATTTTGGCCAGTAAAAAATATCCTTGGCCGGTGGATTTTTTCATCGGCTAGTCCCCTTGGCCTGTGAGTCAAAAAAGTTGATTTCAGACACTGGTTTGAGGGGTCTCTGGATGACTTTTTGAGCCTTTTATGCACACTTTCTCTGAGTCCATAATTCTTATTCATAATGCAGGCCCAGACTGCCCGTTGGGATCACAGGATGAAACTGATTGCCCCAGAGTTTCAGGTAGCTACAGTTACTCAGACCTGTAGACAGTCAGGCCCCCCACCTGCTTTTCATACCTGATAGTATGAACTCTGCCTGTCATCACATGTAGTTGATCAAAGGCACGAACACATCGATTCAGGTGTTCGGTCAGTGCTTGTAACCAAACAGTGTGGAGAAAAAATGGACAGTTCAAGGAAAAGAAAGCGAAAAGGTGGAGCTGAGCGCATTAAAAGGAGAAAACCTCTGGAAGAAAGTGCAGCAAAATGCTACACAATTACAGATATGTTCACAAGCAAGAGACATGGTTAGTATTTTAAAAAAAATGTGCAAGCAGGGCTGCCCTCAGCATGTCATACTGTAATATCACAACTACCCTTCCCAAGTTGATTCTCTGTTTTAAAAACTAATCAATGGCGTCAACACTTAATCATGCTTTGTAGCGCAGTAGGAGATGTGTATGCATGGAAATGATTGAAAATAAAGAGCTATATACTCTTTTCTGTCTAGTGGAAGTAGCTCCAGTTACTCAGAGCTACCAGAGCTTCTTGATGATCAACATAAGTGCAGTCAGAGCTCTGAGTAAATGCCTCCAAAAGTGTACAACTATTATATATAGTTAAATATACTGTATATATACGTATATATTTATATATGAATATTTGCTGTAGCCTTAATTATGGAAGTGTAACTGATTAAATCTTGAAACTGAAGACAGTTGGCTGTTAGTAACTATTTTGAGTGTTTTGTGTCTAGTAGTGAAACTAATGTTACACTGGCATATACAGTAAAGAGAAAGAACATTTCAGCAAAACAGTTACTGTATACGTGGTCTGTTGTGAATGTGTGGAGATGGGGCTTATGTTAGATTCCCAGCCTGACTTATACCCCCTCCAGCCCCGTCACAATGCATAGCATTGTGTTAAAATGGCGATGACAAGAATAAAAAACAAAATTTATCTGGAAGTATAAACACACTTCGCTAAACAGTACTTTACGTACGTTGTCTTATGAAAGCATGATGGTGACTTCCAGAAATGTTGATTTGGTCCAACAATACTGTTTTCTTAATCAGGGAGTGTAACAAAAAACATTCCAATATATTAAACTATGTATGGAGTATGATCCTCACTTTATTGTCCACAGAAATGCCTCTGTTCAGCTAATATGATTTCACAAAGGCTTGTCACAATTCTCATTGTTTGGAGCCCTAACACCCACTCACGCATTTATCGGCAACACTTTACAATACTGGTGCACTAATATGCATTAATTTATGCTTAACTAATGCACAAATCATCATGAGGTTATGTATGTATGTATGTATGTATGTAAATAAAGAGTCTATGATTAACAGACTGACTCATATATGAATTGCTATCAATTAAGTCTGCCATCATGGATTAAATTCCCTATCAACCCCTAACATTAATTAATACTGTAAATTCATGTGTTAATCACCACAACGGGTCGAAGCCATCGATTTCAACTTCCAGCCGTCTGCAACCGGGATGCCACTGTACCAGATGAACTGGCGCATCTGTTTATCACCTAATGCCTTGTTGTTCATGGGACAGGAATATTCCTGGTTGAGGCTTCTGGTCCAGGGATCAAACGCGGGACACTGAGAACATGCGGCCGGGTACTGCTGTTTCAGTGGTAGCAACAGTTGTAAATCGTTCAGATTCTGGTGCTCTGATATTTGCGTGCAGGCCAACTTACCCCTCCTTCAGACACATTCTCTGACATTGTATTCACTGTGCAACTGTGCCACACACCTTAGACCTTAGTGTGGATGTGTGGCCTGTCAGGCAGTATAAAAACCAATAACCTGTTATGGTGCAGTAGGGTGGACCCAAATGCAGACAGCATGGAGGCAGAATAGATACAAATAAAGGTCTTTATTGCAGAGTCCATGGAAACACGAGGACGTAACACAGGGATGTAACACAGGAAACACATGGATGTAAAGCAGACGAACCGAACAGGAACTGGTAGCAGCAGCTCTGGAACTGGTGGCTGCTGCAGTTCTGAAACTGGTGGCTGCTGCAGCTCAGCAGGAACAGGTGTCAGCCGGGCTGCTGACTGGAGTTCTGCCTGGGCATTAGCAGAGATAGCCAACTGGGTTTCATGCAGGGTGTCAGCAGGGATGGACTGGGGACCAGAAAGTTCAGGCTGGAAGTCGGCGGGGACAGCCAACGGGGAGCCAGGAGCTGGTGTCGACCAGACCGCCGACGGGGAGCCAGGAGCCGGTGTCGACCGGACCGCCAACAAGGAGCCAGGCAGGACTGCTGGTTGGGCTGGAGGTTGCTGATGACGTGAGGAGCCACGTCTCCCTCTGTGGCCTCCACAGGACCCCATGAAAATTGCCAGGCGAGTAACCTCCCAAGGAGAATGCTGGCTAGCCGGGACAGGACAGGCAGGCTGCAGGCTTAGAAACCCGAGCTGGATTGTCTGGAGTTGATAGCAGGCTGGGATACAGGCTGAGGAGAAGACAGATAGCTAGCGAGCTGGTTGCTAGCAGACAAGGTGGCCAGAGCAGCTGACAGTCCTTCCTTTACCCCAGGTAGCTGCCTCGCCAGTCCAGGCTTAACAGCAAATATCCGGAGGGCCAGGGTTATAGCTGTCTCCTTGAGCTCAAGACTGTCATTTTGTGTCATTTAGAGCAGGGATGAAATTGATTGGAGTGCCTCACCAATCTCATCCTGAGAATATTCTCCGTCCGCTCTCCGTTCTGTTATGGTGGATAGCAGGGTGGACCCAAATGCAGACAGCACGGAGGCAGAATAGATACAAATAAAGGTCTTTATTGCAGCTTACTGGCAGGTTGACAGGCAGGTAGGCAGAACAGGCAGGATCAGGAACATGGGAAAACACGTAGGAAAAGAGTCCATGGAAACACGAGGACATAACACAGGGATGTAACGCAGGAAACACATGGATGTAAAGCAGACGAACTGACAAGGAACAAAGGAAGAGAACTGGTATATAAAGTGAAGGGCTGATGGGAGAGTGAAGACAGGTGAGGAGACAACGAGGGACAGGTGCAACTAATAGGGGTGAGGCAGGTAATCAAACAAGCGGGAAACACACAAGGGCAGGAAGTAAAGTGTCTGACATGAGGAGAGGTAAGAATACAAAATAAAACAGGAAATGTGCATAACTAAACTGAAAACAGACAAAGACAAGACTAATGCAGGGAATGAGACATAACAGGCAACACAGAACACAACAAAAAAGAGACAAACGGGATCACAAAGAACACAGGGACGGGGAAACACTAAGAAACACTAGGGTACGACCACAGACCATGACATAACCATAACCACATATGTATTTAATGAGTTAATAGTCATGTGCCTCACCAAGTAAAGTCATAACATACTGATATCTTTGCAAATCATTAGCTAATGATTCATTAATGCTGATCATGATTTCACTTTTAGACAGTAGCCAGTAACAACAAAAATAAAGTCAGTACAGCCAACAATTCGCAGTAAAACTGAGTTAGAAGCATTCCACAGTCATGACTTGAGAACTAATTCAAAAATAACTTTCATCATTGATGACCATCATTGGAGTTTGTGAAAGCCTTTAATTTAACATCATTTTGTTATTTTTTAGTTTTTTATTATTCATATACAAAACATAAAAAATAATAATATATATAAAATAAATTTATATATATATATATACACAAAGGAAAAACAAAAACCATGAAAATCTGGAATTATTAAAAACAAAGCAAAAATGAAGTGTCTTCTGCCTGTGGGAGGGTTCCAAACACTTTACATGTTGGGAGATTATCTTCATAGCTGCTGTGAGGCCTGTTGTTGCATCCAGTCTTCCAAGAGCAAGAGAAAAGTAGAGGCTGGCTATCTTCTTTAGATCTTGTAAGGTCAGAAGACGTCTAGTCAGTAAAATATCAACACAAATCAAGCTTTGGCAGTTTAATTCATCTTAATTTATTCATTTATTTATTTTAGTCTGGTTTATTTGTAGCATTTTCTAGCTGCCCTCCAAACTAAGAAACATGAGCCAATGAGTTGTTATATTTTGGCATATAAACATTTGTAGGCTACCTGGATTAAATATGTTTGTTTTGGTTGATTGTAAAATTGTCTTTGTTCCAGATATGAAGGGTTAAATTCATGATTACAATTCATAAATCCCTTGTCTGCATATTGCCTGTTTTGCCCGATGGACCCTGTTAACATTAATCCCTAGACCCAATTTGAAAACACTTGACTTAGAAGTGGTTGGTTTTGATACAGCCTAACAGGCCACACATCCACACTAATGTTTGAGGTATGTGGCACAGTTGCACAATGAATACAATGTCAGAGAATGTGTCTGAAGGAGGGGTAAGTTGGCCTGCACGCAAATATCAGAGCACCAGAATCTGAACGATTTACAACTGTTACTACCACTGAAACAGCAGTACCCGGCCACATGTTCTCAGTGTCCCACCGTTGATCCCTGAACCAGAAGGCTCAAACAGGAATATTCCTGTTCCATGAACAACAAGGCATTAGGTGATAAACAGATGCGCCAGTTCATCTGGTACAGTGGCATCCCGGTTGCAGANGGCTGGAAGTTGAAATCGATGGCTTTGACCCGTTGTGGTGATTAACACATGAATTTACAGTATTAATTAATGCTAGATGTTGATACGGAATTTAATCCATGATGGCAGACTTAATTAATAGCAATTCATATATGAGTCAGTCTGTTAATCAGATAGACTCTTTATTAGTTGCTGATGAGGTAAACATTAATACATGGTTCTTCATTCTTCATGAGCCATACATTAACTCATGATGATCTGTGTATTAGTTAAGCATAAATGAATGCATTTTAGCGCACCAGTATTGTAAAGTATTACCCATTTATCATATGGGCAGATTGTAGGGATGGGAAAGATTTCCATGACATGAATGCTCGAAAGTCATACAGGTATGACAGTAAAGTCGTGGGACAACTCAAGGTGGTTGCATGGTTCCAGTGTTGTGCACACTATTGCGCGTTGACAACATGCCACTATATCCATTAAATTTGCATTTGATTACCTTGAACAACAATCTCTGGCTGCCGCACGGTGTCGGATTTGATGATGTCAACATTAATTACAAGTTGGAAACTGGTAATAATGGTTACTCCGATAAAAGATGAATGCATTAGAACTTTGGAACTGACCTACAAATTCCTTAATGTGATGCAATTCCTGCTTAACCAGGATTTTGGGGCAGAATATAAGACGGTGTAGGGTCAATCTTAAAAGTAAATCAATGGGCTACCTGTTATGGAGAGAGAGGAATCGTGATTTGATAGAATGGGTGTAGAGGCATGATTGTTGAAAAATTATGATGACGTTATTGGTTGGACTTTTTAGTTAAACCCACTAGTGTAACGACTGAAGCCACGGGTGAAACAGGACTCAAAGCACGACTCAGACACAAATGTAAAGTTAAAAAAAACACAGTCTTTAGGGTCTTCAGGGTTCGGTACCCAGGATGGCAGTCAGAGAAGGCATACAAATCCGGCAGGGAAAAGGCAGAGGCAAATGTCAGGAGAAAACTGGTCAAAATGTCAAAAGCCAAAAAACACTATCACTAGGAAAGATGCTGGAACGCTTGACACGGAGGACAAAGACGAACTCGCACAGGGAGAAGGAAACGCACAGACTAAGTACACACAGGTGACTACACTAATGAAGGACAGGTGAAACTAATCAGGATGGGGTAGTAATCGAACTGGCAGGAAACACACAAGAGCAGGAAGGGAAGTGCCTGAAACAAGAGGAGGGGTGAGTATACAAAAAAAAAAACAGGAAATGTGCAAAACAAAACAGAAACATGACAAAGACAAGATTAGTGTAAAGGACAGGATATCACAACTAGTGCAGCATGAGCTCAACCCTGAAGATGTACATGTCATGGGATCTTTAATGCAGTGGTGTCATATCCTGTATTATTGATGAGACTGCAGCTTTTTATTCCAACCCAATGTTAGGGTCTATTTGCAACTCAGTATTAGAACATTACATGGGGTTACTTGATTAAATGGTGATATCAGAAATATCGTTTAAAGGTATCATTTCGTACAGGTTTACTCTTCTACGAGGCACATGCCAAAGACGACAGCCATTTAGAGGTCATTCAGAATTGCCTTCCTCTGAGGTCAGAAAGGTTGCTGAAACAATCAAGACCAGGTGGATTCTCCTGGATTTATTCTCCTTGATAGCTAACGAGCCACACCTGGCCTGCAGTAGATAGAGACCAACAGTAATTATCAAGTCTAATAATGGCATGTCAGAGCTTGTTGATGTTGAGAATGTTCTTCCTATTTGTCTTGACAAGATCGATCTTTTGGGGGTATTTTTCCTCATATTTCTCCTAATTTGGAATGGCCAATTCTCCCTACACTAGAAAATTTGATGAGCATTCTGCTAGCTTCTTCTTTTGTCCTGGGGAGGGTGTAGATGGACATCTTTACATCCTTCTAATACAAGTGTTGTCACTGGCTACTTATTTTCACCTGCTGGGAGAGGAACACCATGAGGGCCACACTATCTCCCCACATCCCACCCCCCTCTGTGCAGATGTCCCAACCAATCAGTAATGTGAAACTACTTGTGAAACACAGGTGTAACTAACACCATTAATAATGGTTGAACTCCAACGTGTTTCACTATCAGGGCCCTGGTTTTGTCTATACTTACTGATTGCTATGGCTGAATGGGCCACCTAAATGGAACAGCATTAATGTCATTAGTTACAGCTGTGTTTTTCCTGCCATGACAAGTCAAAATCTCTGATGTGATCTTAGTAAGTTGAACCCATGTCTCTTCAGTGGTGTGCAAGCGGTTTCCCTTTGCCACCCTGTTGGCCTGAACTTTGCAGAATGTAGAATTGTTCAGATGAGATGCAAATTTCAGAGTCCTGTTTCAGTTTTCATTTATCTGCCAACCATTTTTTATTTTGTTTTGGAACTGTGCTTTGAATACATTAAGCAGAATGTGTCTTTTTTGCGAGCTTTGTGAGCTCTTCATGACCTCAACAAAGGAAAAATAAAGCCAACGACGGCTGACTTTATGTTAACTACTTTCAATAAATCAGTTTGAACTCTCGAAAAGAGAAGAACAAACACTCACCAATGGATTACTTTTGTGCTTTGTCTTCTTTAAAAAATGATTACTTTACCTCTATTTTTTTCCCTTTCTATACCAGACATGTTTCATTGGTATTAATGCCTAGATGATTCATCTGGTGGACATCCAGAATTCATAGAGCTGTTTATATACTAACTCTGGTTTCAGTGTCTATACAGGCCATGTAACAGTTTGTGTTTTTCTCATGCACCCAAAGGGTCTTTAAAAAAATTGTCGAGCAAAATCAATTGCTAGCTTATTGCTACTAGTAGACGCTTTTTGTTTTGTTTTACTATTGCAAATGGGCCATTCCGTGGAGTGCAAGACAACGTAATAGATTTTTATCAACATCATAAATGAAAAGTAAGACAGAGTCATTAGAAGTCATGCTTTGAGGTCCTTAAATGTCTGTAACAAATTTCATGGCAATCCATCCAATCATTCTGGAGACTTTTCACACAGAACAAAATATGACAATCTCATGGCGGCGTTAAATAAAAAGTCTGGGGCTCGCTAAAGTCCATAGGATTCATACTCTGTGGACCATTAATGTCTGTACAGAATTTTGTGGCATTTGTTGAGATATTTCAGTCTGGACCAAAGCGGGGACCGACCAACCAGCATTACCATCCCAGGAGTCCCGCTGCTAGTCTCTTTATGTCAGCAAAGAACCACTAGGGTTGTTTGCCCTATGATGACGATTATTGCTCTTCATCACCACTAAATCAGTGTACACAGGTGATGAGAGTTGTTGAGAGAGTCTTACAGTAGCTTTAGCCACCTCGGCCCTCCTAATTGTCAAGTAATCACTTGACAATTAGAAGTGGAGTCTAGTGGTTGGTGGTTTGATGCCTCTGGGCTGTGCCTCTCTATCTTACTATGCTGGGATATTAAAGTGTTATTACAGCAAACCACAGGGATTTGCTACAGCTGATGACAGGCCAGTTTCTCACATGGGTAATTTATTTATTTTTCATTAAAAGAGGCTTGCATGGATCCCTCTGACCAGCATTTAATGAAGTGTATTGGTTCTTGGAGCAGGACAAGAATGCAGGACATCTGTCCTGTTATGATTTTCATGGGAAAAACAGACACATAAATGTCAAAAATTACTATAAAAAATTATATAAAAAATTATAAAATTATTATAAATACCTTTGTATTTGAAGTAAACCAAAGTTGCATACATATTGAGGGCGAGCACAACTGAAAGCTGTGTCTTTTTACAAGGGAAGCTAGTGTACTGTAAACACTGATGTTCTCTATGGGTTTTAGAATCCAACAACGGATGGGCCACAAGATGGGCTACAGAGCTAGATTCAGGACGTGGTTAGCCTAGCTTAGCATAAAGACTGGAGGCAGGGGGAAAGAACTAGCCAGTTTAAAAAAAACACCCACCAACACCACTAAAGCTCGTATCTTGTTTAGTTAATCCGTACACAAACAGAAATGTAAAAACGACAATGTGTGGTTTTATGGGCAGTTACATGCTAGAACTATCTCTTGGTAGACAACAGCAGGGTGCAGTGACTGTGTGCAGCCTCCCAGAGTCTTGTCATCACAGTTGTGTAGTTTGGTTCAGCTGCAGTCCCCAACATGGAGAGAACTCTGGTGTGAAGTTTACAGACGATACCATCACCATCACCAGCCAGACGTCAAACAATGATGAGACTTCATATTGTGAGGAAATTAACAATCTTGGAGGGTGGTGCACAGAGAACAACCGACTGCTCAACGTTCATCGTTGATTTTTGGAAAAGGAGGCAAAAACACACACCCCTGCCTACATCAGTGGAGCTGAGGTGGAGCAGGTGAACAGTTACTGTACAGGTTCCAGGGAATCAGGGAATCATCTCAGAGAACCTGTCATGGTCATCACACGTCTCCACCCTCGTAAAGCGACTGTATTTCTAAAGGAAAGTAAAGAGGGCAAAATTCCCATGCCAAGTTCTTGTTAACTTTTACAGAGGAGCAATAGAAAGCATCCTAACTGGAAACATTACAAACTGGCATGGTCTGTGCACGGCCCAGGACAGGAGGGCTCTGCAGCGGGTGATTAAAACCACCCAGAACATCATTGGTATCCATCTACCAAGCATCAGTTATAATGATGAGGAGAGGTGCCTGTGCAGATCCCAAAGGATACTAAGACAATGCCCACCCCAGCCACAGCCTGTTACTGATGCTGCCACCTGGTAAGCGATACAGAAGTATCCACTGTCGTACCCCCAGACTACAGAGCAGCTTCTTTCCACAGGCTGTGAGACTCCACCTGATCCTTCGCTTTCCACCTTAAATAAATGAGATGGAACTTTCTGTTATACTTGCACATTTCAATACCACTATCTTTTTGTGAATATGTATACAAGTAACTGTATATATTGTTTTTATTTTTATTCTATTCTAATTTTTAAATATTTTTAAATATTTGTATTACGTATACATGTTTGTAAATATGTTCTGTCCGTGCGTGAAGGTGCTACAACTTTCATTTCATTGTGCAACCCTGTGTTGTATAATGACAAAATAAATGAACCTTGTGACCTCGTACAAAGACCAAAACTGAAACCTGTGCTCATCGTATCTGACAACCTGCGCTATAGCCAGTGACACTGAACAGAAGTACTGAACTTTTGTTTGTCAAGAAATAGTTCCAGCATGTAACTCCCCATAAAATCAAAAAGTGTACACATTAAAGACATGATATACAATATGTTAATCTGTGAACTTCATAGGTATTGGTGTATTTTTGAACTTTGGATAGAGCCAGGTTAGCTGCTGCCCCCTGCTTCCAGTCTTTATGCCAAGCTAGGCTGACCACATCCTGACTCGAGCTCTGTACTGAGCACACAGACATGAAATTGATAATAAACTTTTCATCTCACTATCCCAAAGAAAGTAAGTGAAGGAGCGTATTTCACATCACATTTTCTTTTGATTAAATTAAATTAAATTCTGATTCAATCAAAATTGTATTTAATCATTAGCTGGGATTGATATATAACTTAAGCTGGATTTGTCTGACCTTTTTGATACTAATACTGATCAGTTTCAATACCACTACCAAAATTATACTGTTTTAATATCGTACTTTTATACCTGTTTCTTGTACCCCCC
>NTHP01000258.1:1023133-1030954 GCA_003416845.1 Oplegnathus fasciatus | reverse complement strand
CCCCCCCCCCTCTCTCTTTCTCACAGGAGGGAGCTATAAGAAGATTGGATACTACGACAGCACTAAAGGCAATTTGTCCTGGTATGGGAATGACAAGTGGATAGGTGAGGGACACGCATCTTCCTCTGCCCCTTTATTTTTCTCTTTATCACTCTCTGTTGCACTCCTTCTACCCTCTAATCTCCTGTTTTATCTCAAAATTCCATTCCATTGACTAATTAAAGATGAGAACCAGTTCTAAACCATGACAGCGATGAAATACATTAATAGCAATAACAATAAAATGAAGATGCTAGTTGACAAAGCAAAACAAAACAGAAGCAATCGGGGTGGTGGTGCAATGGGATTGGGCCCCATGACCTTGACTTTGTGGAATGAAACTGTGTTCCCTAATCAGTACACAGGGGAGTTCTGTGTCAGTTCTGCCTCCCTGAGCATTGACAAGATGCAAATCTAACATGGGTTAATGCTCTGACAACTGTGGATGATGTTGCAAGTCTGTGAAATGGAAAACAAAACTGAGTGATGCAGTGGTCAATGGCAGGGAGGGGGTGTTGGATACGGATCGACCTTCAATTGTTTATTCAGTTTGCTTGTTTGTTCAACTGTCTGTCATGAGTGCTGTCTCAGACGCAGCTAATTTGATTTCCTGTAGTCCCAAAATGACATTGAATGATTCAAGGTGGGGAGTGGGGGGTGGTTGAAACAAGGTGAAACATTGGTTACTTACTGGCAGAAGGGGTGGAAGCATTATTTGGGGTATACTATGATATTGTCCTTGTAATCAGCTGTTATTTCAAAGGTCCATACCAGTGTTTCAGAATGTTCATTTAGTCCCTTTATTACAAATACTGTTTATATATACTGTAACTTTTCAAATGGTGTCCATAATTTACCTCAATAGAAGAGTGAACCAGGCAGTTATTTGTGATTTTTCCTGTATATTTTGATATATTTTAATGAGACGTCTCCCTGTTTTCTGATCTGCTCCTGTTTTGCTTTCAATACAAACCCCACACTTCCTCCTTGTTTACCTGTTCTCTTGATACATTCAACATACTATAGATTTCTACAGAATTAATGCCATCAATTAATTGTTTCTACTATTTTTTTTTGGTGTTACACTACTGTCAATGAAACACAACGCTTCCTGTACCATTAAAGAATGACAGCAGAGTTTGTGTTAAAAAGAGTAGAGTATGACATGACTGTTGTACTGATGGAATTAGTGCTGTGGGAATGTACAGTAAGTTAAATTTACTGAGATCCAGTAAAGTACAGGCAATAACCCCAAACCCCCTAGGGATATTGTTTGAATACTGGCTTTTATTTTAAAATGTACAGTTTACAATTTTTTTTAAAAGACCATTCCAGTGCTTTTGAATGTCCCTTTAGTACCTCTCTACAAATGTGTATTTTATATACTAAACATTAACACTAAACTAACACTAACACTAGACATTTTCCAAAGTGTACTCTAACTCTACAGTGTGTTAGATTGTTCTATGCTCTAAACAACCAAGACTTTCTGTTAAGTTCAGTACAGTATGAAAACCAACTTTCAGTGATTCGAAACTATCTTAAGCTAGGTATAGGTGTTGCTTTCTATAATCCCACGATCACAGCAAGCCAAATTCCCCACCAATCCTCTGAAAACTGAGCTGCTGCTAAAATGTTTGTCAACATCTCAGTTGGTAAGACACAAGCCAAGCTGTAATGTCCCCTGGTAGTGTTTGACGTCAGTCTCGTCTACTGTCACTGAAAAGCTGTAAGCACTGATACATTGCTGGCTGTGTGCCAGAAACTAGTTCTTTGTAACCAAGCCAACAGACAGGAAGGTCATCAAAGTGGCCTCTCGCTCTGGTATGACAAGACCCATGGGAGGGCCAGAGGAAGTGCTGGCCTCCTGGGCTTTTGGTGTTTGACCCTGCGGTCATGCTGTGTCCAGTGAGGCTGTCTGGGCCATCTGGACTGTGTTTGGAAGTCAGCAGATGTTTTCGGACAGTGCATGAGCCAAGTTTCATGTGCATGACAGCCAGTCACCCCGAGGCACTCGTCAAGATGTCCTCCCTCCTCCCAGCCGGTATGGTTAGTGAGCAGCGTCCTTCCTGGCGGTGAATGCCAAAAATAGCCAAGGCAGTAAAATGACAGAAATAGGCCTCCTCAAGATGACCAGGACTTGGTTGTAGATTGTAGATTGTACATACTGATGTGTCAAAGCTCAGGGTTCAGTTCAAGACATACTAGTTCTCTCCTCCAAATCCGATTTCTTTTCTTCTCTCTTACCTTTTTCTTACTTCTCTACCCTTCTTTCCCCTTCCTTTCTTTACAATCCATTCCTCCCTAATCCCTTCTTTAACTTCTCGTCTTTTTGTATCTTTCTAATCCTTCTCATCCTTCTCTCCACCACTGTCTCACTTTTATTTCCCAGTATTTGTTCACAATCTCCTTTCTTCTCCTCCCTCAATCTTTCAGTCTCCTTGACAACCACTGCTGCATCGCTGCTTTTCTCTCATATTGCCATGGTAACCATTATGGGGCCAGTCACCATGGTAACATACTGTCCCGATTCCACCATCAAGGGCAGGGAGAGGTATTAGTGTTGGAGAACACTTTTCCCCAAAGGACACACACACACACACACACACTCTCTCTCTCTCTCTCTGTAACCCACACACATGCATGGCTGTATTCTGTATCTGCCTTCAGCAAACACTTTCACCCACTCACATGCACGGTGCAGAATCTTTATGAGTCATGATTCTGGATCCTTACTCTTTTTTTTACTGCAGAACACTTTTCTTTATTGACAAGGCATTGCTGTTGTAAAAGGGTGAAAAACATTTCATGGAAAGTGAAGAAGTAAACAGGGGCAAAATCATAGTCCTTAAAAATGTACATCATGGGAGTGTGGCATACACTTTTGTTACCATAAGCTATTGCATATAGTTGCTAAAATGTAACTTTGCTATCAAGGTAACAGGAATAAGTACCGACGGCCATGCTAGTGGCTCTGTGAGGCTGTACTTGGGCACAGTGGTGCTCATTGTCATTGTCATAGCATTGTCATTGTGAGTACGCTAACATGCCGTTGTTAACCATGTTCATCATCTTAATTTAGCTCGTTGAAATTTTGACTTGATGATGGCACTAGACAGGGGTGGAAGTAACACATTACATTTACTCTCTCTTACTGTAACTAAGTCTTTTTTGTGTACTTGTACTTTTTTGAGTATTTTTAAATACTTTCACTTGACTTTCATTTGACTTTCACTTAAGTACTTTTTATCTTGAGTACTTTGCATCTGTTACAGGGTAAGAACAAAAGTCACATGAAAAAGTCATGATAAACTGGAACAATGGAACAAAAGAAAGGAGTCGAATCAGCAGCTGCAGCAGAGAAGAAGCTGCTCATGTGTCTGGGGCCGCAGGAGGCTAGAGCTCCATGTCCAGAGAGGTGACACTCTGCACTCAGCTGACACTTTGGAAAACGTACGTGTTCTAAATGTTTATGTTCACTGACCGAGTGTCAGGGGGTCTGAGAGGTGCAGTCGCAACCAGGACGGGCTTAACAGTTTGTGAACAGTGTAAAGAATTACGTCATTATGGGTTAAAGTTAGCATTATTGTACATACACTCCCCTCCAAAAGTATTGGAACAGTGAGGCCAATTCCTGTATTTTTGCTGTAGATTGAAAACATTTGGGTTTGACANACTTGACTTTCATTTGACTTTCACTTAAGTACTTTTTATCTTGAGTACTTTGCATCTGTTACAGGGTAAGAACAAAAGTCACATGAAAAAGTCATGATAAACTGGAACAATGGAACAAAAGAAAGGAGTCGAATCAGCAGCTGCAGCAGAGAAGAAGCTGCTCATGTGTCTGGGGCCGCAGGAGGCTAGAGCTCCATGTCCAGAGAGGTGACACTCTGCACTCAGCTGACACTTTGGAAAACGTACGTGTTCTAAATGTTTATGTTCACTGACCGAGTGTCAGGGGGTCTGAGAGGTGCAGTCGCAACCAGGACGGGCTTAACAGTTTGTGAACAGTGTAAAGAATTACGTCATTATGGGTTAAAGTTAGCATTATTGTACATACACTCCCCTCCAAAAGTATTGGAACAGTGAGGCCAATTCCTGTATTTTTGCTGTAGATTGAAAACATTTGGGTTTGACATCAAAAGATGAATATGAGACAAGAGATCAACNTGGTGGATCCTCCAGTGGTGGCTTCTGCATTCACTCGGGGAACTTTTACAGTGAGGTGTCTGAGGCCTTTCTGCTGTTTTGACCCCTGTCACAGTTGTGACTGCAGACCACTCTTCCAGCTCAAAACTTACTTACTTTCAAAACTTTAAGGAGTGCAGTGGGACAGACAGACTGAGTGGACTTTTATTATGCTTTGAGAATGAACGAACAGAGAAGTTGAACCTAGAGCAGACTGTGGAGAGTCATAGAATGTTGTTCAAACAGGTGGGTACAACAACACACTCCTTGATGGATTTAACTCTCTCTCCAGAGGAGAACGTGTTGTTTGTGTGTGTGTGTGTGTGTGCGATGTGCAAAAACTGTGTTCCTCTCTTTTTGCTTTAATATGTGTGCTTGTGGCTGCAGCCGCTGTGGAGTTTATATTATCTGTACATCTCTGTGCTGTCTGCCTTGGTGAGGAAGGTGATTGTATAATTGTTGTATGCACAGGCTGCAAAGTGCTGCCTATAGAAAAGGAATATATCATTGGTTTGGACATGAGGGATCTGTGGTGTGATGGTGTGATATACGTTGACTAGCAACAATACCTTAAAGGGTATTAAATTATGTAACAATAATTAATAAGCCTCACATGGGCAACAATAATATGTAGAGTAAATAATAATACAACGTACCAAAATATGATGCTATAATGAGACACCACTACAGTAATGAATATGAGGAATAAGCACCAAAAATATGCAGTAAACACATTAATCGGTTCAAAAGATGAAGTAGAGTGATGGCACTCATCTGCTATCAGAAAGAATCAATATTTATACTAAATAAGATAATTTAACTTGCATTAAATTCACTTCAAGGCACCACCCTTAAAAAAGGGAAAATGATAGCCAATTAATTTGCTCAGTCTTAATTCTGGAGGTTGCTACTAAGTTCTTGACTCGTAAACAGTTACCATAATACTTTACACACACATACTACATAATCAAGTTCTTTATTGATGACAGGTTGATTAAACTACTAACGACACACACAACTAACAACTACTAAACATACAAATGAATGAATAAATACAACAATGAATAAATGCAATGAATACAGCAGTGAACAATTAATGAATGAAAGAATAGATGGATGCTAAATACTTTGTGTTATTTGTCCCCGTGGGGAAAGTGGTTTGCAGCACAATCACAAGACATTTCACCAATACATCACCAAGAGTTTCCAATAGACATACTTGAAGAAGCCATGAATGCAGTGACAGACAATTAATGAATGAAAGAGAACCACCATATACCAGATAAAGCAATGACTGATATCTTGGCAAGATGTATTAACTTGTGGAAACACAGGAGAACACTAAGTGCATGAAAACTTAAACACTTACCAGTGAAATCATCTTAATGCACCATTGCGCCATTTAATGTCATTACTATAGTAATGTGAGATCCTACTTACGACACTCCTAACACTTCTTAATTACTATTAATCTAGAGCATCAACCACCAATCACAGGAAAGCCAGGAGGAAAGTTGCCCTGGAGGGAGGAGGGAGATGCAGTGTTGTTTATGGTGTGGGCCAGCTCTCGTGCATTCTTGGATGTGCTCGATCCCACATGGTAGCTTGATCAGCAGATCTGTTTCTCTCAGCAGGCAGCAGGGTGATAAGATAAGATAAGATAAGGCATTACTTTATTCATCCCTTGGGAAACTGTTGTGCAGCAGTTGCACTACAAAGTAGGAAAGAGTGCAAATATACAGAGTGCAAATATAAACAATAATAAAGTATAAACATTATCAGTAAGGTGCAAAAACAAATGTACATAATGCCAGAAATGTAACAGATTAGACAGGTATCATAAGTATAAATATAGACAGGTTAACTGGATAACAGTAAGGTGCAAATCCAAAAATATCTACACAAAGCCAGGAGTAAGTAGTTAACTGTACGGACATGATAAATAAACAGGTTAACAGTGGTGACCAGTTTGCAAAATACCCGGTGGCAATCGGGGGGTCCCCCCTACCTAGTGTTCCAGTGTTATGCTGAAGTCTTACACAGACTCAATACACAATATACAAGATTTCATGGATGCAAGTCAAGGCAATCAACTAGATTATACACGCTTTGCACACACATCACCAATATCGTTAACAGTAAGGTCACTCACACAACTACGCAACCACGCAACAACTATGCTCTGCAGCAGAATCCGCACAGCACACTCGCCTCTCTCTTTCTAACCCGACACACGCACACACTCAAACCCGACACATGCACACTTGTATGTCACTGTACAACCTTTCACCTTATGCACGGCAGGTCTATCACAATTCAGTCACAGCAAACATAGGCTAGAGATCGAAAAATACAATATCTTACCTTAAAAAAGAATGAAGTGAATTCAAAGTTAGAAAGTAATGAACTTTGCCTCCTCTTTGACATATTTCCCTGACTTGATGCGTACCAGAGGTGGGACCAAGTCATTGTTTTGCAAGTCATAAGAAAGTCTCAAGCCTTTGCACTTAAGTCCTAAGTCCTAAGCCCTACACTTTGAGTTTTGAGTCTTAAACAAGTCATAATGTGCTCTTCATCATATGTAATGCCATTTTAACAACAAAGCTTCAACCTACCACCATGGTTCAAATTAGGGAGGGGACTGGGGGGGGTCTGACCCCCTTAATTAAGACTTGGAGCTCCCCAAAAGAGACACAAACAACAGGTCGGGGATGGGAATGGGAGGGGGTTGAAACATTTGTATATCCTTCTTACCTGTAATCATAAATATTACAATATATTCTTAACTGGTTATGAAACACTCTCAATTTAATACTGATGCCTCTATATGACCTACATAAGCAAACAAGACCAAAAGTGAGAAGATTGGCTATTTCTATTAGTTTCTAATAGTTATTCTTAATGCCTGCCACCGGGTCGGATTTTTCCACGACGAAGCGGTGCTGGGGTTTGCTCTGGCTGTATTCGAGTTGCTTCAGCCACTAACTGAAGGTCTGTCTCCAGAGCTGCTGCCCACTCTCCTCCCAGAGAAGTACTCTCCTTGCAGTGGGGAGTGAAACAGAGGCAACATGTAACCTAACATTAGGTGAAACAGTACCACCTTTGTCAGAGCCACAGAGCCAAAATGCCAAAATCAACACAAAATGAAAAGTTGATTTAGTATTTTCAAATGATGACAAATGACAAATTTGGATTATTGGGTGGTCTTTGCCTTTAATGTTAGTCAGGCACAGGCCTAGATGCTGTATGGTAGTAATACATCTGCCTACCTCTTTGGCATGTTGATAGCTTCTTTGGTTCTGGTACAGCATCGTGTGGGTTTGTGTTTGAGCGGAAATTTAGAGGAATACTTTGCTGATGACCCCTGACTACAAAAGTAGTTGTTGTGTAGTACAGTATGTGCCCCATGAGCTGGTATAAAGGATTTAATTTATCATCATCTACAGACTGCAGACATTACGTTAAACAAGCAAGATACTGTAAGGATTGTGAGACTTCAGTTCACTGAAGCACATGTCTGCCCTGTACTGGGTTCCCTTTATGCCCTGGAGAAGAAGTTGACCCCCACCCCCCTGATTGTCACTGCATAATTCG
>NTHP01000258.1:1010633-1018133 GCA_003416845.1 Oplegnathus fasciatus | reverse complement strand
ATGTTCTGTGTGAAAGTGTACTGCTGACATAGCTGCTTAATTTTTACTTTTCCACAGTCCTACCACTGCCTCAGTGATGTGAAATTCTCTTTTTGACTCCTAAAACCTTTCCAAATAAACTTGAAAGTCTCTTTGAAATTACCATCACAAAGTAATGTAGAATTACAATGTCAGTATGCACTCCTTGGTTTGACATTTGCAAAAAAAAAAATATTGCTCAAAACTAAAGAATGGTCAGTAAAAACTAAAGGTAACATTTGACACATTTTAACAACACCAAAATAATAGTTAAGACAATAAAACCTGTCCAATCTAGCTAAAGAAATAACATTGTCTCTGACATGACCCCACGTATACTCTCTTCTTGTCATGCAGTCTTCTCCAAATATCCACTTCAGTACAAGTTCAGTACTCTCTGTGATTCTCTGTGAAGTTCAATATGGTTCCTATCTAAATGATCATTCTGAGTGCAATTAAAGTCTCCTCCCAAAAACAAAAAATCATCTGAATTACCACTCATCATAATATCATTCAGTACATTTAGTAATGCTACACTATTCAGATCAACCACAGCTGCATAATGAAACTTGGCTTTAAAGATATAATCTCGAACATTTTCATTTAAATAAACATCTGTTAAGTCACTATCGCCGAATGATGCAACACAATGGTGATTGAGCGTATGACCCACTGATGAAAGCCCCTGCATTTGCAGTATTATGACCCGTGTGTCGGTGGCGACTTTCCCGGAAAAATCTCAAGCGGCGCAGAGTTAGGCTTTTAACAAGGCTTTTAACGCAACAGACTCGCTCTTCAACTCACCTGTGTGTGAAGTGGTGTACTGTTTTTTCTGGCGTCTGCTAGCGTTGTGAGTAAACAGTTATTATGGCTGAACAAACAAAGAAAAGGTCGATGACTACAGACGATAAAACTGAAACTGACACTGAAGTGACACCTGCAATAACGATTATTGTCATAGGTGCCGTGAGAGACAAGGAAATGAAAATCTTTGAGATTACAACTTTAACTACCATGAGCCTCCCCTCTACCTCTCGCTGTATCTCATATGAGATTGGCAAAAAACTCTTAGAAAAAAGGATGCCAACCCAACCCACTCACTAACCCTGACCTCACCCTCCCACTCTGCCTTCAAGTCTGATTCATTCACTTCATCACTGTGTTTCCTGTACCAACATTACATCAGTGCCTTTCATCTTTACAAACTCAAATAAAAGAGTTCTTTTTCTCATCTCCCTTGCCCCATTTAAATTCAAGGTGGCAATTCTGAAAGTACTCATAGGGAAAAGAGAGAAGACCACCTATTTAAACAATGTCACAACACTATAAAAATCAACAAAGACATTATGCTGTTTCCTCTCCGTCATCATTGTTGAGTTGTTGTCTGACTTTTTGTACAAACTTCTTCAACCTGTAAACCTCCTTTCCCTCTGCTCTTCATATTTGATCTGGCTGACTCAATGAAAAACTCTTCTATCTGGGAAGTACTTCTCTGCTCTCACACCTTCATATTTTTCATTTTCTGTAAAAAAAAAAAAAAAAAAACTGTTTAATTTCTTTCACCCCATAAGCATTTTTGTCCTTTGCATCTGGAGATGCATCACTCTCCAAAACATCAGACTCATCTCCTGAACTGGAGTCAGACCTTGTACCCTTCTGTGTACTCAGGTGTTTTTTGGTTTTCTTTGCCCAGTCGTTTTTGCCGAATCACCTTTAGACTGTCCTCCTCATGTCAGCATCTACTGCCAGCACCTTCCTCTGCTCCGACCTCCCTTCCTGTATCACTTCTTCCTGAATCCACTTGATTTGCAATAGGGCTGCAGTCCTCTTATAGTATTATCATTAATAGCACAAACTTCTCCACTTTGTGTGCCCCCATGGCATTTTCCCCCAGGCGCCTCTACCAGCATCACTTTTCCCAGCACTGGAACTCTCTCCTGGACAAGACCCAGTCAGGTGCCCCTCTTTTCCACAGCCAAAACATTTCATGTTCTCCATCCACTGTCAGCTTAAAAGTCAAGTTCAACTCTTGATTGCTGTTATTCGGGATCATATACAGCTGCTTTCTGTGGGAAACAACATGTTATAGTTCGGCGCTTTACAGTCTGATGACGGCTTTCTTATCAGCGACACAATCTTCCCATATCTGGCTAACTCTCTTATTATAAGCTCATCACTTCTGAACGGAGGAATGTTTGATAACATCACTTTTCGCTCACTCCATGCTCATGCATACGCTCAGAGAGAGAGACAGAGAAAGAGAGAGAGAGACAGACAAACAGAGATGCAGCAACATCAATAATAACAATAACAACTACAATAATAATAGAAATATGACTAATAATAATAATAGTAGCAGTGGGAATCAAGCAGGATGACGGCGGCAAGCGCTCCGCAACAACGATCCACAAGAACCTGCAAGACGAGAAAGCACAAAAACTCTGGGGAAGATACAAAGTTAGTACCATGCATTAATGGGACATGAACGTGTATAGAAGGAGAGGGAGAGGAGGAGAGAGGAGCTCAGTGCATCATGGGAAATCCACCAATGCTGTCTCTGTGCTATGATGCACTCTAAATCCTGACTGAAAATCCTCAAATAAACTATTGTTATGCAGAAAGTCACACAACGACTGCTTTCTCAAGGAAGTCAACATTTACCCCCATGACACCTTGATGTAAAAACACCTGCAATCTGACTCGTCAGATTTATTCAAAAATGTTGGGATCCCAGTGGATGGTCAAACACTTTAGGGAGGGATCTCTTGATGGGCAGTATGAAAAGTAGGAATGACTACAGCAAGAAAAACCTGTTTTAATATACACATGGGCACTTGACTATTCTTTTAAGACAGATTTAAAGTTGTAGTAGGTAACCTGTATAAAAATAACTTTTGGTCGTATTTGCTAAAACTGTCACTAAGTCCTGACAGTAGTACATGAGACAGATAATCTGTGAAAAAAATCATGCTCCTCTTGCTCCACCTAAGGCCATTTGCAAGAATCGACCCGCCTGAATCAAAACAACAACAAATCAGGTCTCAACCAATCAACCAAGTCTGCAAATATAATACAACCCCTGCTTTTTCTGATGTAATCTACAGAAGAAAAATAAATTATATCTAATACTGTAATTACATTTACTGTTGAGTAATTAGTAAGTAATATGTAAGTAATAGATTACATTTTACAAGTAAATTGCCCAACAGTGGTCAGTACTAACATCATGCTTTCACAATGTATGCTACAAATGCTAAAAATCCAACTTTAGTGGTTTGGAGACGATGTAGCTGGCTGCAAACTATAGCTAATATTATTGACTTAGTGAATTTTTTATCAACTTTTTGTTTTAAAAGATTTAGTTTCCTGCCATTGCTTCCTGCTTGCTGCCTCACAGTCTTTTGATGTGTTCCCTGAATATGACATGAATCAAAAATAGCAGCCGTGTGAATAACAAACAGTAAGCTTTTGAAGTAAGATTCTCAAAGTCATCTTTGCATCACACTCTGAAGTGTGACACATCCTCAACTGCATACAAACCAGCAGCCTCCGTAGCAACACATTTGCGAGGCAAAAAAAGCTCCTGTTACTATTCTGACCTTAAGACTCCATGGCAACATGGCTTCTATTAACATCTCTTTCAAACATGCCAAGTCTCACAGATCTCACACTGTTTCGCCTGGGGCTCCTTTGTCACTGCTCAAGCTTCAGATGCTCTAAAAACGCTGCTAAGTAGGCAACAGTGACGCACTCGCAGTTCTTTTCTCCCACGTGCTCTGCCATGCAGAGCCCATGTTGTAAATGGAATGTAAATTTAATACAAGCTAAATCTCATTACATTCCTGTTCTAGTTTAGGGCAGTAGCAGAGTATTTGTGGTGAAAGATCCAGCCTATAGCTACACGCTGATACACAAAGGTTGTATAAGATAAGAGTTTTCATTACAAAATATTCCAAGTTCTTTGAAGGATGGGTCTCTGTGACAGCTCTGCTATTTGGAATTGAAAGTCTATCACCAATAAGTCTTTTGATTTTAAATGATTTTATTTCTTCCCATGATTTAGATTTTATTTTTCTGGTTGAAACTTGGTCAGATACCGATGTTCCTCTCATTGAGGCATGTCCCCACGAACTTGCTGCCATTTATAAGGCTGGCCAAAAATGTTCACCTATTGCTGCTGGCAATTTTACCTCTTTTGAGCTGCTCTCATTCACTACCTTCCACCCTACTGTCTTTTTCAGCTTCTTATATCACCCTCCCAAATCAAAAGGCAACTTTTTGACAGAATTTGGTCACTTACTTTCCATCACTACCACTAACTACGAGGATGTTTAGGAGACTTCAAGTTGGAATCTCGAAGATTTTCATTTTGTTGTCTTTCGCAGCACCTATGGTGATAATCTGTAATTGCAGATGTGTTTTTCTCACTTCAGTTTCAGTTTCCTCATCATCGACCTTTTCTTTGTTCGTTCGGCCATAATAACCGTTTACTCACAACGCTAGCAGAGACCGGAACAAACAGCACGCCGCTTCACACACAGGTGAGTTGAAGAGCGAGTCTGTTGCATTAAAAGCCTTGTTAAAAGCCTAAGGGCGCTTTCACACCTGTAGTTCGGTGGTCTCGGTGTGATTCGGGGGTGAAGTTGCAACATTGTTGCATTTTTCATTTGGTTCGGTTCGCGTTCACACTGTAACTTTGTCAAACGCACCAAACATTGTAAACAAATGTCACGCGGTCAAAGCGGTCGCTCGTCTATTGGACAAAATATCCGAGTGAAACTCACTTCCTGATCTCAGAAATAACAGAGCAACACCAAATTGATGTGGTCTTGGGTTTTCTGGTTTTGCTTTGGTGTTTCCATCAGTTAAATGCTTTACAAGAAGGTGAACAACATGAGCAGCTGACAAGACAGCAAGTGAGAAGGAGAAGGCGGGCCCTGATGAGAGAGAGGGATTATGATGTGTTGTCCTTGTGAGACAGAAGACGGGCGAGATTTGGTCATAATAAGTTATGGATTTGAAAGTAATCATCCGCAATACACTGTTTTTTGGTTCACTTCCTGTATTTGGTTCGGATTGCGTTCTCACCTGTAGCGAACCGAACTCTGGTGCACTTGGAAGCGAACCGAGACCCCCTTTTTCAGGTGGACCAGAGTTCAGTTGTTTGGTCCGCACCAGAGTTCGAATGAGCTTTCACACCACCCCAAACGAACCGGACTATCCGACGAAACACTCCAGGGTTCGATTAAAACGGACCAAACAGCTTAGGTGTGAAAGCACCCTAACTGTGCGCCACTTGTGATTTTTCCGGGAAAGTCGCTGCCGACACCGGGTCTTAATACTGCAAATGCTGCAGGGTTTCATCAGTGGGCCATAAGCTCAATCACCATTGTGTTAACTCATTTGGTGATAGATAGTGACTTAACAGACATTTATTTAAATTAAAATCTTTATTATATTATATTTTTTAGATCTTTTTATATCTTTAAAGATTATATCTTTAAATATCCACATCGACAACTAGAATGACAAACTTGCATCTGAGTTCCTCGATCTTATCCACACTCACTTACCCTGTACTCAGCATGTCTCTGGCCCTACCCATCAACACGGTCATGCTCTCGATCTAATTATTACTTATGGCTTTAATCCGGACTCCAGACTATCAACATGCATGTTTCTGACCATGCTGCTGTCCTTTTCAATGTTCCTCTAGTGCCCACGGTACTGAGGATGACTAATGGCATGGAATCTTCCTCCTCTCCTTTAGATATTTTACCGACAAGATTTTTAAAAGAGGTTTCTGCCTTTTTATCTTAAGATATTTTAACAGTATTTAACAAGTCTTAATCTTCAGGAGTTATTCCTCCCATTTTTAAATCGGTTGTTCTTCAACCCCTACTGAAACAATCTAAAATGGACACCGATAATCTTAATAATTTTAGCCCCATATCTAAATGACCCTTTCTTGCTAAACGACTGGAAACGATGAGTCCGCCGTGACATTCAGTGTCTTACTGTAATTAGTACTGTATGCACAACATTTCACCAAATGTTTGATCAAATTTCACCAAAGTATTTGTTAATTTGTTAATACACCTGAAACCAGCAGAATGAGGTGTGATCACCAACATTTTGACTGTTGTAAGCATTCTAAATTTAAGTGGACAAAAATACCCCAGCTTTGCACAAGATGATATTGCCTCAAGTTGTGAGAAGGTGTGTGGGAACCATGTTTCCCCAGTGGTATAGTTAGTAAGTCACCTTCAACATTTATCCAATTTCTGAGCACAAAGATTCATCTTGCTGTTGTCTTTCACCTGTGACCATACATGGGAGAGTAGGGGGTGGCATATACTTCTTCCTCCCATTGAGCAGTGGGCTACAAAGGTCTGGTAAGCTCACTTATTTTATTTTTTTTCATTTTCAAACTTGTAGTCTTCAGCCCCAACCAACATTGAAAAAAATGATTACATTGACCACTATTATACTATTATTATTTGGTGGTCAAACACTGTTGGTCAGCTATCAGAAGCACCAGTTTGAACCTGAACTTGAACTGAACTGTTCTAAACCACAGTGAAGTTACCTGAATGCTAAGTGACTAACTTTTTTTTCTCTGTACTTTATATGCTTTGTTATAATAATCTTGTAGAATAGACTGGTCTTTTTATATTTAGCATACATTTAGAATCTGTAATTTACTCCTGCATATACTGGCTGTTTGCCTTAATTGCTTTGGGCAAGGTTGTATTTGTAAAAGTGTGATATGCAGACTTGTAGCGGGTTTGACACTCAAACGAAGTGGGGTGCCAGTCAGAGTCACGTCTGACAAATAATAAGTATAAAATAGAAAGAAAATAGCTCCGTCAAACCATACAAAACCATAAAGCGAATAGCCAGTGGTAATGAAATATATATCACCAATAAACCAGCACTGCAACCAACAAAACACATAGACCACACTCAGTTCAGTTTTCAATGTGTGTATTCAAGCAATCAATCACAGTAATAGTGGTGTGTGTGTGTGAGTGTGTGTGTGTGAAGGACTCGTCCCACAGTCTCAGAGTTCAATGAGTCCAATCCAGTTGGAAAATAGTCCGTTTTGTTTTCCCCGCAGTCCCCAAAACAATTCAAATCTAATCCAGTTCACCACCATAAAAGAAAGACAACTCAAAATCCGCTCCGGGTTTTACCGCGGATCCCCACAAAACAAATCAAATCCGGAAATCAAAACTGAAATAATGGCGTCTGTATTCGCAATTCAACAGTGAGTAGGCTATTTATAATATATACACCGGGCACTCACGGTACCGTCGATCAGTCAGTCAGTCGTCAGTTGTCAGGTTTGCAGCGTCGGCCTTAGCTCCGCCAAGACCGGCAACTTCTGGCGAAACTCCGACGGGGAAATACACATCCACCGGATTATTCCTCCTCCTCCTGACTCCGACTCCGGAGACACAGCGTATTACCACGAGGTGG
>NTHP01000258.1:981560-1010508 GCA_003416845.1 Oplegnathus fasciatus | reverse complement strand
ATATATATATATATATATATATATATGCTCAGTGTCAGGCTTGACTTTATTTCTAATGAAAAACCAGTCTTGTCTGAGAGTTTGTTCAGGCAGACAACTCCAGTCTGCAGCTGTTCCCACATGGCATACTCTTCTCACTGCAACATATACAGTATCCAATGCACCCTTTATGCCTGTAATATGGCTAAGTATTTAAGCTACTTGATGGTCTTGGGTGGGTCATATAGCTATGTAGTATCAAAAAAGTCAAGTGTAAATGCAACCAAGAAGCATTAGACACCGTTAAGCCTGATTTCTCCTTCTAGCCAGTGTGAATCGATCCCCAATCAATGCAACCACTGAAAGATCTGTGTGGGTGAGAGAGCATTGATCTGTATTTGTGAGGGTGTAACATGAGTGAGGGCCCATTGTCCATCTGTCTGGGTCATCCTGCGCTATGTCTGAAATCGATCCCTTTTTACTATACTACAAATACAAAAATATAACTCACCACTCAGTGATAAACTTGTTTCTTCACAAGTAATCTGTCATACCAAGAGGTAATTGTTAGCTGAGGGTGGACTGACCAGTGTGTGGTCGGGAAGAGCAGTTAGGTTTTCACTTATTCCTCGCACTGGCAGGAGGTGGCAGCGAAGAAGAGTGGGTAGGAGATGTCTGTCCCCGCACTTGGTTGTTTTCAGGGGGGCTCAGGTCTCATTTAGGGGAGCTAAGCCCCTCCCCCATAATTTGAACGGAATAGATATTCAAACACTATGCAAAACATACAAGCCTGCAACACTACACCTGTCAGTGATGGAATGATGATGACTGAAAAGTGTCTGAAATCTCAATGTACTGTTCACTATGGAGTCAACTACTGTGTATCTATTATACTGTATTATATTATATTGTGAGTATTGAATGAGTAAGCAAGGAAGTTCAGACTTCAGACTGAACACGTTTGTGTTAGTTTTATGGAAAGTTGTTTAGCTATTAAGTTATTCTTCCTCCTTCTGCGGTAACAAACAGTTTCAGGTGGATTACCACCTTCCTCTAGATACAGTGAATATTTATTGATTTTGACACACCAATTATGAAACTGCCGCTCACTGAAGACAGATGGAGAGGCAAATATTGGTTGTGTTTAAATGTGAATAAACACAAATGATCCCACGGTCAAACTCGTGCGAGTAATGCACAGCATTAGTGTTGTCCTGTGCACGAGCTCTGTTTGTTTCCCATTTACAGAGCTTTAGCTTTCAGCTAGCTAATTAACGTTAACTTTTTCTAACTGGATTTCTGTGTAGCCAGTGTTAGCGGTTGGTCTCACCTGTAAATGTTTCTTTAAATTAGATGTCGAGTCCTTGGATGATGACAGCATTTTCACAGCTGGAAGGCATAACTTGCACTGTACCATTACTATTTATATAAATTTGAACTCCTAGTCTGAAATGGACAATGTCTTTAATTGGGGAATTATTTCTGTTATTTTAATTGCTGTTATTTTCCACCAAATTCATGAGGTCTCATCACAACTCACCGTTCATCAGATCCTACTCAGCTTCAAAGTAACACTTCATTATCTTCTATGCTTGTAGAAATAGTTGCTTTGGGCATTTCATGCAGTGACTTTGATTTCAGCGAGTTTCAGCGATAAGTGTTCAAATAAATTCATTCAGGTGAAACAATCTATAGATTTATATTACAGCCAGTGACTTTATTTGACACATACATTATGTTAAACATAACTTTTAAACATCAGCATGTAGGCTACAGTATTTTTCAGGTTGGTACAGCCTCATTTGACTCAGCCTTGTGCATCACAGTGAAAAGAACTTGCACTTCATCATACCAATATCAATACAAAGCATGAGTTCATGAATAATGCATATGAAATGAACCAAGAGTTGAGAAGTGTCAGTTGTTTTTCTTAGTCTTGAGCTGTGTCTGTGTACCCATTAGTGCTGGTTGTGATCTGAACGTTAAATGAACCTTGGGAATGGAGCCACACAATAAATGACTGTGAGTGACTCACTGCATCAATGGGACATTGGAGGCTGAGGCATGGCTGGACACTGAACTGATAGACCAGTAGCAAACACTGGGGATGCATTTAGCTTTTCTGCTCTACTAATTCATAAGTTTTCGTTGACCTCTCTCAATAATCTCCTCTGTTCTCTGCAGTCTCCTCATCCTTTTCATCATCTCTGTGTTTTTATAGGCTCAGGACCCCCTGCAGACCAGACAATGGTCATTGAGGAGTTTCGCTACCTGTCCCAGAAACTCTTTGTGTCTGTGTCTGTCTTTGCTGGGTTGGGAATCCTGCTGGGAATCGTCTGTCTCACCTTCAACATCTACAACAGCAATGTCAGGTACAAAAGTTCACCTTGACTAGACATTATATAGACATGTACAACATTTTTATATGAGCAATGGCTGAATCACTATGTGTTATGTGAAGGGTGTTGGCTTGTGTGACAAACCCACAGAGAATTATTACCCAGCACTGCTGTTCCCCTCAGTTCTAAGGAGCATTTTATCTTTCAACTCTTTGTTTTGGTTTTGCGGCCTACAAACTCTGCTCTCATCAACCTGTGAACTAAACAGCAGGCAGCTTTTTTCAGTGAAGCTCTAAAAACTGTACACATCCTGACCAGCACCAAACAGAGGACAGACACAGTCTGACTATCTGGTGAACATAGTGAAGCATTTAGCAGCTAAAGAACTATATATATGTTTTAAGAATTGATGAAGTGTTTAAAACCAAACCAGAGCTAAAAGGACAGTGAATGTTATAAGCTCTTTTCAGACATGGACTACGTAACATTACTGGCTTCACCTGTGATGTGATGGCACAAGAGGGAGCACAGAGACAGAGAGAGAGCTGTGAGTTAAAAGCATTATGACAGCAAGGAGCAAGATTGCTTTCTGTTCTCATACAGGCCACAATACTGATGGATTTTGAAACTGGATTCGCTATTAGAAGCAGGGGCGAGCGTGAGTGACGCTCGCCCCTGCTTCTAATAGCAAATCCACTGATACATTTTCGCATCAATTTCATCATTTAACATTATTAGAGAGGGAATTCTGCTGCCTGCTTCATAAAGTCTGACATGCACAAGCACAAAATGACAAGACGTTACGTTCCGACTCTCAGTTATTACTTAGTTCGCATGCTGTATGAAAAGCGTTTTGCTGGATATTCATTTATTCAGCAGTTGGCTTGAATGAAACTATAGCGAGGGTGTGCTGGTCAGATTATTACTATGGCTGTACGAATGTTTTACCTCTTTTGCTCCGGTTGCACCACAAGGGGAAAAAGTTTTTATAAATTGACCTGATCTGCGAAGAATCACCATAACAACTTAAAATTGGCTCTTTCACTGTGTTTCCTAGGTTATTAAACTGATATTGCATAAGAGATGGTGATTGAGATACTACATTTATTACAGTAATGATAGAATGCAGAATGAGACGCACATTTTATCTCTCTCTAGATGTTTGACCTTGTCCTGCTGCAGTCTTTATGTTCATCTGATGGTATTCACACACACTTGTGTCGTGTTGAAAGTCATATGGAAATGTTACTATGTCCAACCTAATAAGATTGCCGTCATGACTTTTACATAAAAGTGATCAGGGTGCTGATTAAGACATGAGAACAACATGTTAAATTGTCATCACATTAACATGAAGGGACACATGTCTGAAGGTCATGTCTGTTTCGAAGGTTATAACCACTGTTCCTACAATGGCAACATACATATTTAACTAAACATAGCACAAAAGGTAAGGAAATTTGTGTTTGGTAGATTATTTCTTTGTTGTAACAATGCTTCTTGGCAATAAATCTTATACCATTGGAAAGCCAGTTTATTTCCCTTTTAAATGGTGCCACATTTGTAAGGAACATGCATTTGTGGGATGAGCAGCAGAGCTGAGTATGTGGGTTGCGCCCATGAAAAATTTGCCAAATCTTCTCTGCCAATGCCAAACAGCTTATTCTGCTGTTGCTATTGATTCTTGTTTTGAGCTTCTGGTACCCCCAGGTGCTGACAATCAGGTGCCTGATTGGCAGCTGCCCCAAGAATCGGCAGGCCACGTTTGACTGATCTGGATAGGGCCCGTGCGATAGGGCAACTTCAAGCTGGTGTTCCGCGAAACCAAGTTGCGGCATTATTTGGAGTGAGCCCTATTACCATCTCCAAAGTGAAGGCCAAGTTCCATATAACGGGGGATGTCAGAGACAGGCCGTGAAGTGGGCATCCCAAGAGGACGACACCCGAAGAAGACCGTTTCCTCACCCTGTCAGCACTTAGGAACCGTAGGCTGTCTTCTACAGATTTGCAGTCAAGGTTTGCAGGACGATATGGCCNAACTACATCACCTTAACTACATTACCTTTTTAGCTGTTTCAAAAAATGAAAGGATGTTTTGCTGCCTTTTCATCTTTACTAGTTAACATTAGTGAGCTATAGACTGGAGAAAACTGCAATCCAGACAAACTCTGCTTTTATGAATGGTCGGTAGACGTCGTGGTAACGTTGCTTAAAACAGGTGTTTTATTCACTTGGTGCAGCAAACACAATACATGACCCTTTTCACAACCGCTTTACTTGAACCTGAGCTTATCTGGACACTTTCTGCTGACTACTGTAACTTAACAACCCNTCATGGTGTCTGCTGTACATAGGTACTTTTTCTACACACACAGGAGAGACTCACTTCCCATAACAAACTTGCCAGACTACGTCACATGCATGTGTCACCCACAAGGCCACCTTTAAGGATAAAGGGGAAGGCTCAGCCGGTAACACATGTTACTCAATGCATGAGTTGACGTCATGATTCAATCAACACACCTTAAAAAAACCCCACAAATATCCGAATCCCAAAATTAAAATCGAATACGTACTTTTGTGAAAGATGGTAAATTACAAAAGAATAGATTAACTAAGAGTAGATAAAAGAATATGAATGGGAACAGGGAAGTTGGTACAAAAGATAGGGTGAGCTGAGGAGTGAAGCAGATGCTACAATCATGGATTGTGGGAGCCAAGGTCATGAGAGACGGGGCTCAGTGTGTAAGAAGAATGGAATGCAGCACAGAGAGAGAATTACACACCTACCCAACAAACGAATATCCGAATAGTTGAATATTCAGGTCCAGCTCTAATATTTTCTCTCACAGTCATTTATTTTCATTCTTACACCCACATGTTTTTATTCTCATATTTGCATATTTTAACTCACACATTCATACATTTTACTCTCATAATCATATATTTTTAACTCAAACATTCATACGTTTCACTATATATTTTCACTCACACATTAATACATTTTGCTCTCATCCACATGCAGTCAATGTATACATTTAATATTATAAATAATATATGCATATATAAGAAGAAAATGTATGTATGTCTGAAGAAAATATACAGTATGTATGTAAGAGGAGAATGTATGTACTGTAAGCTATGTGTGAGGGAGAGTATAGTGGAAAAGGAAGGCAGGTCATTTATCGCGCTGTGATTGGCTGAGAAGCTTGAGCAGGGTCTTGTTCAGGTTACGATCAACATGGAAGGAGGGAGATCAGACATGAGTAGCCTACTGCAGCAAGCGTATAGCCGTAGCCAGCTATGAGGTCACCGAGGTCCAGACCTTGGTAATTATTTCCTAAAAAATAATCGCCGCTAACTGTATAATCAGGAGTTAAAACCGTCTGGTCCTATCGTTTAAGTGTCTGCCTGGCAAAATCAGATTGGCCATCGGGAGCGCCGAGTGTTTTCTCGGTGGGCCACTTGACAAGTGGGGCCGATGCAACGCAAAATGTACTTATTTTTAAATAACCCTAGCCCCTACTTAAATAAAAATAACCAAGTGCTGTGTGGCTGACTGGTATTACATCTGTTAGCTTCTCCCTCCCAGTCAGTATCTCAAGGAAATTGAATCGAACGCAACTGGATTTTTGGTTTTGTCTGTGAAGACGTTTCACCTCTCATCCAAGAGGCTTCATCATTTCGTGCTTGTTTGACCAGGCTAGACTGGTCCAACTAGCTGGTGTGGAGATCTGGGTATTTAACCTCTTAGGAGGCGGTCACAAGGCCAATGATGTCATTGGGTCGTTGGTGTTCCATTTGCCAACGACAGTCGTTAGAGTGACGGTCGTTGGGGATGGTGAAACGATGGTTTCGACTTCGTTAGTGCTCTATTGTGNAACCATAAGTTTTGAGGGCACCCCTCAGGTGCTTATGCTCTTCCCCTTGGGCCTGCAAGCTTGTGGGTACATTATCAGCTCTGTGTTGTACGGTTCTGATAACACCCAGTTTGTGTTCCAGGGGGTGGTGTGAGTCAAAAAGGAGGTGCTCCCAGTCAGTAGGTTTGTTTGAGATGACTTGCTGTCAGGGGAGGTATCAAAAAGCGTGCCTGAAGTCGACCAGCTTGGAGTTAGCTTGACTCGACTTGCAATGGAGGAAGCAGCGTTAGCATTCTTTGTTTCTGATGAAGTGGATGCAATACAAATCCCACTATTATATTTTTTTATATTATATTATTATACTATTGTATGGAGATGTACGATGAACACCATCCGTGGAGATAATTACTGGCAGTATCAGTATAGGCTACATTCAAAGGTATGATACCATTTCCTGACTGAATTTCCCCGTCAGTGGATTAATAAATTATTAATTATTAATTAATATTATTTACAGATCACTGAAACATTTAACACTATTAGGGTTTTTTTTCTAATAAGTCAAAGCTACTTAAATAAAGATATAGAAAACAAACAAGATAGAAAAGCAGAGATACAATAAATAAATAAAAGCATTTTATTATAGGCTATATGATGTGTACAACATGGATGTATATGTAATTATATCTTGCAGTTGCAATGGCAATTCCCATTGAAATCATTGATTGTAATGATTTGGTAAACCTTAAGGGTATGTGAGAATTGCTAGAAATAACATCTCACTACAAATGAATGTGTCTGTTCATTTTAAAACAAATCAATACACTGCGTCTAAAAGGCAGAACCACTTATTACTTTTCCAAGCAAGTGGTTTTGACCAGTTTGCATTGATGGAGAATGCTCAAATGTGTTAAATCATCATGCAATGCGCTCAGCAAGACAGCGATCGAAATTGCGCAGGTTTGTATCAGTCTTGCTCATCTCAAACAAGCCTAATCACTTTTGGTCCGGTCCAGGCTAATTTTACATGGGCCCCACCCCTACCCCACCTCTGTTAAGGGTTGTTTGGATAAAGAGTGGAGAGGAGCAAGATGGACAAACAAAAAGAGAAAAAACCTAAAGGGTTAAAGAGTTTGAAGTCTTGAGGCTGATGCAGCCAAATGTTTTAAAATAACAAGTTATTCATTTGGTGCTGTTATCAGTCAGTCATCTCAGCCTCGTGAGCCTGAAGGCACTGGGAGCAGATAGAGCAGGCCATTAAGCCCAGCGATACCGGAGGATTATATTCCCGGTGATATGATGGTGTTCAGGATGGGATGTCAAAGCCAGGACTGTGTGAGGCGGATAGCTGGTGCATTTCATTCAGTACACACAGCTGCTTCATCAGGTCCATCGTCAGCAGCAGCTTCTGGTTCTGCCGCCGGCAGGAGTATGTTAATGGTCACGGATCCGTCAAAGATTCAACTTGACCAAAACTTTGATTGTGCGTGCGGGGTGTGTCCACGAAAGTTTTTTTTCCCAGCTGAAAACGCCAGGGGCCCTTCTGAAAACCCCCAGCTGGGAGCGCTTGAGAGCGCTTTGGAGGTGCAGCACTTTTTCAGCTGAGACACTTTGGTTTCTATGATACGGAATATCTGCGGAAGTATGTGTTGCAAGCATAGACTGTATAATATATTTATATGCAGTCTATGGTTGCAAGTACCTAATTTCGCAGGTAGTTTGTGTTATCAACAAATAAAAAATGTAAAAATGTCGGCACAAGGTAGAGTACTTCCTCTGGCCCTTACTCTGGATGAAGGGAAGGCTGAACCATATAGGGAGAGAGGACAGACCCGCCGGTCTATGTGGGTTCATGAGATTTTGTGGGCAAGGAAACATCTCGGGGAGTACCATCATTTGGTTCAAGAGCTGAAGTTGGACGGAGCTCGGGTGAAGGAGTACTTTCGTATGAATAGTATTAATTTCTCCTCCATTGTAGTCGTTGTTCAGCACTTGTACATGTAGGATGGGACGGTTGGTCTAACTCTTGGCGATCAGAAAAAAACGTCAAACGTGAAGCGCTCAGTGCAGAATAGACGCTCGGTGCCTCGTCATGCTGCTGCCGTTTGTAGAATAGTGTAAATGCGCGGCGCTCCCATTGCAAACAATTCAAAAAATACGCTGGCCGCTGGAAAAACCGTTTGGTGGACACAGGCCCTAAGTTCTGTCTTTTAACGTTTGCTAACTTCCAAATTAGGGTCAGGTAAAGCACCATAAAACATAGTGTGGGATTATATTCTGCACTGCCAGATGACTGATACAAGCCAAAAATTAGTTTGTGTTGTGGGTAAGTGTTAATACTCTTGCCTGTATTAGGCAACCAATACTAGTTTTGTTGTAGCCTGATATGTGATAGTAAACTTTACAGTGTTGTGATATGAACACAGCGTTAGCTATCGGTAGTTATTGGTAGCCGGTCACTCGCCAAGTTCTCCTCACATCAATTTCTCTCGTATGGCCATTATTTCTTCTAATCCTGGTCCAGTGCCTTAAACCTGCATTCTTTCTGATGGCCAGCAGGGGGCGACTCCACTTGTTGCAAATTGTCCGATTGTATGAAAGTCTATGAGAAAATGACCCTACTTCTCACTTGATTTATTACCTCAGTAAACATTTTGCTCTCAATCACTCGTTTCAAGTCTTCTTCAATACAGCATGATGTTCATTTAGTAAATTATTTTCCCATTTAGAGTGAAATAGACGATAGACTAGACTAGAATAGACTTGCAACAGGATTGTTCAGCATTCGGTTGTACTAAGACACTCTAAGGAGTCGGCTGGCTCCAGTATAGGTCATAAATCCCGCCCCCTCCATGTTAGCAGATGGGACATTGGCCAAACAAAGAAATCAAAGTACACGTTAAATACATTTTTCCCAAAGATGGTTTCTGTCATTTTAGGGAGTTCTTATCACACTGATGTATGTTGAAGTGTTCATTTTTCTGATAACTTTGGTTTTAATTAGTTATTTGATGCTATAAAAACGGGGTGTGACGTCATGATTGACAGCTGTCAATCACAGCTGCTCTGAGTGAAGTAGTCGCGGAGGCACCTGAGGACTTCTTTTCGGGAATTGAATGTAGAATAGGAACATCGAGAGGAGGAAGTAAAACTAAAATGACTCGAGACATTACTGTAGTGTATATACAGACGGTGACAAATTAAAGGAAAAACCAACATAAAGTGTCTTAGGAAGGTGTTGGTCCACCATGTGCCACCGGAACAGCTTCAACCTTGGCATAGATTCTACAAGTCTCTGGAACTCTACTGGAGGGATGAACACCATTGTTCCAAAAGATATTCCCTCATTTGGTGTTTTGATGATGGTGGTGGAGAGCGCTGTCTAACACGTCGGTCCAAAATCTCCCATAGGTGTTCGATTAGGTTGAGATCTGGTGACCCACTTGTCCCCCGTCTGTATATATGTATATTTTTATGAAAATCTAGTTTCTACATAATTTTCCTACACATTGATTGGGGTCTCCAACCTGCAAGTTGTTCTTTAACTTAACTTTACTTGACATGACTTTAATCTGTAAAGCTAGCTTATCCCTTTGTAAAATACCCTTTTTTCAGAACCTACACTGAGTCACAAGTTACTATAGTAAAACCAGTCTAAACTGGAGGCTTTAATTTGTCTTTGTAAAATACCCCTTTTCAGGACCTGCACTGTGCCAGGGACAAAACCACACCTTTAATATGAGTGCATTTTGGACGTGATGTAATCTATGTAATATTTACTGAGCTCAGTCTCAATGTTAACAGTGACTCCTAAAAAGGCATGTATGAGGCAGACAGTTGAATCCAGACTTACTGCAGTTTATGTTCCTGACAGACAGCTAGTACTCTGGACTGGGTAACAGTCTGACTCTGACAGCAGGAGGATGACAGTGAGGAGCTTTATGTGTCTGCTGGTATTTGCACTGGGAGATAGAGCCTTTGACAGACACAAATATCCTTCTGTGCATGATAGTGTTGGTGTGTGGGTGATTGTGCATTGTATCAGGCCTGTTGAAAGCATTCTATTTTGTTGCAAATGTGTGTGTACGAGTTTTCATCCAATTCTGTACTGAGGAGAACCACATATCTTCACTAGCATATAAAGACAAGATAAATCCTCCAAAATGAGGATAGTCAGCTGCAGTGGCAAAACGTTGAGGTAAGTGTCAGCGGAGGGCAAAGCCCTGAAAGCAGTTAATATCAGTTGAAGAGTAAGCACTGAAAGCTGTTGAAATGCCAGTTAAAGAGTAAAAGATGAAAGCAATTGAAATATCAGTTGATACGTAACCACTCAAAGTAGTTCAAGTTCAAGTTCAGTTTATTTGTCACATATAATCATAGTGGAATGTATGTCCGTTAGCTCCTTCAATTTGTAAAAAGTGTAAGTGTAAAATAGAATAAGAACAAAGAATAAAATAAGTGATAGATAATAATGTTAATTATAGTCGTTGTAACTTTGAATAATAAGTAATTAAAAATAGTCTTAGGGAAATTCTTAGGCAGTGTCCTCATATAGAATCCTAGTGGCCTGAGGGAAGAAGCTCTTCCTGAGCCTCTCAGTGCTGGCCTGGTGTATCCAGTATCTTCTTCTCGATAGCAACAGGGAGAAAAGGCCTTTATCCGGGTGGTTGGTATCCTTAATGATTCTCTTAGCCTTAGTCTTACACTGCCTGGTGTAAATGGCTTTCAGGCAGGGTAGAGCGCCACCTATGATACGTTCAGCTAAATGAACCACTCTTTGCCGGGCCTTGCATTCCTGTTCGGTGCTGTTCCCACACCAGGCAGTGATGTTCCCCGTCAGGACACTCTTGATGTTGCAGGAGTAGAAATTCCTCAGTATCTAAGGGGATATCCGGAATTTCCTCAAGTGTCTGAAGTGAAACAGTCTCTGCCTTGCCTTCCTCACCACAGAGTCAGTATGCAGTGAGCAGGTCAGGCCCTCTGTGATGTGGACACCAAGGTACTTGAAGCCGTCCACCCTCCCCACCGAAGACCTGTTGATGTTAAGGGGGGCGATTAAAGCAGTTGAAATTTCAGCTGAAGTGGAAGTGTTGGCAACAGTTCCAAATGTGTCCACTGTAAGCAGTTCAAGTGTCAGTTGGTATGTAAGCACTGATAGCAGTCAAGGTCACAGTCTTTCATCTATCATGTCTGCTTGTATTACTGTTAAAGGTAAGTTATTGTTGCTAGGCAAATACAGTGCAGACTTTTCAGATCAACCTGCACTAACAGCTGCATTACCACGCATCAGTGGCAAAACTTTTGACAATAGTATAAGCAGATATGATGTTCACACTATCTCAACCCAGTTTCAAGTATCTACAAGTACATTTTTAAAGCACACTGAAACCAACTACCTGGGTGTTGGATATCAGTCCAAACACTTTGGTTTAAAAAGGCGTCACTTTGTCAAGTCATCAGAAGTGAAGGCACTGAAAGCAGTTAGAGTCTGTTGAAGAGTAAGTCCTGGAAGCTGTTTAAATGTCAGCTGAAGAGTAAGAGATGAAAGCTGTTGAAATTTAAGTCAAAGTGGAAATGCTAGAGACAGTTCAATTGTGTGCACCATAAGCGGTTGTCAGCTGTTATATAAGTGCTGACAGTACTTAATATGTCAGTTGAAGTGTAAGACCTGAAAGTAGTTTAACTGTAAGTTGAAGAAAAAAAGTCTGTTTCATCAGTTGACATGTAACAGGTGAAAGCAGCTGAGTCGTCAGTTAAAGTGTAAGCAATGAAAGCACTTGAAATTTCAGTTGTAATGTAAGATAATGATAAAGCAGAATGACTCTGTTGTTGCTTTGAGGACCAAAATTACTATACTAGTACTATATCTACATATTCTGTATCCTCACTCCTATATGAATGAGTTTTACCTTTTTTCCAGGCAGCCATTCTTATCCATTCCTTTCACTATGGTATGAGTCTATTATTTGTGCATGCGTTTGTTTATGATTATGTACATGATTATGTACATGTTTATGGTTATCTCCATGAATGTGTGTATTTCTGCTTTTGCTCCAGGTACATTCAGAACTCTCAGCCCTTCCTTAACAACATGACTGCAGTGGGCTGCATGATGGCTCTGGCTGCTGTCTTCCCTCTGGGCATCGATGGCCTTCATGTCCACAAGAGGCAGTTCCCTGTCGTCTGCCAGGTGCAATTTGAAAGTTGCTCCAAATACAATGATTTAATTTCAAACTTATAAACTGTCAGTGGGGAAGTAGGGTTGCAAATAATGATTATCGTCAAAAATGATGAGATGCCCATGACAGATTACCAATAATAGTCTAACAAAACAATCCCAACTCAAGGTCCACTTACCCGCTTTTTCAGAAGCTGTTAAATGTATCACACAGTCCTCATTAGCAGATGCATATGTCTCAGTTGCCATGAAGATGGATCAGTTGACATGTGAGCTCAGTAGCTGTTTATCTGATCTGATGTTATGGAGGAAATCATTACACCCTATTTTGTTTAATGATAGTATTTCTTAATTTTGCAGTCACTAAAATGTTTTTAAAATCATTCAAATTTTGCTCAAAGGTGTCCAGATACCCTGATGTAGATGCTTTGTAATTTCTGTACCGAAATAAATGGACAGTCACTTTAGCACTTAACATTATACAATATCCCCAGGTGTAGGACACTTCAGGCATCTTGCTTGGTGGGTGTAATGTACTGTTTAGAGGTGTTGACAGACAGACTGTCTTCTAACTGACATGTCACAGCTACAGTCTCCACAGCAAATAATATAGTGTAAGAAGGAAGAGACTGATGGTGTGTATAAGACACCAAGGAGACATTTGTTGCTTGGTTTGTTAAATGAGCAAAAGGAGTTCCAAAGTATATTTAGAGCTTCTTTAAACAATTTTCATAACTAGGGGAAGTAAGACTACAAAACTCACAGAAATAAAGCCCTGATATACTTGTAGCATTTGAAGTTGTTGGCCAACCCCCGGAAAAACTGCCACATCCAGACACAGAGAAACATGAGTATTCCATTGGAATTGTGTTTCTGACCACTTATTACTGCCAGTTCTGTATTTAACCACAAATTGTTGTTTTTACAACAGTGTGAGCTTTAGAAGTGTTGGTGGGTGTGTTTTTGAACTTTGGACTTAGCCAGTCAAGCTGTTGCCCCCTGATTCCAGTCTTTATGCTAAGTTAGGCTAAACACGTACTGACTCCAGGTCAGTACGTAACACACAGACATCAGATTGATATTGATCTTCTCTTTTCACTCTTTAAAGGAAGCAAATATGTGTCTTTACTAAAATGTTGAATTATTCCTTTAAAGCAAATAAGAGTTCATCCCTGTTAGAGGCCCCTAGTGACTACAATTTTATTGTGCTCAACAATATGAATGTCCTGGATTGAACAAACAACACCTTGCTGATTTTGCTATTCAGAAAGCTTTTACTGGTGATAAAAATGTGACACAACTAAACATCAAGTGTAGAGAGACAGAATTGTGATGTCTATGAAGTACAGAGCAGCAAATCTCATAGATATTTCTTGTTTGCAAGTGGAATTGCCAGGGGCAAACTTTTTGGGGTGAAAATAAGAAATTAGAAATTATATTGAATTATGTAGCCTGAAAACAGATGTGATCTGCCTTTTTTTCCACTTCATTCAATTTGGTACTTTTCATGAATCTAGCTACGAATCTAGCTAGCTTTCTAGGAAGATGACGTCCCCATTCTTAATTCCGCCTTCCGCCTCTGACTGGTCAATTGTTTCTCTATCCAGAGCAAACAGCCATCATTAAGCACAATACCAGACCTATTTGAATCACTGAGTAAATTGGAGATGTGGGGGTGGTTGAGATGTCTGGAACCAGGCTAAATATAGTGTTGCCATTCATGCACCGTTCGTTTGCCAAAATTCCTATTCCATGTCAGAAATCAGAATTTTTACTTGTTGAAAGTAGAAATTACACTTCTGACTATAAAATGCCTGTAAGTTAGTAATACCAGTGAAAATTACTTTTGGTAAACCAGTCCAGTTCAAGTTAACATCCCTGTTATTCTCGGTAATGTATTGGTGATGTGTAATTCCCATTGGGAAAATGTCAGAAAGGAGATCACAGCCAAAATACCCTCTAACAGGGCTAGAAAACTCTTTAGTATTGTATATTGTTTTATTGTTTAGTATATACAGTATATTGCCTTTCCTTGTGTTGTCAGTTGATTCTTGTCCACCACAGTAAAGGCAGACATACAGTATCACTGCTGTATTACAGAGAATAGGTAAGAGATAGACAGCCTCAGAGAAGGTTATTTAAATTTCAAGGTAATTTCTGAAAGGTTATTAAACTCAACCGGGGCAGAATGATGGATAATGACAGATCAGCTGATTTGAAGATTGTCTTTGATATATTAATCAGTCACAGCAATTATGAAATCTTTCATTTCTTTTCTTCTCTGCTAGTTTCGCCTGTGGCTTCTCGGTCTGGGTTTCAGCCTCGCCTATGGCAGCATGTTCACCAAGATCTGGTGGGTCCACACTGTCTTCACCAAGAAGGATGAGAAGAAGGATAAGAGGAAGGTAAATGTGACAGGGATTTGAAGCTGTAGATTTAGCTTCCAGGAGTGAACAATTAAGTCCACCCCAAGCTTTTCTGCCAAGCCACGGGCAGTTAGGCTTTACTTAAGCATCAAGGGCAAGCTCCACAGCTGGAGATGATGTATTCCTCAATCAAGTCTTCTTAATCTAATCTTTTCTACATTTACTCTCTGCCATGCTTCTATAGGTGGCCCATAGTGGGATAGTTTGGCCACTGCTTGCCCTTGAACATTGTGTAGCATCTATTTGCCATGCTGCCTGGCCAATGAACTCTTCTAATTGGTCCCAGTGGTAGAAGGCCTCCCCTAGTTCCCCATCCTCTTCCGCCTCCCTGCCTCTGGACTGTTCCTCTATGTAAAAGGACACGTCAGACAGGACATCTCAGGGCAAACGCTCCTGCTGTGGGACAAGAGTGACAATCTTCCCGGCAGAGAGATACAGCCCATTTCTAAATATTTATTAATATCCTCAGTTGCAGAAAGCTTATCAGGTTGGATTATTGTATGTAAAACTGACTGAGCTCACTTTAACTCACTTACTGCCCATGCTGCAGCTGCTGTAGCCCTTCTCTCTGAGGGTGGAAGAGACGCTCGCTGCTTCAACATTTAAAATCAGAGACTAGAGACAGTCCCCTGAGTGTGAGCATGTTTGATGTCTCATTATTTGTTGTGCCTTGACTGCATCCACAACGATAACAGCCTCCCAGTAGTCATCTGTGGAGTTTATGGCCAACATGAGATTAGTTGTTATTAAAGCTTTTCTAACAGAGGAGCTGTCACATGCTTAAATAACCCTATTTCCAGACAGTGTTGATACCGTAAATGAAAGTAAATGAAAGAATGTAAACACGGTTACTGTGTGGAATATAATTAAAGCACAATACTGCCTGATCACATATGATACATCCATCTAGTGTGTGGTGGTGCTATCAGTGGAGTAAATCTGACAATGCCATCGCCCTAGCCCTCCACACTGCCATCTCGTACCTGGACTGGAGGAACACATATGTGGGAATGCTGTTGATTGACTACAGTTCAGCATTCTATACTATTGTGCCCTCCAAGCTCGTCATCAAGTTCAGAGATCTGGGACTCAACACCACCCTATATGACTGGATCCTGAACTTCCTGACGGGCAGACCCCAGGCTATGTAGATAGGCAGCGTGCTCTGCCCTCTCCTGTACTCCCTGTTCACGCACAACTGCGTGGCCACCCACAGCTCCAACACCATCATCAAGTTTGCTGACAACACAACCGTCATCGACCTGATCACTGGCAATGATGAAGCGGCCTACAGAGAGGAGCTCAGAGCCCTGACATCTTGGTGCCAGGACAACAACCTCCATCTCCAAGTCAGCAAAACAAAGGAGCTGATTGTGGACTACAGGAAGACAGGGAGAAGGACCCGCCCCCATCAACATCAATGGGACTATGGTGGAGACAGTCAGCAGCTTCAGATTCCTCTGGGTTCACATCAGCAAGGGCCTGACCTGGACTCACCAACGCCATCACAAAGACAGCGAGACAACGGCTCTTCTTCCTCCGCAGGCTGCAGAGGCTCAACATGGACTCCAGGATACTCTGCAACTTCTACAGGTGCACCATAGAGAGTATCCTGACTGGCTGCATCACCGCCTGGTATGGCAGTTGCACCGCCCTCAACCATAAGACTCTACAGAGGGTGGTGAAAACTGCTCAGCACATCACCAGGACGTGCTGCCATCCATGGAGGATCTCTACACCCAGCGGTGTAGGAAGAAGGCCAACAGGATCATTAGACCCCAACCACACCACCTGGCTTGACTTGACACTGAAGTATACTGTAAATCAGAACCTATTTCATTTCATATCTACAGAAGGACTGCCATAGCTCCTTGTGGCGAGTATAAATCCAGCTTTACGGTGAGGGAGATTAGCAGGGTTAGCAGTGTTAGGGTTAGAGATAAGAAGTTAGGAGTTTGGTTAAAACCGAAACATAACTTGGACTGTACACACAAAGATGAGACTTATGCTTTAACAGAAGCGTTTTCAAACAATATGTTTTGTTTTTACAATAATGAAGGTTTCAAGGATGAGGACTGATGGTTGGTTTGGCAAATGTACATCAGCCAAAACACAGGCACTTCCCCAAGGTTTTCAATTGGAGGTATCTGAGACTCATCCACTTCATGGGAGACAGTCCTAAACCAGGATAAGGTGATTTGGGCAACTTAAACACTTCTTTAAGGTTAGGGGAAAATCTTGGTAATGGTTAAAACCATAACCATCTGTTAACTGTTGTATTGTGATGGGACACAAACTCTGGACTCCTGACTCCTGACTCCTGCATGAAAGTCAGATGTGCTACACATCCATCCGCCACCCCAACCACCCACTTACTTTTCACTTTACACAAAGGACACACTGCTTACTGCATTGGCACCAAACATTAGCATTGGATGTAAATGGTTCATTGCAAATCCATCCAATATGAATGCAATTTCCTAGAGATACTCAGTAGTTAGTCCCACTTCTTCCTAATAAGGACGAGAATCCCTGAAGACTGGGTAAGATTCAGTAGAAACAAGTAGGACAGAAAGAGCCTATTCAAAGTCGATAAGAAGTGCAAATGATATATCATTGGGCAGGATGCTCAACACTTGGCAAGTTACACACATTGACAGCTGTGGGCAGCTGTTGCTCAGGAGGTAGAGCAGGTCCTCTACTGATCACAGGGTTGGTGGGGTTCGATCCCCACCTCCTCCTGTCCACATGTCGAAGTGTCCTTGTGCAAGATACTGAACCCCAAATTGCTCCAGATGATTGGCCAGCACCCTGCGTGGTAGCTCACTCGGTGTGTGACTGTGTGTGTGACCTTGTGAAGCTTTTTAGATAAGAGCGCATTAAAAATGTAGCCATTTATAGAGAGTAAATCAGCCATGGGATAAGGATAACTACTCTAACTATAGCTGTGATTGTGTGGATGAACAGTGTAGATCATTGTCTGGCAGTTGCATCTTTTTCCATATTCACTCCAGCTGAATAACCAGAAAGCTATGATCTTGTGGAATACTGCAACAAAATCAGTAACATATAGTGTTGGACCTTTTCCCACAAACGCTTTCTTTCTTTAAAGCTGAATACATAAAGGAACACCTTTATTTATTGACTGAGTCAGGGAGCTGTGCACTCTCATCAGTATAGCCTCCATGTCTCTTTTCTTGTCATGGCCCAGTGCTTTGAGGGCAGATTGAACTGGCCTCAGTTAGTGATGGATCATTGTTTTCCTGTTCAGCTTAGGCTAGTCTATTTATGGCTTCATAAGTCCCTCCCTCACAAAATCAGAAAGAGAGGATTTGTGCCTTTTCCTGATCCCTCTCTGTGCTGTATTGACCACTAACCCTCTGTTTCCCAGCAGCACCTGGAACCATGGAAACTCTACGCTACTGTTGGTGTTCTGCTCGGCATCGACATCCTGTCTCTCATGATCTGGCAGATTGTGGATCCTTTACATATCACAGTGGAGGTATGATCATCCATTCATTTTGTTATTTATTTATAACTGGGCAGACAATTTTACATTTTTAATGTCTCTAAAATCTAAGGCATTTATTAGGTGAAACTTATTACTGAATTTGCCCTCAGGGGATCAGTAAAGGATTATCTTATCTTATCTTATATCTACTACTGTATGTGGTCTACATAATAATAATAATAATAATAATAATAATAATAATAATAACTGGGTTGACTGGGGAGAAATTGAAAAGTTAAAAAAGGAAGTAGAAGGATGAAAATTGTGGAAGCTTGTGACTGACAATATTAAAATGAAATAATTTAATCAAAGTGAAATTTACATTTACATTTTTGTGCACATGATGTATAAAAAAAGAAACAAACAATACAAAATCACTTTTCATTTCCATATTTGAAAATGCATAATTACTGCCAAACGAACTCCTGATAAGTAATTTACAGTGTACTAAACATATGAATTGGAATTATGTCCTGATTTTAGCACATATCTTATGAAAATGGCAGTATTCTCTCAATTTCTCATTATGGCAGTGTTATGCTACAGTACACTGAAAATGATATTATTTAAATTTTTAGGGCTACAACTAACAATAATTTTCACTATCAATTGATCTGTTGATTATTTTTGTGATTAATTGATTAATCATTTATTATTATTATTATTATCATCATCAAATTTGAGATGCTGTATTCAGCATATGTTTTGTATTTTTGCATAATAAATGATTCAAAAAATTAATAAATTATCAAATTTGTTGACAATTTTCTGTCGATTGACTAATCGATTAATCATTTAATTGTTTGGAAATTTTGGCAGTAATTACACATTTCCGGACATGCAAATGAAAGTGCTAACTGGATTTCAAAATTTTTCATTGTAATTTTGTCATAAATCATGTGCACTGAAATGGAAAATTAAATTTCAATTTGATTAAATGATCTTGTTTTTACATTGGCAGCCACAGACTTCCAAAAAGCATTCACATGAGTAGATGTATTTTGCCTTAATTAAAATTTTTTTTTTCTTATATGTTTGCTGCTGAAGTTGTAGTGTGTTGCTGTTCTTCACCTGTGTGTTCATGTTTTATGCATGTGAGCAGAAATTCACCAGAGAAGCCCCCAAAGGAGATCTGGATGTTTTGATCCAGCCTTTACTGGAGCACTGCAGCTCAGAAAAGATGAACACCTGGCTGGGTGAGTGGAATACCAATCAAGTCCTGTATCACTATTTCTGTCAATTCTCCATTTCTCTACATCTCTGTTTCTATAGACACCATACGAGTGGTTCCGCAGGCTTTTGCCTAATAAATATCTTTAGAGAACAACAGCACACTAGCAGTCTGTCCAACAAAACTGACCCATAGTAGCTGTTCTGGAGCTTTTTTTTATCACCCTTTCAAAAACTGCAACTTAATTGACTTTGAGGTGAAATTGTTTTTTCAACTGCTGTTTCAAACTTAAGCTTAACATTACTTGATTAGCTACACAGGCTCCAGTTCAGGTGAACGAGCAATCACAAACTCATCACAAAGTAAATTTTTCTAATAGTCCAGCCTTTCTGCCCATCCAATTAAACCAAACTGCCTTTCTCTCCATAACTAATAGCCCATTGGTTTAGCACTTGGTAATGCAGATTCATTACCAAATGATGATGACAACTATAGTGAAAAATAAGGGTGACAAATTGTTCCTTATGATAGATTTCAAACAAGTCTTGAGTCATGGTAAGTCTCTAAGTTAGGAAGTAAGGAAAGCTAGGAAATCAGTGTAACATACAGTAGGATTTGGAAAATGTAAAATCACTGGTATGATCTTTTAAAAAGTAACACTTTGTAACACGCACTGTGAGAACGTACTCTACAACTTCTTTAAGTACTGTTTGAAATGAGTTGCTGTACAAACAGTTCCTTCATTCCTCACAGCTGCCATCTTGTCCATCTCTTTAGGTGTGGTGTATGGTTATAAAGGCTTACTGCTGCTGCTCGGTATCTTCCTGGCCTATGAGACCAAGTCCATCTCCACAGAGAAGATCAATGACCACCGAGCTGTGGGCATGGCCATCTATAATGTTGCTGTGAGTTCAGTTAGTTTTGTATGTGTGCGTGTGTGTGTTTGCGTGTATTTGCCAAAGCCTTTGACTAAAGTCCACACCAATGCAGAAGATTTGAAAACACATTGGGCCTCACGCAAGAACATTTTCGTATTCTTATCTTAGCTTTCTCTTACTTTTTTTTGTACGGCAGGCTCGTACAAGTGTACCATGTCAGATTCAGCGAACACTCCTAACTTCAGATAACTGTGTAAATGACCCACGTAAACATGATGAATGCCACCTGTGCGTAATTGAGCACGCGTTCATGAGAATTGTAAATTAGCATAATTAACGCCCCAATAATACCATATAAGGCTCCGCGACCTGCCCCATATGTCAGGAAGTGTTCATTCAAAGACACGCTCTCTTCCATGGACCTGACGCGCTGAGGCATCCAGAAGAAGTAAGTCAGCCATGACGTGGCTGGTTACTAAATTTTAGAAAACACTGGTCTCGTGTTGAAGAGAAGAATTGGAAAACTGACCTTCAGTGTTCTCTGAGAATTACTGCAAGAAGACAGAACAGCAATCATTCACTACTATGGTACAAACTACAATCACAGGACATTGAATGTACCACTGTAGGGTAATCTCAGAAATAAATCAGGAAACAAAATGTTCCTGTGAACTGAGCTGGGCATGCCTGTCTATATATAGATATTCACCATATGAAAAGGCTGATTAGAGTGTGTGTTTGTGGCTGTAGCGGTTGGCAGTCAGACTAATGTGTTTGTCAGTGCCGTGCCTCTCTGCAGGCTCTGTGTTAGTCTGCAGACTTGGTCTTTCACTTCCAATCCTTCACCAGCACAGCCTCTCTCAGCAGGCACGCCAACTTTTTCTTTGACCTCTCCTCCTTCGTTTCATGCTTTGCTGAGGAGGCTCTGCCGTCCTTGGTAGCGAGGTTCACCTCCAGCCTAATCTGCGGGCTTAAATGAGGGCGAAGTGGGCCGGTGGACTCTGCAGCCTGGGACGTGTATACTAAACGATGACACCACCACATGCTGCATCAGGCTCTGCAGCATGCACAGAAAACTGACAGGGCTGTGTGCTCATCATCAGGAATAAAGACACATGTCAGAATTCCTCACAGATAGAGTTCCCTCTGAAACTATTGGAACAGTTTTATTTTTGCTGTACACTGAAAACACCTGCCTGCCAGTCTGTACAGGCGAAACCCAAAGCTGAAACTGAGAGTAGACATTCAGAGCTATTTATTGTTTGAATAATCAATGTAATAGGACACACCTGGGCAACAAAACACACCTGTCAGTCACATGTCCTCACTTGAAAAATGGGTGGGTTCAAACAAAAGGTGCTATTTTCTAAGTTGTTGAACAGATTAAATAAAAATAAAGGAATTGGCCTCGTTGTTCCAATAGTTTAGGAGGGTACTGTACACGTTCCACATTAGACACTTGTATGTTCTGTATACTCACACATGCACTCTTTCTTTTAGTTGTCCACTGTCTAAGACAGACTTTTAAATAGAGCTGCAATGATTAGTCGATGAATCAAATTAATTAATTATTAAATTAATTAGAAAATTAATCTGCAACTATTTTAATAAACAATTAATCGCTTGAGTCACATTTTAGTCAAATAATATTCAGTGCCAAATGTAACCTAGTTCCAGCTTCTCAATGGTGGGGATTTGTTGCTTTTCTTTATCTTATATAATAGAATGCTTTGTGTTTTGGACTATTAGTTAGACAAAGCAAGCAATTTGAATATGTCCCCTTAGGCTGTGGGAAACTGTGTTTGGCATTAATAAAGAAAATTCCAGTATTTTACAGACAAAACGATTAAGGAGGAAATAATTGGCAGATGAATCATTAATGAATTGGATGAAAAAAGGTGACAGTTAAGAGAATTGATTTCTTTCGGAGTGCTTGCTGTCGCTGCTTACCGTCTGCTTCTTTCTTGCCACTTTTTCTTCCTCAACCACTTCTTTCTGTTGCATTTTAGAATGGCTGACAGTAAAATTCCATCGTTTTAGTGCACACACTGACCACGTCACACAGTGTGATTTGATGCATGTCACTGATGATTGTAACACACACAAGCATGAGTGAGCAACAACTAATACTCAAAAACCTTGAAATACTCAATACATTTAGAAGTCCAGACACAGGTATACTGGGGCAATATGACACTTGAACCTCTTGGCACTAATGTGGGCATGTTCATGTTAACTTGAGTCTTTGCATTGACTTATATGCAGTAAAGTACAACTAATATTTTATTTTTGAGGCCAATTCTGATATCAATTTTTGACAAATCCTAAAAATTAATTGTATCTGGGGTTTTTTTAACATAAATGAACATTTGTGATGAAGATCTCTTAAATTAGGTTATTAAAGAATTGTGACCAAGATATGTAGTGAGCTGGACGTTTTACAGTGTAAAAATAAACTTGTCAGTGATCTCTGGCAAACAAACTTGGAAACACTGTTTCTACATCAATGCAAACACTTTGGCATTTCTCTACTGACATTTCTTGTTATTCATTGGCCAACGTATCGGCGACAAGATATATCTGTGATTAGGTAAAACTGGCAGATAATATTGGCTGTTTGATTTATTAGTTGGGCTTCAATATGCAGTAGCACCGCTGCTTCTAAAATTCCTTTGTGCTCTGTCAGTCTAAAAGTGCAGGCAGACAAGGTATGACTGTGACCAGGTTTCTGAAGGATTTTCATTTTCATCTCCCCAGTATGAATAAGTCTGACATTCTCCCCTAAAGTGTTCTTCAAAAACATCACAGTTCTCTGTGTCTATAATTGACTGGGCCTGTCCGCTCTGTCACACACCCAGATAAAGTTGTCAAATGTTCAGCTTTCTAATGTGTATTCAAGAACAAGAAGTCCTTTTACTGCAACCAAATTTCATTTGACAAATCGCAGTATTCTGCTCTGTATGACAATTTAAAGGACAAGTGAGGCATCTGCTGCTGGTTTGAAATGCCACTCTCTTTCCAGCCATTCACACACACACACTCACACACACACACATTCAAAGTGGCTTTTTAATCAGCAACATCTCCAGTATGGCTGATTTTCATTCCCGTCGTCACATTTTAATTCATCTCAGAGGATTATCCATTATGCACTGAACCCAATTTAAGCTTAAACTGAGTGGGTGAGATGCAAATTGATACAGAGAAAGACTCTGCATGTGTTTATTGCTGTGTTTCCTCTCTTCCTCTTGCTTTGGTCTGCTTTTCATGAACGTGTGTCATGCCCCTCTCTCTCTAAAACAAATTAATTTGATCCTAGCGCCGCTGTCTGCAAATGCTGGTTAACTCTAGGAACTATTTATGGGATCTCTTATATGTATAAAAAAAGGGGCTGCCTGCTCATTTTGGGGTAGGAAATTGTCCATAATACATAGGGACTATTTCTTGGGGAGAAAGTAGTTCCAATAGAAATTGCTCACAGTCTGCTGTGATTATCCAGAGTAACAGAGACACTTTGTCTGGAAAAAAAAACGTTGCTGTTGAATTTTTCAAATGTAATTTTTCTGATTTGTGAGCACCACAAACTGTTATCCATTATCATACTCTATTGCATTGGGGTGGATATCAGACAAGTCAGAAAACAGATATCTCAAATCCTGGACAAATAAAACCAAAAATATCTGCATGGCTAGATACCACTAGAAGGAAGTGACAAAATTTGTTTTTGCATAAGAGCTGTAGACTGAACATTTGAGACTCTAAAGTCTCAAGGTTTGACTTGGTGTAATGTCCAGGGACAATTATTATTAGGCCGTTCCAATGAATGTTATGATTGGCTAGGAACTTGACTTGGACTTGTTGTCTTGACTGACTCAAAACATGATTTGTATTTGTCTCAACTGATTTGAGACTTGACTGGACTTGTCTTGATGAACTCAAGATTGACTCGGAAATTTGTAGTCTTGACTGACTCGCCTGACTTGGAACTTGACTTGGACTTGTTTTGACTCACTAGAGACTTGACTGACTCCAAACTTGACTGACTGGGATAGAGATTAAAAAGATTTTTCTATACCACAAGTGTAACAGTAGGAAGGTTTTCCTGTTTACCTGAGTAAATTAGTCTGATAATCAGACTAAATTGCCATTTTGTTTCACTTCATTCAGTCTGTTTGACAGCATGGTATCTGTTTGGGAAGATATTTTGCTTTGTTTCTGTCTTACCAATCAGCAGCAACATATCCGTCCCATCAACGTCATTTTCAGTCGACACGGAGGCTCTGATAACGGTTGCTACGAGCAGTTCACTTAATGTTTTTTACAACAATCAAAGATTTATGAGTTGTTATTTTAGTAAGTTGACTTACAACAGCCTATACAGTTGCGTCCAATTCATCCACGCCTGTCAACATTTTTGTGGCAATTTTTCTGTCCCTTTTTTCATGAATTCCCTAGCTAGCGAGCTATGAAGATGACTGTGTCGAAACAGTCTGTCTCCAAATGAATGACAGCGGTTAGCTCTCCTCCAAGAATCCCAAGTGCACAGAAATGCTATTTGGTCCTGTGAGGTGGGTGAAATGAATTGGATGAGTTGTGTGTGGAGGGCAGGATTGTGTTTGTGCATCACTGTGTGTAAGTAATGACACAGCAGAGAAAACATGGCTGCTGTGGGTGTTGGCCTGCTGCTTCCATTTTCCAGTCTGGATTGGATTTTTCAGCTTTTGCACAGAGATGACTGAGAGTTGATCAATACGTCATGTTTCATTTGATGTCATGCTCAGTCTCTGTCCCTCATTTCTCCACCCTCACAGATTCAGACTCCCTCTGTAATCTCACTCTTTCACACGTTCTCTTCTCTTCCTGCCACCTCTCTCTCACTCCCATTCTCTTTCTGATTCTAATTAAATTTTGCTGGTATGACGAAAATTAAACCTGTGTTGCCAAAGCAACCGTACGTACCACAATTATATGATAAGTATCAATGAAACAATATTAACAGTGTATTATCAAAAACATGCAATAACAACTCATCAATGAAAGGCTTGAATTCAAGAAATCATAATGCCGTCCTTAATGTGGATAGATGGAGAATGAAAAACATGTGTATATGTCGTTCTTATCTAATCTGGAGTCTTGCTGATATTATTGAGTTGTGTGTTTTCTATCAATAGCTGGTATGTTAGAGGAGCAACACTATGGTAAAGTTAGAAAATATGTTTGTTTTTTGCAATTTGGATAAAAAATAATTCAAGTAGATATAGCCTAATAAATTAAACAAAACATAGAAATAAAGAAGTCGTATGCCAATGATACAAAATAAAATAGTATAAATGCCTACGCAAGAAGAATCCCTAATGGGACACATTAGTTTCAAGATTCAAGATCGTTACTGTCATATGCACAACAATTACATGGAAACAGTCGTTGGCAAAATGAAATTCTTAAATCTCAGGCTCCCTCCAACAATGCTCAAAAAATGTATAAGAAAAGTCACACAAGTAAAGTAAGAAAATAGAATAGAAATAGAAATATACAAATAGAAATAGAAATAGAAATAGAATACTGTTGAGGCAGGTGTGTAAAAGTGATAAAAGTGATAAAATGCAGATATAAACGGTAGTATAAATATATATAAACAGAGATGTTAACATTATTCAGCCATGAGAGATTCTGTCTAAAGCTTTAACTTTCAATAACAATTCCAAGAGGAGTTTTTAAAGGATAATTCTGGTTTATTACAAGCTGGGTCTTTTTTTCTTTTCTCTTTTTCTTTTTTCTTTTCATTTTTTTGGCAATCATCTCTATCGGAAATGAACTTGTTTTCATTAAAAATGATGGTCAAATGATTCAAATGACACGTTAAAGCCCCAAATGTCCAGCACTTCATCCCAAAAGCCCTGTGTAACACAAACACATTTTATTATCAACCCTAAATTTATTTATTCCAATTCACTGGACAAACAAATAGTTGTTTGTTACCAAAACAGGGAAATGCAGTATTTACTTTCTTTAACCGAATGATCTTTATGTGGAGGAAGCTGAAGCTCTTTTCCACCAGCTCTTATCATGACTGCACCTCAGATACTTGTAGGTCAGTTCACTCTGTTAACAACCTTTATTTATTCATTTATTTTAAGAATAAAGTCTACATGTTCTGGTCTGTAGTGGCTACAGAACCCACTGTGCCTCTTTTGAATTTCAAGCTCATGGTGACCTGACTCAAATGCTGTTTTTTTTCTGTGATAAAAGAACTAAACATGGTGTTTTTATCCACTGTTTTCCTCAGGTGCTGTGTATGATCACAGCTCCGGTCACTATGATCCTGTCCTCCCAGCAAGACGCCTCCTTCGCCTTTGCCTCCTTGGCCATCGTCTTCTCGGTCTACATCACCCTAGTGGTTCTGTTCGTCCCCAAGGTAAAAGCAGAGCACTGTCCTCCTCTCATCATCTCCTCCCTGAAGATAAGAACAGCCGTTTAAGTGTCAGACATAATTAATTGCCTTTTAGCAGGGATCAAAGTCATCTGGGCTGGTATAATATATCACATAGTGACCTGTAGATTGGCCCTGCCATGCTGTGTCAGCATCAGTACCTGCTCAAGTCTTCAACACTCTGCTATGCTGTCACCATGAGGGCATGTGTCTGTGTGCATTCATCTACTCTTCTGGTAGCCAGTTTGAGGAGAGAGTTCTTGGTCATACATTATATGGCCAAAAGTATGTTGACACCCAAACATTACACCCATATTTGACAGTTAAACATGTGATTCCGACACCATGGGCGTTAATGTGCTGCTAAAGGAGCTTTCACTCTTCTGGCTTCAGGTTTGGCATCAGATTTTGGAACCCGGTGGCGGGGATTTGCTCTCATTCGGCCACAAGTGCATGAGTGAGGTCCTACACTGATCGTGGGTGATAAAACCTGGCTTGCTGTCTGTGTTTCAGTTCATCACTGATTAAACAAACAAGACACAACATTTTAATTGGTGAACTAATTAGTTGTATTTTTTAACTTTGGACAGAGCCAGGATAGCTGTTTCCTCCTGCTTCCAGTCTTCATGCTAAGCTAGGCTAACCACGTCCTGACTCCAGCTCTGTACTAACACACAGACATGAGATTGATATCCATCTTCTCATCTCACAATCTGAAAAAGCAAATAAGCATACTTAAGGAGCATAGTCCAAACTGCAGGAGCAAAGTATTTAAAAGTGAGTGTGCTCAGGTAGTTATGAATTTTACAATTCTTAAAGAAGTGTATTTTGGGAGGAAAAAGGAGAGTAAACTATAACAATATTTTAAAAGACATATACGTATATGTAACCTGTGGTCAGATAGTTGCATTTAGAAAAGTCAAAATGTGTTTTTGTAGATTTTTCCATTATTCCTTGTGCTTATGATGACAGATCATTCACCGCTGTTATTGCTGAGATCTGGAGACACAGCAACACAACGAGACACTTTAACACTAGCTTAACGACCTAAGGAGTGAACAAGGTACCACATCACAACTAGTTTATGTTTAAATGATATTATCTAAACTCCTGATTTGGAAGTATGCACATACACAGTTTAAAGGGCCATAACATACCATACAACTACAAATCACATTCTCTTTACATCAGGACTAACTTTTTACAAATCATGCTGTTGTTGTTTTAGAATTCTTACTTGAGTTGTCCGCATTAATTTTTGTCAAAGTCACATAGGTGCAAAAGTAAAACTTCTGAATTACATAACTCTAACAAGTTTCAAGAATCTGATCTAGTAGTACTAGCAGTAGTAGTAGATTTTCATACCATACAGAAATGATTGGAAACCTACGGCTGCCTTGAACCATGGCCAGATTAACGTATTAGGTTGCCCCTGAGCAAAAAATTTGCTGTTGGGGCCCTACTGTGATAATTGGTTTAAACTCCTTATTTAGGAACATGTATCCCTCTATGTGACACTGTCACAAAATAATCTAATACTGGTCCGCCTTAGTTGATAATGTACTTAAATTGTTCAAATTTCTTAACAAATGTGCAATAAATAAAATTACCAAACACTGATTGACACGCAGTGATTCTGGGGCTGTTGTGGACCCTTGGGGGTCTGGGGCCTGAGCAGTCGCTATCGCATTCATTATATAAAAAAATACACAAATTATATAACCCAGATGACTGGGTTAAATGAGGAGTTTGTTTAAATTTCTCATTATTTGAAGGTACAAGTCTCTTGTTAAGCTTTGTAGTGATGTTGGTGCATCCCCAGATCAGCAATTAAATGTAAATAAAATGTTGCAACAGGTATAAATAGTTATCACAAGGCTGGACATAGCTAAGCCCAGAGTAGGGCTTACACCCAACTTTTTACGTACAGCAGGTGCAACCGGCCTTTGGGCCTGATAACGTCCCTGTACCTAAAAAGTCTGCAGTGCCTAGTCCAAACAACTACCACCCTGCACCACTCACCCCTGTTCTGATGAAGTGCTTTGAGAAACTAGTTATCCGCATCAAAGGTTTCTGCCTCTTAAAAGGAAGTTTTTCCTTGCCACTGTCGCCAAGTGCTTGCTCATGGTGGGAATTGTTGGGTCTCTGTAAATAACATTATTAAGAGTACGGTCTA
>NTHP01000258.1:959254-981452 GCA_003416845.1 Oplegnathus fasciatus | reverse complement strand
GTAAATAACATTATTAAGAGTACGGTCTAAATCTGCTCTATATGTAAAGTGTCATGAGATGACTTTTGTTGTGATTTGGCGCTTTATAAATAAAATTGAATTGAATTGAATCAAAGACAACATCCCAGCCAGCCTGCACCCTCAACAGTTTGCATTCAGAGCCAACAGATCCACAGAGGATGCCATCTCCACTGCCCCCCACTCAGTCTTCACACATTTTGAAAATAACACCTACATGTTTGTTGATTTCAGTTCAGCATTCAACACAATCTCCCCCAGGAAACTGATCGGCAAACTTAGCTCTCTGGGCTTGAGTACCACACACTGAATATTGGACTTCCTCACAAACAGACCACAGACAGTTCAGATTGGTGGTCACACCTCCTCCACCCTATTGATAAACACCGCAGCCCCCTCTTGTTCATGCTGTACACCCATGACTGCAATCCCTGACATGGAGAAAATCTCCATCTTCCTCCCACTGTGCAAAAGTGAAGCCAAAATATCCCGGATACAGGCGTTGCCATCTGCCACTGATCACGTCATTTGGGACCAGAGTCTGCACAGTAGTGATCGGGGAAGGAGCCGCAGTATTGAGGTCCCACCCATACACTCACCCGACTCGATCGGTAATCAATAATTAGTGACTGCTAGTAACTAACGATTAAAGATAAAGTTACATCTCCTCTCGACGTTCCTACTCTACATACAATTCCTAAAAATACGTCTGCAGGTGCCTCCATGACTACTTCACTGTGATTGACAGCTGTCAATCATGACGTTTCACCCCGTTTTTATAGCATCAAATAACTAATTAAAACCAAACTTATCAGAAAAATGAACACTTGAACAAACATCAGCGTGATAAGAACTACCTAAAATGACAGAAAACATCTTTGGGAAAAATTTATTTGACGTGTACTTTGATTTTTAAGTTTGGCCCATGTCCCATCTGCTAACATGGAGGGGGTGGGACTTATGACCTATACTGGGATCAGCCACCAGGGGGCGATTGAGATGTTTTGGCTTCACTTTTGGGGAGCTGTCATGTTGTCCATCTTTATATACAGTCTATGGTGCAACCCTATGTTGTAAAATGACAAATAAATGAACCTTTATACCTTGATAGTAAGTAGAAACCTCTTTTTAAAATAAATCACAGGATTGAGGCTAAAGGAAAATCATGATTCAAGCTCTAAAAGGTACAGTCCAAAAACTGACCCCTGATGAACTCCTTCAGTAACTGGTGAACATTCATGAAAAATCTTCACAAGTATAGTAAGGAAAACATCTGCATGATTTTTAGATGCGGCGCCTGATCATGCGGGGTGAGTGGCAGTCAGATGCCCAGGAGACCATGAAGACCGGCTCATCCACCAATAACAACGATGAGGAGAAGTCCAGACAGCTGGAGAGAGAGAACAAGGAGCTACAGAAGATCATTCAAGAGGTCAGCCAGGCCCTTTCTTTTTTCCACAAGGTTCTTAATTCTTTCTTTTCCTTCATATTTAGCAGGTAAAAGTCTTATTGGGATTCAAATATCTGTCAAGACAGCAGCATAAAAGGAAGATGTTGATCTTGAGTTTTTAAATATAAGTTTTCAAAAATTTGACAACACAAACAAAATAAATGTTGACTTACTTGCTTTTTCCAGAGCTTTCAACCTCATCTCACAGCCTTCCTCAGCAGACTGAGTTTGCTCAGTTGTCATCACATCTATCCATACTAATGTCATTTAACACTCAATTTTTCATACATTCACAGTAGAAAATTGTGTGGAGGCAGAAATCCAGAGACAAATATCTCAAAACCCTGGGACAGCTAGATACCACCAGATATATGTGAGAAAAAGTTTTTTGTAATTTGGGTAAACCAACCCTTTAATCCATGTTTAGGGAATCAGTCTGAAACAAGCCTGGGTCTTTCTCATACCCATATTTCTAGTCTTTCCAGACAACTACTGTCATCTATCAAATAAATTAAAACATAAAACTACCATAAAATAGTCTTGTTCCTAGAGAAGATTGTTGACTCATTGTCACAATTTGTCCGCTCAGAAAGAAGAACGTGTGTCGGAGCTGAGAAACCAGCTGTCCGAGCGTCAGGCCCTGCGATCGAGGAGAAGAGCATCCACTGTTACCAACCAGAACCACAGCCCCCCTCCCCTCGCCATCCCACAGAGCAACCCCAGGTCCTTGGCCCCTCCTCCAGGGTACCCCGCTCCCACCACTGACCCCGACTCCATCTCTCCGTCCTTTGCCAACTCATCCAGCCTCTACCAGCCGGACAGCAAGATCAACCGAAATAACTGCCATGCCAGCCGGCTGCAGCTGCTGTACAAGTGAGATGATGGTGGATTTTTGAGGGATGAGGACAGTAATGATGTTCACAACTATATAGAGATGGAGAAAAGGAAGTACGAATGAGAGTTTGAATAATAAATCAGTATCTGTTGGAGGAGCTGACTCCAAAACTCATTTTACCGATCAGCAGAGGCTGGAGGATAACCAGTTGACAGCTAAATATCGAAGAAATCTTCAATGAGGATTTACCTTTCCACTTGTTTCACTCTTTCCGAGCTGATCAATACTTTGTTTCTATTTTCTCCCAGAGAAAAAAGATGTACTTACATCTTGTTAATTTTTCAATTTTGCATCTGTGATCTGCCAGTGATTTATCATGTGCCATCTAGAGTTGATTGAAGTGACTCTTAGCCAAGCCCGGGCCCTCTTAGCTCCAATTGCTAACCTGTCAAGCTTTTCAATGTAATACTGCACATAATGCAGTTTATAATGGTGGCAGATTCATCATTGAAATTTGTGGTAATGTCTGAAACAAAAAGTCTGCATCTCCGCCAGCTGATGATCCATTTAGAAGACATGGAAATAAGGGGAGCAGCATTGTTCTTGTACTGCAGGGTAGCTAGTTAGCCCTAGGATTATAGTGCAGTACAATAAAAGAAAATGTAAGATCAAACTGTTATTTTGCTCCGACACAGATATATTAGATTTATAATTTATTGTTGAACTTTTACAGGTGAAAAGGCTTTGAGGATGAAAACTAACCAATGACTTTGGCAATCTCGGGTAATACTATCCGGGGTAGAGTGTTAGGCTTAAATGTAACCCTCCTCAAATCCAGTAAAGAGCATGAGAGAGCTGCTAACGTTCTGATACTCTGATATAGTTGAATCCAGGACTACAGGACTTTTAATGCTATCTGTAACCCCTAAAAATAAGGAAGTTAACAAATGACTCTTGGCCTTGCACGTAACACTAGGTTACTATGTTATGTCATAAGCAGTTATAGCAGATAGACACACTGTCTGTATTGGGCTTTATTCAGAGCGATACTTGGTATCCAAAGCATTTGGAAGGTGGAGTATTTTCAACCCCCTTCCAAAACCAAACACACAAGAGCTAAAGTGTAATAAAATATACAGCGTGTTTGTGTAGCTTTTGTCTCAGTCTTTTAGCATGATATCATGTATGAATCCCTCAAGTGCATATTTCTGACTCCTTTAAACATAACCCTCATTTTAAAACGAGTCAGCTAGAAATGATTAAAAGTCTTCAGCCATCACTGAGTTAGTCTTAATTACAAGATACAGCTGATAGAATCTGCTTGTGACAGTTGTCATGTCAGCCGACAAAATCAATGGTCGCTGACTACAATTGAAAAGCTGCTTTTATTTACTTATGTGAGAAACGAGACACCCATTATTTCAAAAAGTGCCAAGAACTTTGATGGTAAATCTGCTAACGTCAGCACTGAAAACTGCAGTGCTAGAATGGAAAGCTCGACAGGCGTAGCAACAGTGACTAATAGGGGGTAGGGCTTAGCAATCAGGGTCAATCGCAGAATAAGATATTATGGCAAAGCATTTATCATATCTGTACCTTACAATATTGCCTCCTAATGTGTTTAGATAGTGCTATGTACTGTATTAAAAGGTTGAACAAAGGGACAGACTTCATGATAAATGATGCCAGTTTTGTGACAAAGTAACTGGTTGTATCCATTACATAGTCATTTAATCTCCTCTTATTAAATGTTTGATGGTGGTTTTTACATTGTCTCTGTTCAAAGAGACTGCTGAGTCATTGTACATAGTTGTGTGTGTTCATGCTAAACCCCTCACTGTGGATGAACTCAGTCCTGTTGATTCAGGGCTGAAAAGAAAAGTAAGCTGAAGACACTCCTGTCATCTGTCAGGTATTTGCTGTATCAAGTGTTGAGACTGCCACACTCAAGAGCTGAAGGAGCATTACATGAGGCTAAAAGCAATTCAAAAACCCTTATTTTGTTTAATGATTTTAGGCTGCAGCTGTGCCTGGGTGTTTAAGTTTCCTGTGGACAAGACAGATAAATATCAGAAATTAAATACAATACGTCAACTGATGAGGCTTAAATGTCAAACCTTAGGCTAATGCAGTGAGAATTTGTTGGTATGTAATACTGAAGCTTTTATGTATATATGTGTGTGTGTGTGTGTGTATATATATATATATATATATATATATATATATATAAATTATGTATGTATCTTGGTGCTGATGTTGTTGCATGTTTGAGAGATCTGTTTCTGGTTGAGGGAACAAAGAAAACATTGCAGTACAGACCAGTATTAGCTGATATCTGTTGCAGCAGGCGTGGAATTTGGTGAATCTGAATTTGAAATTCATAACTTAAATTTACATATACAAGGTTTATGAGGTTCATTTATTTTGTCATTATACAACATAGGGTTGCACAATGGAATGAAAGTTGTAGCCCCTTCACGCTACAAACCCAGAACAGAACATATATATACAAATATTTAAAAATCAGAATAAAATATGATATGAGGTTGATATTCATTTTACTATATATTTTGTATTTGCATATAAGGTTTTGAAATTTGAATAAGAAAAAAGAAAAATTTAAATATGGATTGAACAGAAGGTACACGTTGTATGTCAAATTTAGGTCTTCTATTTCAGTTTCATCTGTCTGTGACAGTATTTTTAGGAACTAAAGTAAAAGAAACACTGACAAAGTGAGCCAAGGTGACCTTAGTCAGCCGTTGAAAAAGACATGTAGATCTGAGTATTATCAGCATATATATAGTAATCAATGTTGTTGTTAATCAAATCTAGGCTAATGGGAGCATGATTACATTTATTAGAGGGGCACTGTATTGATCCTTGGTGCACTCCACAGGTCATGTTTGGAAGTAAGATTGCCAATAGCCAATTTTTGAAATTCTGAAATATAAATTCAGATCGAAATGAAATTTAAATAGAAAATTCAATAGAAATTCAAATATGAGCAGCACCACAGTATGGAATAATACTATTACTGCACATGACCCATAAGCTCAGCAGTTTGTCACTGATTTTTGTATTCTTTTTGCTCTCTTGCCAAAAGTGTTAGATTAAATCCCTCAGGGTTAGTTAATAACAGAGCCAATCATACTGCCTCATACTGAGTCTCTTGTTATTCTTGAAAACAAAACCAACAGACTGATATTAGATTTCCCCTGTACAGACCACTGCAGCATTTCACTTTTTGTTGTGTTCACTCTTCTGCTTTTTTGGTCTCACTTCCAAATACCACAGCTTTTGGTGGGGTTTTTGTGGACAAACAGGAAAACTTCCTGTTACAGTTTCACTGAAATAGTTTTCATGACAGAAAGTGATATTACAGCTCATGCTTGACTTCCTTATACCTAATAATAACTTACATACTTACAGCATGGGGCTTTTGGTTTCTTAGTGTGTTACTGTGAATCACACAAGTGGGGCTCACACACTTTAGTAAAATGATGATATGATGTAAATTATTATTGTAAGTATGTCTGATAGTGTCATTAATACTGATCAAAAACTCAACTTTAAACTGTTGCTCCACAGAAAAAAACAAATATGCATAATAGCCAAAAATAAAGCAACCCAGACTCAGACTGTAAAAATACAGTATTCAGTATCAGCACTGAACTGAAGCCTTGGTTCTGGGAAGGATGTTAGATGCAAATCAGCGGCAGTAGTTAAACTGGTACACAGTTTCACTTCCCTCATTGGGGTTTGTCATTGATTGAATTAGAAAACCAGCATTTAAAGTTATATTCTTTACGATTTCATTGATAGTGGCAGAGATATTCCTGTTCACCCTCCTACAGCCGTATCAGAGCTGTATTAAGTTTCTGCTAATGCAAACCAAACATTTCCTACTGTTGCTGTTTTACATTAAAAGCATTCAACTAGCGAAACACTGGGTGGCTTTTATTGTGTGACCAACATCTTTATTAAAACTATGTTTTAATGTTTGTTTGGCTGCACTGTAAACAGATACACCAGCTGCTCTTCTGTTGTATTTCTGACAAAGTAGCAGAGATGCTCACAAGTCATTTTTTGCAAGTCCAAGTAAAGTCTCAAGTCTTTGGTCACAAGTCTCAAGTCTCTTATGGCTGTAATGAGCGTTCTATCATCTGCTGCATGTCATCCGGTCTGCTTTACAACACTATTAGGCATGCAATACTAACTGTTATTGTACTTTTCAATAACAGTTAGAGTACAGCCGTATTGTATAATTACACTGGGTCTCCAACTAATGACAGCTTATAACAGATCCCTCTAGTCTCTTAAACCCAGTGTAATGGTAACCTAATAAGCCTGTAACGTTACGTGGTCAACAATAAACCTGTAACCTGCCTGTAGCGGATTTTAATAATTAATGCGGTCTTTCTCTCGGTTTAACGTTAGCCAGCAGATGATGGTAGCGGAACGTGGATGATGAAGTTACCCAACCATTTTTATAGTCATGGCATAGCCAGCACTCTATGCAAACAAGTGTGGGAAGCAAACAAACACTCACTCATCTTTTCACAATATTCAGGAAATGCCAATCTAATCAAGTTAACCTCAAATCTAGTATAGCAGCAAGCTAATGTTAAACAGCTGATGCTAAGCTAAACATGTTTGCTAACCGTCCATAGGCGCTAGCATTACCTTTCACATTACCAAGTGACTGACCTATCCGGGTGCGTTTTCAGGTGCCTGATTAAGTTGGATGTGGTCGATCCAGTATCCTTTATTTTGATAACGCACACGTCACATTTAGCTTTTGTGTTTTTTGTGGCATCATTTATCATTTAGCATGGTGTGCTCACCATGGTCATCTGTAGCCACATGCACCAGATGCTTAAGGTTATACATGATAATGAGGGAGGGAATGACATTCAGCTCGTCAGACATTTCCTTAAAGTTAATGCGCCAGAAAAATAAAAAATAAAATACAGATTGTTCTCGAGTCCCAAATCTCAAGTCCAAGTCGAGTCTCAAATCTTTTGAGATCGAGTCTCAAGTCAAGTCTCAAATCACTGTGGGACTTCAGTGCGACTCGAGTCCAAGTCGTATAGTCAAGTCCCCATCGCTGCAAAGTAACTGCTCAACAAGTGTTTGCTGTAGTATTAAATCGCACTTGTTGTTGCCACGGTAACCACAGTTTGTGGTAATGGTTTAAAGAAATGAATTGTGACTGTCAGTAGAAAATAGGAAACGAACAGCAGTCATTCGCATCGAAGTCTCACACTTTATTGTCCCACCCATTATGGCTCTTTAACAGCCTCACCCTACACCCTACATTATTGTTCCTGACAGACTGAGTCATATTTCACACAGCCAGTAGAGGTCTTAATTGTTAACAGAGTTTGCTAGTAGGCATTTGAACAAATGACTAATGCTGTTTATTTTCTTGTGAAGACAGTCCCTGTTCAAACCTGGGGGAAAAACGATCTACATGGCTAAATACTAGAGTTATGTGAGAAAACATGTTTTTGTGATCTCACCTATTAAAGATAGCTTTGTTAACATTGAAGAAACTAGCAAGAGCAAGCTAGACCCCTTCAGGTCTCCCTCCAATGCCGCTCCCCCAAAACACACACAGACTACTTCTGGAGGACGAGTCCACAAGAGAGCGTTGGGGAGAGGAGCGCAGCACATCGTTGTCGTCACTAACCGTGTCTAACTAACTAACTAACTAACTACCTCATTCACATGTTTGAAATCATAATGAAGGTAAATAATCAACATGGCTTTTGTTAGAACTCACAGCATCATTTTTCAGGCCCTTCAAGTCCCTCAGTTCTTCTCACCATCGTTGAAAATCCATACTGATGTTGACTCTGGTTTGACCTCTTGCTTTATCCAACCTCTTTTTGGTCGCAGCCTTTTCTTCTTCTGTCTCTCTTTTCTTTCTCTGCCATTCTTGTGCGACTAGTTCACTAGTTTCAGCCGCCTAGCCAGTCATTGCGCATGAGCGCAGGGGCAGAGTGCACGCAGGTAGACAGGTATGTAGGTTGACAGGCAGGTATGAAATGATTGGACGGGCTTATTAAAGTCCTACAGACACCAGATTTTTTTCTTTTGTTTGTCAGAGCATTTGATGTATTGATTGCTGTCGGGATGTAAAGAGAATTCCAACAAATATAAGAAAAAGTGCTTCTAAACTACACTACCTACCCAAGCTTTAAGAGATTTTTCTTTCCATGATGTCATCTTTCTAATGACAAAGTCAAAATGTCCTGTCTGATGAGATTGTCACATTACCTCTGTACATAACAATCTGAGTTTACATAAACGTTCAGCCAAATGTTGTCATCTTCTTCAGAGAACGGGGTCTGCTTAAAAGTACTCTACGAAGTTTTTAACTGGTTATGAAACAGTCTCAATTTAATACCGATGCCTCTATATGACCTACATAAACAAACGAGACCAACAGCGAGAAGATTGGCTATTTCCATTAGTTTCTAATAATTATTCTCATTGCCTGCCACCGGGTTGGATTTTTTCACAAAATCAGATGTAACATGTAACCTAACATTCGGTGAAACACTACCGCCTTAGTCTATTAGTCTTAGTTATGATTTTAGCCAAACTTCAGTTTCCAAGGTCAAGACTAAATGCTAAATTTTGTGAGACGGTATTGACAGCATAGGATTAATTGAATGTGTCATGTAATGTTTGTCCCTCTGCACTAATACAGTACCTGCCTCTCCTTGTGACAGCTCTTTATTTTCATTGAGGGTCCAACTTTTAATTGTAATGTTATGTTGTTTCTTTGTGTGCCATACATGTTAAGTCAAGTTAAGTCAAGTCAATTTTATTTACATAGCCCAATATCACAAATCCCAGTTTGCCTCAAGGGGCTTTACAATCTGCAAAGCATACGACACACTCTGTCCTTAGAGCCTTGAATCGGATAGGGAAAAACTCCCCCCAAAAAAACCTTTAACAGGGAAAAATGGAAGAAAGCTTAGGAAGAGTAACAGAGGAGGGATCCCTCTCCCAGAATGGACAGACAGGAAATAGATGTTGTGTGTACAGAATAAATCAACAACAAAAATCACGGTCTATACAGTTTTGATGACAAAAGTGAAGAGGATGGATTCAGGAGGGCATTGGGCAAATTCACTTCCTGGAAAGAGGACAGGCCATACAAATACAGAAGAGGACAGCAGCATTCACACAGAGAGGAGAGACAAACCAACACATGGAGGGAGAGAGAGACGTGATAGCATGCAAACTAGGGAGAGAGAAGGAGAAGAGGAGAGGCTGAATCTCCTGGGGGATGATGATCCAGATGAACGTCTGGATGAGGCACCGGCCATCTGGAGAGAGGGAGGTCCCAGGACGACTGGTGGTCCAGCAGAGAGAAGCCTGAGTGAAAGAGAGGAGAAGGAGGGGGAGGCTTGGGAGAGAACGAGGCAGCGGGGACAAAAACTGCAGAGGATTAGAGGAATGCAATGGTTAACAAAAGGTTTACAGTTTGTTAGTTGATTTCTTGTTGGCAGGACGAAAACATGCTCATGAGCACCTTTGTCACTATCTTAAACTCTCGTGACAAATATATTGTGTGATCTGTACCCGAGGTATAGCGTTGGTCTTGACTTCCAGTTTACTCTCATCATGTTCTCTCTGTGTGGTAGCACAGCTTCTTTCATTAGCATGGGTAATTTGAGTTGTCATAAGCATTTCTGAATTGACTAACTACAGTATGAGGCACAGATTTATAAACCATGAGAACACTGTGCAGTGCTCCTGCTACATTCTTCCCAAGTAATGTGTAAATATCTAGTACATGTTTGTCTGTAATGTTGTATTTTAACTGTCAAGTCTGTAAAGCAGTGAAGATGCAAGTGATGTTGATACACATGAGAATATGCACACTGACTGTAAATAATGATGATGTAAATAATGATGACATTCGACTTTGCATTGACAAGCTGTATTTAATGTGGTACAGTATTCAAAATATATTTCTATATGCTGTAATATCTGCTGTTGGAGATTATTTGAAATGCAAGAATGACAATAAAACTAGATGTTTTTCTCAAACTATCGTCTGTATTCAATGTAGTAATGTTTTTAGTCCCATCCACAGTGTGGTCAGTCAGTCCACCACTTTGATCCAGACTGAAATGCCGCAACAACTAGATAGATTGCCAAGACATTCATGTGCCTAGACTGACTTAAGTGATCCTTTGACTTTTCATGTAGCTCCACCAGCAGGTCCTTAAGTCTCCTGAATGGCGCTATAAAAATGCAATATATTATTATTATTATTATTATTATTATTATTATTATACTAATCACACAAGTTAACCCTGATCTGAGTCATTCCAATGTGAATTGAACAACTTGTTTTACACATTTCAGAGTTTTGTTGTAAATTGAACATGAGTTTGATTATTTATGTGATTTTATATACCTTTGCCGCATCATGATATATTGATATCAGAAAAATATTCTTATGAAAATTGTATATTGATTTCATCCAGCCCTATTGCAATATAGTGCAAGTCACTGCACTTGAGGAACAAGACTAAGTCTTCTAGTTCCATGACGGTGAGGTACAGTGGTAAGTTCAAAGCCGACTTTAACAAGACTGAAAAGGTGGGGCTAATTATGAGCTGTGTAGGTTGTCTCTCTATCAGTCATCACAACTACTGATATCATCAGTTTCATTACAGTTTAACAGAAGTTTATCTGTAAAATGTCAGTCCACCACTGAGATCTATAACCCTTCAGACAAACTACCATTTACCTCCAATAGCTGACAGTAACCTGAGGACGAACACTTGCTCCATCAGCTGAGAATAATTGTACACAACAACGTCTTCATATATCATTTTATAAAGTCTTTTATTTAATCAATTCCAATTCAGTTTGCATATACATATATTATTACATACGTATGTAGTGTGATAAGTTGATGAAACTTATAAGGAACAATCTACATCTGTTATATATAGAATATATATAGTATATAGACATATATGGCATATGTGTATGTATTAAATGTTGTACGGATTAATGTTTAATTTAACTGAGTTAATCCTGTCTAACAGTTATTACTGCTTATTAATAGAAGTGTTTGATATCATCCAACAGTTGAAGGACTCAAACTCTTAAATATGGAAGCATTAAATATGTCATAAGTTTCAGTAAGTCTTTAGAAAGGAAACTAGGAACAAAGGAAATAACTGGAATTAAAATTAGAGGGTGGAGGCTGAAGTTTCGCGCCATTGCTAGCTGATCCCCACCTCCTTCTCATCAGACAACCATAAAAACAAGGAGAAGCCTCTCTTTGCCGCTTCTTCTGCTGCTCTTCCTCTTCTCGGATGCCTCTCGACTGTTGATCTTCATTGAACCAGACTTGTGAAATCCTGGCCTCGTCTCCAGAGAGCAGCTGGGCCCAAGAGCTCCAGGCCGCATCCTAGGCTAAACTTCGAAGAAGAAATCTTCTGAGAGGAACCTGCTTCAGTCTGACGGCCGAACGCCTGCGTTCTTGACATCACAAAAAGTCAAGACAGTCAAAGCTGTGATGAACTTAAACCCAGCAACCGCCTCTACTTTTCCTTTGATAGCGGGGGTTGATGCCATGTAGATGACTAAAAGTAATTTAGTACTAGATGAGAATAGGATTCCCTTTATGATGATTAGATCAGAATTAGAATCAAACTTAGTGCCAAGTAGGTTTTCACATACAGGGAATTCCCTGTTATGTTTGCACATAGGCCTGACAATAAAACCTAGTCAGTAGGAAATAGATATTTATGAATATAGGAAGTATTTAAAGTATTTCACTGGTGTTTCCAAATACTCTCTCAGCTGTTGAACGATGCAAGAAGGTGATTCTCACTGGTCAATCTTAAAACTTTATCTATTTAACGATCTCCTGTGTTTCCGCAATATAATGTGCTATATCTGCAATAATATTAATATGCTTATGATAGGCTAATAATAGTCTTCCACAAATTAATATATTAATAATAATAATAATAATAATAATAATATACTATGAAATATTCATTCTCTGGTATAAAATTGTCCTCATTCATTCATTAATTGTTCATCGTTGTATTCTGTGTACTTATTTGTGGTTGCATGTATGTATTGCTGCATTTATCCATGGTTGCATTAACTTTATATGTCTAGTAGTTGTTAGTTCTGTGTATAGTTAGTCATTTAATAAATATCTCATTTATAAAGAACTTGATCACATGGTTTATAGTTTATTTAAGTTAATACTGATTGTTTCTGATAGCCAAAATTGAGACTTCAATTTGATAAAAATTATGAATTATCATAATTATCATATTCTTATATCTGATAAACCACATACATGCTACACGTAGGTTTATATGTAACATGTACATTTGTTGTTGATTGACTTATATATTTCTCTGTCATGAAAGCAGCAGGAGATGTGTTATATTATTCAGCAGGAAAGCATTAAAATGTAAGCAGTAGCCTGTGCGGGTATACAATATGTGTTTTTTTTTATATTTCCATGATTTTTCTCAGTCATTGTATTTATATTGTGATTTTATCCACCTTTATAGCAGCCACAGTATCAGTATAATGTTATAGTGACTATCCTATCCAGGGCTTTACAGATAACAGGAGAGAGTAGGTGGAATATTCATATTACATCTTCATAAGCATTGACACAGCTTGCGTGGTGGCATGTTTCATCACAAACAGAAGAACACACTTTGCTGCAGTGTAAGCTGTTAGTGCCAGTTTACCACTGTGAAACTAGAGCAGGGGTCGGAAACCTTTTCTATGATAGGTGTCAATTTACAAAGAAGACAACTGGTGTGCCAGTGGCCTTTGTTGATGCGCATGTAATTTATTTTTAATTTATGCACTGATACTTAGTTACACCATCATTGACAGTTTGACCCTATTCATAAAAATAATAATAGAGTTGTAGGCTTATTACTTGCACAGGATCCCCTTTCTCAGTTACTCATTCACACATACAAAACCATGTTGTCATGTAAGCTACTAATAAGTAATATGTAAACTGGGCTGTCCAATTATCCTACACAGTAGAAAGAACCCCGTCCATGCCTTTCACTGCTCAGTCTCACAATGTCTGGTCTGTATGTTGATGTTTCAGCAGTACACATGCCTCTGAATGGTCTGTTGTCAGCCGACTGCGAGACGTGGGATGTCATTGATATCCACTCTTCTCCTTAGCCACACTAACACACTGGCGGTTTCGGTAGTGCTCCTCTCAACAGTTCTTGCAGACAGAGAGAAATGTTTAATCCTGGATATGATGGTGGAGGTACACACAGTGTTTTAAATGTGCTACTTTGCTTAGCATATTTTGACACTGTCCTCTAGGCTGACTGAGCATTATCTGACTCATCTTTGAAGTTTTTCTCATGCTTAGTTTCACAATGGCGCTTTACACTTGACGTTCGACACACCACATTTTTCACAGCAAAAAGCACACAGAAACTTGGTTGTCCAACTGGGCTGAAAAGGCCAGCAGGATTTCCTTTCCATGTTGCGTGCAATTTGTTGAGGTGTGGTCTCCTCTTAGCCAAATGATTACTAGTTAAGGCACCTATGCTGTTGTACAGCAGCTCAAGGACCACTAATAGTGCACTGTTTTTTGTAAATGCAGATTCGACATATCATGCTGCAAATTCATCATGCTGGCTTCATCTGTTTTATCATCTGTTTTATCACTAACTTGACTGAGCAATTATGGGACACAACTAATGCAATATTTAATATTTAAGTAGTGACATATGTGAATATTGTTGTATATTATTTGCTTTCTCATATTGTAAATGGCTTTGAATGCCATCACTGGCAACCCTTGTCATAGGTTTTGATGCCTGAACAAGAGGCTTAAAAGTCAAATGCCCAACATGTGGCTCTTAGAGGCTACAATGTTCATCCCAACCTGCAATAAAAAACTGTTGAATGAATTGAACAGCATACTGGTAGTTGTGCTGTCCTTACCAATAAATAGTAGGTCTCAAACTGCAAAAGTTTATTCTTGTGTCCAAGATAAAGATGAATATTTGGAGATGAATATTCATACCAAATATAAGATAAGATGATGGGGGCGGTAAATTCATACAAAGTTGTTGCAGTTCTTACTAATTGCCTGCAGAGGATGTTAAAGGTCTTGCTGAAATAAGGCTCTTTCTAAAATAACAACAGCTGTAGTAACAGTGGAATTATTAAAACATCCACACACTTAACTGTTAACAACCAGTCTATAGTCTAATCTTTCAGTCCAGGGGCCTTCATCAGAGACATGCCAAACACACAGAACAAGTAGTCTGTGTAGGACAGGAGGGGTCATCAATTATCTATGGGCACACCTGAGGTGATAGATGACAACACACACACACACACACACACACACACACACACACAGGGTGTAACACTCAAGAAAACCACAGACTATTTCATAATGTCAAATATTTCTTTTTATATTTCTTCTAACTATCCAAACACAGAGAGATATAACAAAAAAGTTTAAATGTGAACATGCCTAAATATTATGCCTATAACTATTCTTGGTCCATTGCTGTTTACATTATACATCAGCAACATAATTACTCCTGATCAATACTTCATTGTCCATTTTTTGCCGATGATACAATTTTATATGCCTCAGGCTTGCTGATTGTGTTCTGTGAATGTTTCTTGTTCTCAGGTCTCTCTCGGAAAAGAGATCTTATTATCAATGAGACTGCCTAATTAAATAAAGATTAAATTTAAAAAATGAAAATACACGCAAAACAAAAACTAATACAGAAACATAAATGACACAAGACACATCAGAAAGGCCTGAAAAGGCATCAGTTGTGTTAGAGGTGCTGGTTACCTTTGGACAGAAAAAAAAACAAAAAATAGAAAGCCCAGTATATTCCCACCCTGAGATAAATACTTTCCACTGCTGGTATCTGGTGCTGCTCTGTAGACTGCTAGAGGAGGAAACGGGGGATTACCAGATTACCAGGGAGTTCCCCTCCTCCCTTCCACTCGGTGTAGCCATTGAGGAACTATCACTTCGCTGGAAACTTCCTCACCACATTTTAAGAACTGCATTGTAATTGAATAGAGCCAGCAAAGGCAAGTCATGGTATCTTATGTAATACCAAGGCTAAAATTATCTACTGTCACTGATGATGAGATCACAGGAGTGCTCTGTTGGCGTTTCGCTTGCCAGATCCCTCCACTGTAATTTCATGAATAAATAAGCAAAGTGAGTGTAGCAAAGTAAGTCTCAGGGCCATCATGTGTGAAATCACCAGGAATAAGTTTTTTGATTGTAACTTTTTGTGGAGGTACGAACTGTCATCAAAAAGGCTGCCTTTGATAGATTTTTCTAATATCCACCCACTTAATCAGCATAAATGAAAAGTAGGGCTTCATTAGAAAAGAATGCTGTACATTGACCATAGATGTAGAAGAAAATGTCTTTCATAGGTTTAGAAAGAGATGTATTGAATCTGGGTTTATTACTCAACACCATTTTTAGCTACTGCAGCTGGAAAATCCAAATTTGGTCAAAGGGTAAAGCTGCCGTGGGATGAGTAAGAGGAATGAGTGGGTGAGCAGTAACCACTACAACTGACTGTGATGGGCTGAGACACCTGTCAGTTAAACAAACATGCTCCTAATGTCATAACATTTTGTACCTTTTTTGTTCTGTTGTCAGTCTTCCAGTTAGTAATATCTCCTGTCATTTTAGACCATGCCATTTATCCCTGTCCAATTATCTCCAGGGTGTTGCCACTTTTATTTACCCCCTGACCTTCAAGCCCACCTGCACACCTGCTCCCAATTCTCTCATCACCTCCCCTGTATATATACCTGCTCTTTACCATTTTCCCTGGCATATCATCTATTGTGCCATCCCGGCATTAGTGTTTCATCTTTTGGATTTTTGCTTCCTATGTCCCTTTGGATTTGTGTGCCTGTTCTGACTGCCTGCCTGTTACCGAACCCTGTTTTTTTTTTATCTTTATTGTCATGTGCACAACAATTACACAGAAGTAATCTTTGACAATGAAATTCTTAAATCTCAGGCTCCCTCCAAACATAAGATATAAAATAGTGCAAAAGTTCAAAATACATGAATAGAATATAGTATATATAAAATAAAACACAATAAAATAAAGTATGAAATAGAATATAAGTAGAAATATAATACTGTGGAGGCAGGTGTGCAAAATTAATAAACTGAATAAACTATAATGTAAACAGGTTATTGACAGGATATTAGACAGTCATTGCACTACACTGTGATGGTTAAACAAATGTAAATATATATATATATATATATATATACATATATATAAACGCATACTGTGATGTAGGCAGGTATAAACAGTAGTAATATACAGTATATAAATATGTAAACAAAATATAATTGGAAATGTAAACAGGTAATGGGGATGTAAACATGTAGTAACCAGAAAGTAATAGTGTGGCATTAGTATCAATAAAGTGTGAGTGAAGTGACAGTAATGAGCTTGTGAGCTCAAGAGTTGAACTGTCTTATGGCCTGAGGGATGAAGCTGTCCCTGAGCCTGCTGGTGTGGGACCGGGTGCTGCGGTACCGTCTGCCAGACGGCAGTAGGCAGACCAGTTTGTTGCTGGGGTGGTTACGTCCAACCCTCTTCACTAGTTTGTTTGTTTTCAGTATTTCATTGGTTCATGCACTATTTCCTGTTTTATTTTGTGTACTCACATCTCCTCTCGTTTCAGACACTTCACTTCCTGCCTTTGTGTGTTTCCCGCCTGTGTTGTCACCTGCCCCTCATTAGCCTAGTGTGTAGTGTATGTAGTCTGTGTGTGTCTGTCCCAGTGCCAGTTCATCTTTGTACCTTGAGTCAAGCATTCCAGCGTCTTCTCCTAGTGTTTAGTGCTCCTGGTTTTTGATATTTGCTTAGTTTACCTGACCTTGTTCTTGCCTTCTCCCTGCCAGATTTGTTTGCCTCTCTGCTGACTGATTTCCTGTGTACTAAACCCTTTTTGCTAGTAAAGATTGTTTTTTGATTCAAACCTTCTGTCTCAGTGTCATGCAATTGATTCCCAGTCTCTCCCTGTCCCTCTGTGCTGCCTACATTGTGACCAGATACCATTATTTTACCAGAACAATGACTTACCTTGATGATCATTTTAATTTGATACACTGAATATTCTGCATGTATTACTAGTTTTATTTGCTTTAAAGGTCCTAAATACGACATTCAGAACATTAATATAGCAACAAACAACTATTGTAAAGATATAGTGCAGTAATGGCGTCCTGACCAGAGGCTGAAGTCACACTCCCTCTGTGTGTGTTGTGATTCCAGCTTCTCTTTTCTTTGTTTTGAAGCCGGGACGGCCGCACATGCATGTTAGTGCGTGTGAGTGACAGCGTCCTTCTTTGACGGCCTGAATGAAAGTGACCTCCAACCCCCCCTAACCCAGAACGTCATCATCATCGTAAAGCACACTTCATTCAAACTGGACAGAAACAAAATAAAACTCACCAAAATTGTCTATAAATAGTCAATAATTAAATAGTAATAGTAAATATTCAACTTGAGCAAAACATTTGCGCAATTCGTGGGGCTTTGCAGAGTGTGTCAAAGTCACTGGACCAGCGGGGAGACAGAGACGTTCCTCACCGACAGACAGCTGCTGAGCACTGGGGAGCTGTAGAGGAGAGACCCCATGGCAGAGACGGAGCTTCTATGAGGAATAAACACCCGGAGCCACACCGAATTCTGCTCTGATCTGGAACTGTTTACCGGCGGGAGGAGAGCTCAGAGTTTATGTTTTAAACTTTTCGAATTGCATCTGCATCGAATCAGTGAATGTCATATATAGAACCTTTAAAGCTAGGATTGGTAATGTTGAAGAAACCAGCAAGAGCAAGCTAGATTTTAAAAGTGTACGCAGGTAGTCAGATGCATAGCTGGACAGGCAGGCAGCCCGTCCGATCATTTTATTTGGTCCGAATGAAATGATTGGATGGGCTTATTACAGTCCTGTGACAGCCACAGACACAGACTTTTTCACTTTTTTTGTCAGAGCACTTGAATTTTTGATTATAATTATTGATTGCTGTCTGGATGTAAAGAGAATTTCAACAAATATAACAAAAAATGCTTCTAAAAGACATTACCTACCCAAGCTTTAATGTTATCATGCTGTTTAGCCAGCTATATAGTAAGTGTATAAAGAACAGTGTACAATGTAATAATAATGATAATAAACTTTATTTATAAAAAAAAAGAAATTATAATTTTGCGGGCCAGTTTCGGTTAGAGCAGCAGATGTGTTCATGTTTAGCCAGGTTTCAGTTAAAAACAAGCAGTCAAACTGATGCTCTGAAATAAGGTCGAGACACAGCAGCCCTCCTAGGTGCCATCATCTCATCTCACTTCGACCAACAATCCAGTAATCTTTGCTTTAACCTGTTCTGTCTTTAAGTCCATACCTTGTTTTACTGAGACATTACAAAACAATTTGGTCTGTATGGACTCCCTCAACTGAGATCTTTGTTCCTGGCTGCTCAAGACAATATCATCCACTGGCACAATCAGCAGCTTTCAAACATAAGATCTCTGCCCATCTCAAGGCCTGGAACCAATCTGTGTGCAGATCCAGCAGCTGTAGTCCTGGTTCAGCAGTCAGTGCCTCCTGCAAGCTCCCTCTCCACAAGCTTTGTGTCCTGCTACAGCAGCTGAACTTTTCCTCTGAACTTTTCCTCTTTATGAATGGTCCTTCGGGGATCAGGTACATGTTGCCCTTTCCTCAATCAGTCATCTCTCATATTCAAACTTCAGCTTTCTTTACCCTCAGGACACTCCCGTTGTAGCAGTTGGACTAGGAGCCGGGGTGCCAGTCAGAGTTAAGGTCTGACATAGATAATGTATACTTTTTGTTAGGTACCAGTCAACCCTACAAAGGACCCATGTCCTTAGAGTACATGGACCCTTAACACTCACTAACAACCAGGAATTTCCAAAAGGCACCTGCAGACAACAAAAACCACAACACACAAGAATTTTAATTTCCCCTCAGTGTATTATACAGTCTCCGGGAATGCTCAGCCTGGGGTTTGCTGGTGGGTCAACGGAGTAGAGGATGCAGTATAGAAGAATCCGATTCTGTATAACGGGTGAACTATGAATAACAGACTTTTTGGTTTGTTCCAAGTCCTCTTTTTCAAGTCCAAAGTGCAGAAGGATGTTAGGAGCTGATTCAGAGGTGTACTTGGTTCTACTGTACTCTGTAGGGGCCGCAGGTTTGTCTGGCACTGAATAATCATATAATCACCTAACCCTGGAATGGACTGCATATCATGAAGGAACTACATGAAGCTGATAATACTTATGTACTTCTACTTAAAAACAATTTTGAATGCAGGACTTTTACTTGTAATTCAGTATTTTTACATTGTTGTGTTGTTACTTTAATTAAAGGATTTGAATGTCTTCCACCGCTGGTTGTAGTACTACTGCATACGTTTAGGTAGTTTAATGTAAAGCATTGCATCATATTATCTGAGTGAAGTAACTATAGCTGACAGATAAATGTGGAGGAGCAAAAACTACAATATTTCCCAGTAAAATGTAGTGGAGTTAAAGTATAAACTTCAAAAATGGAAACACTCAAGTACCCAGTATCTAGTTTTACTCAGGATCCAGGAGGTACATCAGACTGACTGAACCTGTGGTCTGTCACAAACTAATCAGACTATAGATTTAATTTAAAACATTTACAGTTGCTATTATTGGTCCTTCTGTTATATCAGTAGTAAACATTCAGGAAGAAGAGAGAAGGAGATGTTTCCTGTGGGATCTTTATTCGAAGAAGTTTTCGGTCTGCGTGACTGAAACTGAAACTGATTATCATTATTATTATCAAATAAACAAACACGTAAACAAAGATTCTTCACTGGAAATCACATCACATATTTACACTTAATAAAACAAACATTTACAACCACACCCACACAAATTTCACATGCAGACTCAAACAAATACTTCAAAAGTTCCACTAAACGTTTCACTACCAGCATTACATTATTAGCATCAATGGATGCTGAATTGCTTGCTAGCTAAGCCCACACTTTGTTAAGATCGAGTTGGTACAAATTACTTACGTTAATGTAACATTAAGCAATTGTTTGTTTACCCCACTTGTTTAGTGTCACAAATAATGATCAAATAAGAATTTGACAATAGGTGAAAAGTTAAATTGTACTTACAACCAAATGCATAGCCACTGGTTAAAAAGCTGTGCTGGGAACAGGGCAGTCAGTCAAGTCACTGGACAAAAAAAAAAGTAGCTACTGGGCGATCCTGTTCTACATAAACCAATGATCTACATGGCTGCAATCAGATCCGTCTCTTCCCGGAGCTGAGTGGTGGGTGTGTGTGTGTTACACAGGGGCGTGCATGCTTAAAGGCACCGATGGTTTATATTACTTCCCAGCTCATAGGATGGCGAGAAATTATGCAAGAAACTACCCCCTGAGTGGAAGAAGTAGTCCACTGCCTAACCTTCAGTAATGTTATTTTATATCACACAACCCCAGGACTGACAGCAGTGGATTGGACCACAGCAGAAAAGTGGATTATGCTAAAGGTGAGGTTTTAGGAGGATGTTTAGTGAGGATGTTGTGATACCTTTTTATTGGCTGTAAAACTGGTTGTTACAAAAGAGCAAGTTACAAACTTTTCTGAGCTAAGGAGTTTTTAATATTCAATATATAGCTTTTCAGTGAAGCGTTTCGTTAAGGCAGTTCCACCATGGCCATGGCCGTGCCCCAGTATTTTCCCTTGTGTTTCTTTGTGTTTCCCCCTTCCCTGTGTCTCCTGTTTGCCTCTGTAGCTATGTTTACATGGAGTCTAATATTGTAATTATAATCAGTTTAAAAGCCCAAACAGAATAAAAATGCTCCATATAAACACCTCAATCAGAATAAACAGGCCCAAACTGATTGAAATTTCAATCGGATGCACAGGGGTAGTTTAAACCTTTTCATAAACCAATCAAAAGAAAAGCTGTACCATGTAAACGATTTAAGCTGATAATTTACTGGCTGCGTCCTTTCTGCGCATGCCCTCCATCATGACATAAATGCGTGGGGAAGTACGTTTCTCCACATACGTACGTAACGCACGACTTACGTTATCAACATAACATATCAACGTAAACTGTTGCTTGATTAAGAGCAACACAATACAACTACTGCGCTGATCAGACGATAGATATCCATCTTCAGGGAGCCAATCAAACAAGTGCCAAAGAGATATTTCTGAATGGGTTGGTGCTGAAAGGTAGCTGTTGAGGAAGATGAATGCATGATGTAGGCTATTCATCACTTTTGTGCATGTCACAGCTGTTAAAGCGATTAAGTGCGTTGGAGCATGTAAACACCAGACCGTATTAGATCACATCCCATGGAAACAGTTGATCGAAATCTTCAATCAGAATGATTTCAATCAGAATGACAAAAAAGTGTGCATGTAACCGCAGCTTGTGTCTATCTCTCTGTGTGTTTGTTTGTCTGTGATGTGAGCATGGCACTCCTCTCACTCTCCCGGCTCTCTGATTGCTGTCATCCAACTCACCTGCGCCAAGCTGCACACCTGCCTGTCATCAGCCATCACCACTCTGCCCTGCAAAACCCCTGCTCCTACAGCCAGTCTCCACCGGATCATTATGCCACTATGGTTTGTCTTTGTGCGCAGTCTAGCTAATGCCAGTTTTTGCTAGTAAACAATAACTGAGTCTTTTGCTTGCCTGCCTGTTTTCCACCACTCACCTGCTTTTCCTGTCCCTAGGATTCCTCGTCTGCCTGACCGGCCCTGCTCAGCCAGCTA
>NTHP01000258.1:934372-947105 GCA_003416845.1 Oplegnathus fasciatus | reverse complement strand
CTCTTGGATGAGAGGTGAAACGTCTTCACAGACAAAACCAAAAATCCAGTTGCGTTCGATTCAATTTCCTTGAGATAATAGGTTGCAGTATAATGTAGAAGAAAGGGTGGTGATTTAATCTTAGACAATTTACAATTTCAATTTCATTTTCATATCTAACATTTTATGAAGTTAAGGTTGTGCAAAATAGCAGCAGTTGTCAAACTAAGGAGGCTTTGCGGTTGTATCACACATCTCATATCAACCATGTGACTCTATCATGGAGCATCAGACTTTTCATTCTTTACGGTAACTACAAACTTTTAAAAGCCACATTTCAGGTCAACAATGGGTGAGTCTTTCATACTCAAAATATGTTTTGGGTGGAGTATCACCTTAAGCTGCTGAATGAGATCACTGATGGTATACCAGATAAGATGAGCCTGGGTTCCTCAAAATATAGCAGAAAGTAGGATTTCGGGCTCAACAGAAAGATCTATATACTACTAACCACTCGTTTCTGCTGTCACAGCTGCCAAAGTATGTGACCTAAATACCTGAATATAATGGGGTCATCATTTTGGTGACAGCTAAAACACACTATATGGCAATATTGCTGAAATTCCTAAGAAGGTCACAGAACCAGCTGCTTTTAAACAGCTAATAACATGTTATCATGTCGTCACTACCCATTCGCCAGTATCTTCGACTAGATGAATTTGCTACAATGGAAAGTGGGTGTGTTAACAAGATACTGAAAGTTAGCTGATCAGATGCTAGATTTGCTAGCTAACAAGATGCTATAATCACACGGACAATATAAATAATATGTTATAGATAATATGCATTAGTTTCAGAGTTATCTGAAAGCAGCACAAAAATACTCGGTCTAGACTGCAAGTTGCACATTTACTGTAGAAACACTACAAGCAATTGTTGACCGCAAAACTCAAAAATGGTCACTGAAGGCTCTCAGTCACCCTGCTGTAATTTCCAAAATGAAATGAGAACTATTTGAGTTAGATTAATGCATAATTATTCTTTTTTAATGCGATAATCTCATCTCATTTTACACTGCAATAACTAGATTCTCTCAAAATCCAGTTCAACCTGAGGGCAAAGTAGCTTCACAGTGGTACAATGGTAGAGAAACTATGGGCAGAACCACGATACTGTATTTAGACTTGATCATCATGAGGAAATTGTGTCATGGCAGCAAGAAACACCAATAGAATAGCAGAAAAACAAGAATGAACAGAACGAGTATTTGTTTAACATTGACTGAACGTGTTAAGTAGAAATGTATGAAGTAAATGAGGGGGGAAATTATAGCACTGACCACAAACACTTTTATATCATTATGAAGTATCACTTCACATCTCATTCAGTGAGAATGACTAAACTTGCCTTTCCAGTGAGGGTGACTTCAGTAGTAGGGGAGTATACCTGACAACTTTTTTTTTCCTGAAACTGCCCCTTACATGATTCACATACAGTTTTTGCATCTCATTTTGCATTAGGATTTGAAAAGAATTGTGGAGAAAAACTCCCCTCATGTTGAGGTACATCACCCTGCTCTTCACATTTCTTCTGTTTCTAAATCTGGCACAAGAAGCAAGCTCCCTTCATCTAAAAAAAGACTTGATACTCTCCCCAGAGTTGCAGAGAAATACACAGTGTTTTTTGTAGATTGGCCCACTGTTCAGCTTCCTCATTACAAGATCACAGCATATATAGACATCCGCTCAGCTCAAACATTTGCTGCAAAAACTCTCTGCTTTCAAGGAAAGGTGATAAGAAAAATATGTGAAAATACTGGGTTACACAATGAATATGCGGTTGCTCACACATAATTACAACTTGATTACATAAAGTTATATTGTGAAGTTACATTTTAAGGGTATTCGGCTCCCTTACAGTTTTTTACGATTGTTTAAGCGCTGTACAAAACTGTACAGCTCTTCCATTTAAAAAAAACAATATATTGTACATATTTTGTAATATTTTTTCATGTTTTTATTGTCGATTTCTCTATTTTATTTATGTTGCTTGACTTTTTCAGTACTTGCTTTTTATTTTTATTCTCTTACTATGGTTATTGTTATGCACCAAACACCAAGGCAAATTCCTTGTATGTGTAAACCTACTTGGCAATAAACCCGATTCTGATTCTGATTCTAAAATGAAGTAGGCTATCCCAGTCGTTGTGCTGGCTAGCTACCTCAATCATCCCAAATGGAAGCCAGCTGGCCAACAAACTTAATGCAAGCTGCTGTGTTTTTGCTAACTTCAATTGGGTACTGAAGAAGTCCACCCACCTTTAAACTGTGGCCTCAGTTACTGTATATTTTATATAGTCTTGTAAGGGATGTTTTCTGACCTATTGTCAATTGTTTTCATTTTTTCATCTTGTCAATCTTGTCAATCAATTCTTATTCTTTATGTTTTTGTGAAAAGCATGTTTTTACACTAAACTCCTAGAACCAACACACTTTTAAAATTGCTGCTCCACCCCTGGTTGAGGGTGAGAGATATTACGGGTGAGAGATACGATCAGCCTTGAGTAGCCACTGTAATTATATACTCTGTGACACCGGGCAAATAAGTATTAGTCACTAGAAGGTGAGAGATAGTGGTTTTGTTAGCAATGGGCTGAGTAGACACAGCTTCCTGTGATACAGAACAGGAAGCTTCATCGACGCCAGATTATCAGTCTGCTTGAAACAAACTAGGGCGTACAAAGTGTCTACCGACCACATCGAAAAGAAATAGTGTTTCACCTGTTTGTAATGGCCACACTTGAAGGTGTGCTGAACGTCTGCTGTCAAAGCCTCATCCTCCCTGATCTTTCTCCGAGAGCTCTGTGTCTTTTGCGTATCTTTGTAGTCACGATGCAATCAGTCATACAAATAGGGATAACAGTATCCTTGAAGGCACTGGAGCTGCATTTGTTTGTACACACAAAAACATGACAGAAGTAGCTGGGTGAAGAAAGAAGAAGAGAGCTTTAGAAGAATTTCAAACTCTGCCGACTTTATCACCTCCCCATGCTCTACATCAAACAGGCATGTTCGAGGACCCAACAAGCACTTCCTTTAAAGCATACTCGCCCCTTTATCCATGAATGATTTTATCCTTCTCCATGGACCTGATCTTTTGTTGACTCACCCCCATTTTTTAACCGTCCCTAAGAAACATTAACTTTACCAGCTTTCCAGATTTTGAGTCAAATGGGATTTTAAATTCTGTCCATTTCCTGTTGATCATTTTAAAGAGATGTTTAAAACTGTTGTGGCCAGCCCTTCTTTGTGCCCTCCTATTCAGATCACTGAAGTGGAACGAGGACTTTCAAAATGCATTTTCCCACTTTCTCTTTGCCGAAGTCTAATCAAACCCAAGTTCTTGTTGATTTACATTCATATCTGCTGGCTCTGCCCCTACATTATATATGTAATCAACCCTCAGTTTGTCTTTTTACATCACACATGAACTAGGTCATACTCTGGACGTATTCTTGGCATTTGATTTTCCTGTGTGTGATGCTGTGCATTGTACATGTTGCCTAAGTTCCTTCCTTTCACTGAACGCTTTCTGGGGTTTTTCACACACTCTTTTAACAAGCCTCTCCTTTTGCTTGTCCTCCTAAGATATAGTTAGTCATTTAAATCTGGCCTATTATCAACCTACAGAATGTATCCCAGGTGACCATAATGGCTTGACCTAAATGAAACTTTCCATCCATTTTAGGTGTATAGAGCAGTGCATCACTCTAACAACAATGTCAACCACATGAAAAGGTGATGATGTGGAAGGAGGCTTCTGGTTGATGATTCAGTGAAGATATAAGGGGGGAAAACCCAGTGTCTTCCCTACTTGATTTGATGTGTTTTTTAACCCCTGAAAAGTAAGAATCATTTCACCAAAAAATGTTGGTCAATAAAATCGTTTTGTCAGTAATAGTTTTGGGCATCTAGTCAAATTATGTCTATTTGATATTGCCAGAAAAACATGTGTACGAATACAACATCTGTCTACATTCTATGGACAGTAGTACTGTATATCTAAGTATTTGGACACCTGAACACCTGAATAATATGTTTTTTTCTAGTTTCAGGCTGTCCACCAGATGCTGGAGCATAGCTGCAGGGGTTTGCTCCCATTCAGACACAAGAGCATTTGTGAGGTCCAACACTGATGTCGGGTGATAAGGCCTGGCTCGCAGTCCTCGTTCCAGTTCATCCCAAAGGTGTTGGATGGGGTTGAAGTCAGAGCCTGTATCAGCTGAAAGTTTTGGACTTCCCTTGAGAAAGATAAAAGTGAAAAATCTTTTATTCCTACTCACAAACTTAAGAATAAAAGCTATTTTTCAATTTTCCCATGACTTAAAAATGAAATGTTTCATTATTTTCTTTGTTCTGTTTGTATATTCATCAGGGGTGCAAACAACAACATCAAAGCTGGTAATAATTTTTGTTGGAAATCACTTTCAGTGCATTCTTATTGTTTGCACTTGTCAGTGGTTAATTCTCTTTCTCTCTTCAAACTGGTCCAGAGAGAAGGTTCATCAGAGAAACAGATGGTTTTCATTTTGTTTTCAGTTCTGCCAAATTCTTCTTATATCATCCCTATTTATTTATCTATACATTACAAATATATTAGATTGTTGGTAATTTCACATTAGTTGCTGCTAGAGGTATTAAGGCTTTCACGCAAATAAAATGAACCCTTTTTTAAACTTAAATTACATGTGTTTTTGCAGAATACATACCACTGAGTAAAGTAGTAGAGTTGCTCTTAAAAGTTACTCCTACATTTTGCTTTTAGTAAGAGTAAGTCGCTTGATAAATGTGTCTTATTCTCTAAAGACATTCTTAAGTGTTTGAAAAAGTTTGATGAATGTGGGCTCTGTGTAAGCATTTCTTTATGGACCTGGCTTTGTGCATGGGGTCGTTGGGGTCAAACACAAACTTTGCCATAAAGTTGAAAAACACCATTGTCTAAAATGTCATTGTATGCTGTAGATTCCCCTTCATTTAAACTAAGGGGCTTAGCCCAAACTATGAAAAACAGTCCCAGATCAAAAGTACACAAAAGTGTGTGTCTACGTACATTTGGCCATGCAATGTATCTTTCTTTCTTTCGTTCTTTTTGCTGTAATGAGGAAGTAATCTAAACCAAACAGAAGCAGTGAACCTGCTGACCTCTTTCAAATGAAGAAATGAAATACAAACTATTCCAGAGGATTAGAAATTATTTCAGTCACATGGGAGGCCAGCTACCACATGTATCTGAGATAATGTGATGTGATGATTTTGGGGAAAAAAGGAAACACCAGAGTTATGCAACAGTTGCTGGGTAATTAGGCAATGCAGGATTCCTGTAGAATTTTCTACCTGCCTGGGCGAGGCTCAAGGAGGATCAGGAGGGAGGGGGGATTTTTGTGGAGGAGGATGAAACCAGATTGAAAGAAACTCTGTGTGAAACCTGTGGTTTCCTGTCTCCTTCTAAAGTAAACCACTGAGCTGTTACGTATGCATAATGTTTGTTCCTGTTGTTAGGCTTATTGCAACACAAAAGCATTTTCCATTCATGGAGGAGGGGTATATCACATAACAGATTGACCCATATTTTTAAGGTCACTGCTAACAGTTTTGGACTGAAGCTGTAAATAGATTCAGTATAGTGCATGGATATTCAATTTTAATTTGGCCATTCAAGGAGCTGCGACTCCTTGAATATGAACTTATACTTGCATTTGATCAAGGAATTTCATAGAGAAACTTGAAAAGCAGAGGCAAAAAACCTTTTAACCAAGAATAAAACTGAAATAATAGCATTTGTCCAAGTTTTTGCCAAATATGAAAGACTGAATGTTACTGTTCAAGTTCAAGTTCAAGTTTATTTGTCACATATAATCATACAGGGTATAATCTTAGTGAAATGTGTGACCGTTAGCGCCTTAAATTGTGCAATAAAAATAAGTGTAAAATAGGATAAGAATAGAATAAAGAATAAAGAATAGAAATAAGTAATAGATAATAATGTTAACTATAGTCGTAGTAACTTTGAATAATTTGGAAATTCTGCTCTTATAACCTCATTTTAAGCAGCAGGCAGCTGTTAATTTGAAAAAATCCAAATCATTTAAAGCATTTTCAATTTTGTTGAGGGGACTTTACTTGGTATTTCCAAAATTGTGGTTACAATTTTAGTGATTATAGACAGTGAGCATAACGGAGCATGCGGCTGCAAGAGATATTTTTCTCAGGATGTGGAGAGTGAATATTATATTGTATATAATATAACATCATCAGGTGGCCCAAAACATGACTCAGTATGAATGTTAATAATGTAAATAGGCAACTGTTTGCTATCACATTTGGCATAACAGTTTTACAAGGTGATAATATTTTGACTGTTTTTAGATTTGCACTGGAAATTTTACTATTTTGCCTCCAACGATATTTTTTTCTCCACTGTTTATTTGTTCCCTTTGTCAGCCTTTTTGTTCTGTTATACATTTTGTTGTTTTAGACTTGCAAATAAAGTTGCCTTGCCAAACTAATACTATAGGTACTGTTGCAATACTATTACTGCTCCTAAGCCTACCAGTACTACATCTTCTACTACTATTAAATCCACAGATTGGTGAAAGGAAAAACCACCATAAAGTGCGTTAGTAAAGTGTTGTTCCACCATGAGCCTCCAGAACACCTTCAGTGCTCCTTGTCGTAGATTCTTCAATTGTGTGAAACTGTACTGGGGGGTGAACAGCATTCTTCCAAAAGATATTCCCGTATTTGATATTTTGATGATGTCGGTGGAGAAAACATGTCTAACATGTGGCTCCAAAATCTCCCACAGGTGTTCAGTTGGGTTGAGATCTGGTGACAGCGAAGGCCATAGCATATGATTCACAGCAACTGTTAACGGAGCCCTTGTGCCCTGTATTCATTATGTTTCTCCACTCATTCATTCAGGTTGCTTAATACATCACCCATCTGTACTACTAGCTTCTTCCTGTTACTACTGATACCAATACCACTTCTTCTACTAGTAGAAATATCTGTACATTATGGCATATCTGATTCTAATGATTCTGATATATTGTTGTATTCTTATGAAAAAACGTAGCCAGCTAAAGGATAAATCACTGATAAATGTTTAACTTAAAAAACATAAGTAAAAAAATGTATGGAGGTTATAATTGTTGGAACACATGATAATGTAATAAAAATCCTGATTACTAAATGGACAGCAGCGTATGACTCTTCCTCTGTCAGGCTTCAGAATATATTTGCTTGCAGCACCACCATGTGGTAACACTGGCTGCTAACAGCTCTACCACTTACAGTTTTTTATAATGTCACATTTCTCTATGAGTTCATGCCTGATCCATCCCTGGCAATCTTCTGCAGATATGTCCAGCCATCCAGCATTAATTTCATCCAGGAGGGACATCTGACCATGTGGACGGTGGTCATAAACTCCATCAGGAAAAGAAGTCCTCTATGGCATTAAGGAATGGAGAGTAAGGTGGAAGGAACAGTGACACCATCCTGGGATGGGCTGTAAACCATCTGTGACTGGAAGAGAACAGTGAAATGCCACATCGTCCCATACAATTACAAAATGTTCTGGATTCCCCCCCTTTCCTCACCTGCTCCCTTTCCTCACCTAGCACAAGTCTTTCACAGAGGTCATCAAGGAATGAAAATAGGCGCTCAGTGTCCCAATAAGGAGTTTATGCATTTTTTTTTTTAGGGTTTGAACGTAATTGTAACAGTTTTGACAATACTACGTAAACATGCTAAATGGAGTGTAAATACACAGAGATTTGGTGGTGGCTGAGTTTGAGTGAGAAAACAGTTCATGAAATTTGAAAGATGTGGTCACTGAATGCATTTTGTGTAAAAGCAACGGAAACTGATCCACAGTTTAGTCCACATTGACTTCAGCTGTGCTGATTGTGTGAAGAGTTTTGAAAAAGTGAACTCATTTAGAGAAATGTGACTTAGCAATTGTTAAAAAAAAAACTGTAAAATGTTGAACTTTTGTTAAGACTACTATCCTAGTTATTTTTGTTATTTATTTTGTTATTTTTTAAATTCAGTTCTATGCTAGTATGCTTTTAGGCTGTACTCTGATGTTGTTTTAGACCACAAAGGTCTGAAAGGTGTTTCTAATATTTCTCCACCTCATTTACATATATAGAAGATCTAAATATTAGAAACACTTTAAATATGTAATAAAAATCAAATAACCACAAACTACAGAAATGACCATAGAGATTAACCCACAGAACTCTGACAGTGTCAACAACAGTTAAAAACTAGTTTCACAAAGGGAGCAGTTCAGATGGTTGTTCTGTATTGTGCTGGGGTTTCTACTTGTATTTGAATGATTAGATAAGAATTTGCTAGTGTTGCCACACTATTCAATAAATTCACTAAATATGACATTAGCTGGTACTTCTTTAGTAACATCATTATTTAGAAAGGTGATACATGCTGCTTTCTGACATGAACACATTACATCAGTGTCATATTAAATGTATTTATTTACAGTAAACAGCTGGACACAAGGGTTCAGCAGAGGATAGAGGATAAAGGTGTTAAGAGATAGATTTGAAATTTAGATACATCTAATGTAAATTAATATGAATAAATGGTGTAAGTTAATGTGATGTGTTTATTGTGTTAATGCCAAAAAAGCAACATGTACCTTATACAGGCTAACAGTATTTGTTAGGTAACTTAGTGTCGTAAATGTGCTCTTAATACATTTGGAACAAACTTCCACACCTTTAAATGTCAGCTGTCTGTAAGTAATGTGAGTGACAGAAGACTTAGTTAATATAATGGCAACACTAGCAAATTCTTATCTAATCATCCAAATAAAAGTTGAAACAAGACTGTACGTCGGAGCCTAACTTACTGTACCCTGCAGTCATTTGTTCTTCGCATGCAACACAGCATCTAATGACGAAATACCCACAAGTGACAAAATGGAAAGTCTAATGTTTTCAATAATACCATGAATTAGATGTATTATTATTATTATATTATTAGTGGTGGTAGTAGTACACGTAGTACACTGCTGCTTATTTGCGGATAGTGGAGCTCTCCCAGCAAAGTTGTACATCAAGTCTCCTCCTATCTTCGTCCGTACCGTACAACTTAAACAAAACGCTCCCTGACAGTTGTGGTAAAATGATCCTAGAGAGTAAAAGTTGACTAACGATGTAATTATTGTACAACACGTGTTCACGTTTTTGTCTTACTCTAACACATTTTCAGGAGATGCTCATTAACGTTACGTGAGCTCTATAGTTATATCGCAGATTGACGCCACTGTCTTTTATACACATTACGGTTTATGTTGCCGGGGAGTGACTCACAACCATAGAGACACAATGGAGCTGCAGTGATAATGTACATAGCAGGTGCCTGTTCGTGCAATTCACACAAAGCATTATTCAGTGTCACTCAAGTTCTATCAATGTAACTGTGAAGTGCTGTTGTCTTCGGACTGCTAGCTAACTGTTGTTTTTGTGCTAACGAATCAGCCTACAGCCCCGTTAGCTAGCTAGCTAGCTAGCTAAGCGCCTGTGTTCTACTACTGGGATTGATTGTTTTTCCTCATCTAGATATTACAACTGTCCAGCTAATCTGTCTCAGAGGTATTATGGAGTTTCCTTTTGATATTAACCAGTTATTCTCCGAGAGGGTGTCCATCTTGGACCAGACCCTTGTTGCAGGTCGTAAATCAGCAGGAAGGTAAGTTAGAAGATCTGGTTTTCCTTGTCTCTTTGTTGTTAGTTAGCGTGTACCTACCAACATACAGTAACGTCACGTTACCTTCTCTAGATGTCCTCTACAGCGAGAATGTCATTCCAAACTCGTTCAAAAAAAAAGTCAGTTTAAGTGGTCATGCTTATCAGCAAACGTGCACAAGTTCATTGCTGTCCAAATGCTGTTTTTATGAAACCTTTGCTTTGTGTGTTCACACAGATTCATGCACATGGATTGTTTAGAGTCCTGCATGTAGTTGTACTGTGAGAAAGAGGTGGAGCATCCAGAGGAAACCATTGCAAACTTAGAAAAGACCTTCTCCTTGCTGTTAAGCAGTGGTGCCTCATGCAGACACTGCTTATCTGATCATATTCTACTCTGTTGTGTTCGTCTTTGTAGGCCAGATCTTCAAGCCCACATAGCCACAGTTATTGATGAGCTTGGGAGAGCCTCAGCAAAGGTGAGATTTTTTAGGTGTGGGAGTATGTTTCAAGTCAAGTCAGTTTTGTTTATATAGCCCAGTATTACAAATCACAGTTTGCCTCAAGGGGCTTTACAATCTTCATACAAGGACCCCCCCCCCAAAAAAAAACCCTTTGACAGGGGAAAAATGGAAGTAACCTCAGGAAGAGCGAAAGAGGAGGGATCCCTCTCCCAGGACAGACAGACAGAAAATAATAAATGTTGTGATTTTATGTTTTTTAGTTATTTATTGTTTAGTCGTTTGTGTAGCGTAATAGTAATATAATATATACATACAGACGGGTGACAAATTAAAGTAAAAACCTGAGTAAATGAGTGGAGAAACACAACGAATGCAGATGCTTCCACACAGATGCACTGCGTGGTACAATTAAGCAGTTAACATCCCATCATGCTCTGTGGCGTGTATAAAAATGCTGAGCAGGCCCAGTTGATTCTGATTTTGTGACAAGATGGCAAGAAGAAAAGATCTAAGTGACTTTGAAAGAGGGTTCATTGTTGGGGCAGGATGGCTTCAGGAGCTTCAGTCACAAAGAGCTCAACTGGCTCGTGTTTCCATAGGAACAGTGACTAAAGTGACATCTGCATTTATATCTGTGGGAAAGAGGGACGGAAACTGTGGTCGCCAGCGCGCATTTCATGAGCGTGATGCTCGTTCATTAGTGCAATATGTAAGAAAAAACAGAAGAGTACCTTTTCCTCAGGTCACTGACAGTGTCAATGCAGGATCCACTGGGGTCCACTTGTCCCCTTAGAGGGAAGGGTCACTGCAAATGGGTCAATACAAAGTTGTTCTGAGTGATCACCTTTATCCTATGATGAAACATTTCTATCCTGATGGGAGTGGTCTCTTCCAGGATGACAATGCGCCCATCCATAGGGCACGAGGGGTCACTGAATGGTTTGATTAGTATGAAAATGATGTGAATCATATGCTATGGCCTTCACACTCTCCAGATCTCAACCCGATTGAACACCTATGGGAGATTTTGGACCGACGTGTTAGACAGTTAGACACCAAATGAGGGAATATCTTTTGGAAGAATGGTGTTCATCCCTCCAGTAGAGTTCAGAGACTTGGGGAATCAATGCCAAGGAGCATTGAAGCTGTTCTGGAGGCACACCTTACCCAACACCTTGCTACACACACATATACATCAGTATATGTATGTGTATATTAGGGCTGGAACGACGCGTCAATGATTACGTAAATACGTCAATTTGCATGGAATGCGTCGATGTGTTGCACTGTTTATGTTCATCCCCAATTATGGTGGCTCCTGCTCCCGGGCATGCTGAAAATGAGAATTTATCCCAAAAAGCCTGAACCCGATTGTCAAAAGTTTGGGAATTCTTTAAACAGGGACCTAATAAAATGGTGCTCTGCACACTTTGTTAAACTGAAATGGCCTAACGTTACCACAGCAACACAACTGGAGCAGATGCTAATGGCTGGTATGGCAATGCCGTTTTCCAGCGCATTTGCATTTCAAATGTAGATTTCCATTAAAGTTACGCTGCAAGTCAGTGTAAGCAACCTTTTGCAGATAAATAATACAAGTGCATTTCCAATTACAATCGGAACTAGCCAATCAATCCAGGTTAGTTGTCACATGTAATCATATAAGTTACAATCACCATGAAATTTAATAAGTAAATCATTCTCAGCACTATCTATGGTAATTAATGGCAGAATAAAGTAAACAACACCTTTCTTGAAAAGGCAGCAAAACATCCTTTCATTTTTTGGAACAGCTAAAAGGGAAAAAGTTTGCGATGGTGTAGTTAAATAATGTAGACTTGCCACTGTAAGAACAGTGGCTTCGAAACGAACCACAACTTAACCGTGCACGTACACGCATGTGCGCGCGTCATAGGTAGTTCTCACTGAAGCTTCGAAGCCCCAGAAATAATATTCGGGACAGCCCTAAAGACAAAGGGGGAATGGTACTTCCAAATCTGGAGATGGAGAGAATTTATTTGGAAGAATCAAATTTGTTACTTCATCACACCCCAAATTAAAAGTAAACAAATGAATACTCAACAACCATGCTGAAGATTCTGTGACCACATGGATCCAAACCACACACATTTTTTGGAGTTGTGGCAAAATACTTTCTGGGATGGTATACATTCTGTTCTGTGTGAGGTATTGGGTTACGAAATCCCCCGACCTTGTCTTGCTTTATACCTGGGACACATGGAAGGGACTGTGCATGTAGGAGACCGATACTTGGTCAAGATTCTCCTTGCTGCCGGAAAGAAGGCCATCACAAAGAACTGGCTCAAGACTGATACACTAGATTAGAAACAATGGCTGACCATAATAGATGATATCCTAGTGATGGAGAATCTCACATATAGGTTAAAAATGAAGGAAGATTATTTTGCAAAAGGCTGGGGAAAATGGTTAACATAAATCAAAAAAAGCATAAATAGTAATGTTGTCTAAATAGAATGTAGACTTGTTTTTTTTT
>NTHP01000258.1:915263-934296 GCA_003416845.1 Oplegnathus fasciatus | reverse complement strand
TTTTTCATTTTATTTCTCAGGGACAGTGCATATTTATAAACATTTCTGTAAATATGTCAGAATAAGCCAAAAGGCTTTTCATCTGTAGTCCCTGGACAGATGTGAAATTGGCAGCCTAACGCAAACCTAAAATCAAGAAACAGTTTAAAACAATAACCATGATGTAAGGCATGTCAGTTCCAGTAAGAGCAGAACACAGACATGGACAGCAATAAAAGCAGGGCAAATTATGGTTGAGAAAATTATTAAAAGGGTAAATTACAAAACAGCTTCGCAAGAACAGACATATAGGCTCTGCTCACCTTTTATTGTATTTTCTTTTCTTCCCTTTTCATTTCTTTTCTCCTTTTGACCCTCTGTAATTATACTCCAAAAAGAAAACAGTAAAGATAAAGTTGTTTTTTTTAAATGGAAACTTAATTCTCATTAGCAGCAACAAGAAAATATGAGACACTGAAGGAATACATACAGTCACGCTATCTCTTAAGCTACACAGGCTCTGAAAGAGACTGAAGACAGCAACTAAAGCCCTTTTCAGACATACATCCTTTTACATTAATCTGATGGCAGTTGAACATGTCAGTCTCAGGTGTGAATAAGCACCATGGTCACTTTCTTATAAAAGTCACTTCACGTCAATTTCAGGAGTTGCATTCTCCCAGTTAAACCTTTATTCATATCGTATCAATAAATTAAGCCTATAAACTTAATATTTTTGAACCAGAACCTTGGATCAAGTAGCTCATGAAAAATAAGGTGTGTCAGACTAAGTAGTCTGTAGCTGTTATTTCAATGTGCCAGATTAATCAACATTTAAGTAAGGATCAGATCGGACTCTGTATCGCAGATACCCAATATTCAAGGACTCAGCTCGGGGTCTGAGCCAAAAAAACCCGATGGGGACATCCCTAACAGTTAATATCACGAAGAAAATGCAATCAGTTTAATAAACTATGAAATGGTGTGGAAGAGTAGATTTAAGCTGAGGAGATTCTTCTCAGATCAGATCAGTCGGAGCAGAAGAGGTTAAAAAAACACCCCTCGTACAACCACAGTAATAACCTGACCAACAGTCTCTCTCTATATTTTTCATTCATGTCAACTGCATATATGAATAAATGAATGCCCAGCCAAATGCTTTACAAACAGACTGTGGCCAAAAAGAAATTAAACTAAAGTCTTAACTTAATGTCCTGTAATTCAGTGCTTGTGCACTGTGAGATATTAGAAAACAGACAACAGAATTCGCTCTCTAATAACATTAAATGAGGAAACTGATGTGAAAATGTATGAGAGGATTCACTGTGAGAAGTAGGGGGCGAGCGTCACTTGAGCTCACAATGGTCATTAAGGCTTCAACGGCAAAAGAAGTTTTAAAATCCATCACTAATGCAGCCTGTGAGACAAAAAGCATTCTCAAAAAGAACCTCTCTCTCTCTCTCTCTCTCTCTCTCTCTCTCTCTCTCTCTCTCTCACAAACACACTCTCACTCTCTCCATCTCCCTCTCTCTTTATTTTTGGTGCCAGCTATAAAAAAGAAAATCAAAAGAAGTGGCAGCTGTTGAACTTTGTAGTGGAACAGGCCACTTGCAAAAGTATGAAGAATCAAATAGAAAATGTTTCAGGTGAGGAGCTGCTGTCAATGCTTGTGTCTGTAGTGAGTCAGAGTCAGAGTAGACTTAAGATTCTGCTCACTCATGAATAATAATGATGAGTTTATATCTCAGTGGTGCTTCCCTAAAGCTATTTGTTCTGTTGTTGTTCGGCTGTGCTTTAAACCTGTGTTTATATGAGACTTTTAGAATCCTTTTTAAATCATTGTTTTGTCTGGTAACTATGTCATGCTAACATTGTCTCTCTTTATTCATCAATAAAGGTGTTTTTAAAAATAAAAAAATCTCTCTCACACACTCTCTCCTTCTCCCTCTGTCTCACACTTTCTCGTCTCCCTCTCTCTCTCACACTGTCTCTCCCTGTCTCTCTCTCACTGTCTCCCTCTTCTTCCTCTCACACTCTCTCTGCTACCTCTCAAGCACCAGGTGCTAAATATGGTGCACCCATTCAGCTCTTTCCATAAATGTCCTGTAATGTCTGAATAAAGCCGTAAGCAACATTAACGTAAGTCTTCTCTGTCTGAATGACAAAAAGCCAGTACGTTAACAGATAGAGGAAACCAGCAATGTTACCTATACCATATCTGAAAAGGGTTTAACAGTCCAGCTTCTTTGTCTGCTCTTTAAGCATCTGCTTATTAATAATCAGCACAGAACACAGCAGTAAACTATGATTCCAGATAGTAGCCCAGCCTGATTGGCATTTACTCACATGGGATTACAGAACAGACAAATGAACTGACCAGTGAGTGCACATCAGCTTTTCCCATTGCTACATTATGCTTTAATTCTATTCTCACTAATCTGTTCACGTGCAAACACACAGTGGAAGTGCTTATGATTGACACGTAGCAGTGGAAAGGGATGGCCCACTTCTTTTACCTGGACAGGGCTTCTAGTCTCCTGGTCAGTGAGTGTATGTTGTACAGTTACAGTGATGTGTTAGTAGCAGAGAGTATCAAACTTCACTATGTTCTTTAGTACTGACTGAAATACATCTGCAGCACTTAGTATCAACAACTGTCAAGTGCTGAAAGAAAAAAGTGGCATTGACCAGTTTTGTATTGATTCATCGATTTGTAGTCATTATTGTACATGGTCTATTGATCAAGTTGTTCCTGATTAAACAGCCAGCCCTTTGTGTTAGTGCTGTTTCTACACAAGTTTAACAGTGTTCATGCTTACTCTCCGCAGGCCCAACAGCTCACAGCACCTATAACAAGTGCTTCCAAGCTGCAGTCCCAGAGGCATCAGCTCTACCTGCTCAAGGACGGAGAGAGCAACGGGTACATCTCACATCCTTCCCTCAGCTTTCACTCATTATACACACACACATTTTCCACTGTTTGTCTCTGGACTGACTGAGCTGGTACTCTTCAGCTGGACCTGCTTAGCTCACCAGCACTGAGTCATTCTATGGTCACAATGCATGTACTGTAGTGTTGAGACATACGAGACACTGTGTTTAATGCTCATGGCAGCAGCTCGCCTCAAATCACCCAAATGGAAAACAAGGTTGATATTAACTAACTAAAAGTTATTCAGAGCACAGAGCCTTACTCATTGCACTTCACTCTACACCCCCTTCCATCCCAACCAAACTCGTTGGCCCTCCTTTCCCCTACATACAGAGGACATGGTGTGGTCGTGGGATTTCTCAAGGTCGGCTACAAGAAGTTATTTCTGCTTGTGAGTCACCTATTTTCTTTAATTCTTCTTCTTCTTTTTTCAGGCCAGCTATAATTCCACATGCTTCACTGATTTTATGTCTGTTTGAGCTTCCTTTATCACATGTACAGGTATGCTTGTTGTATTTCCTCCACAGGACCGACAGGGTGTGCACGTAGAGGCAGAGCCACTGTGTGTTTTGGATTTCTACATAGCAGAGAACTTGCAGCGACATGGCTACGGGCTGGAGCTATTTGATTTCATGTTGCAGGTGACGCATTCTTCTCTTTGGGGCATATTACTAGAAACCTTGTAGTGGAGGGAATTATTACAGTCACCTTCCTTTTTTGGGAGAGGGGCAGTAGCTCAGTCCGTAGGGACTTGGCTTGGGGACTGGAGGGTGGCCAGTTCAAGTCCAGTATGGAGTGTGGACTGGTAGCTGGAGAGATGCCTGTTCACCTGTTGTTATTATTATTTCCATGCTCTTCAGTTCAGAACATGAGTAGTCTGTGGGCTTGATTGCTTGCAAAGACAAATCTTGTGATGAAACACAGATATGAAGAATGGTGGCTGCACAAACCTTTTGCCTGATTGAATGGCAAAGGGAAGCTGGTTTCAGAAGTATGTTCCTCACAGTAAGGAGTTGAGGACCCACTGCAAGTGATTAACTTGTGTGTTAGAGACTTCTGCATGGCCTGTGGAGGATACAGAACACAGAACAGTCCATAAACTTTGGCATACGTTCAGCATCAATTCTGTAATGAATTCAGAATGCAGTATCACACAATAGTCATTGAATTCATCCCAAATTGACCCTCTCTGGCGGTGGAATCAGGCAGGGCTGCCTCTGACAGTTATTGTAACTTTCCAAAACAGTAATACTCACCTAACGCAGTTATTTGCCAGCTGTGTGGAAGTGTGAAAGTGCCAATCTTTTGCGCTGATAATTCAACCCTTGAAGCCTTGAAACTACATTGTCACCTACGTTGTCAATGCAGAAAATGAATTGAGCTTCAAGAACCCTGGATGCCTGAAATAAGTTCTCGCAACTTTATTGAGAAAAGGAAAAGCTTGAATGACGTAATACCAATATTCTGCTACCTGCATTATAGAGGGTGCTGACAGTTCATTGCTATGTGCTGTTTTTCAGTGACTGCATGTTTTCTCTTTCTCTACTGTAGCACAAGAAATTCGAGCCAGTTCTGATGGCTTACGACAGGCCCTCGCCCAAATTCCTGTCTTTCCTGGCAAAGCATTACTGCCTGACACAAAGTGTTCCTCAGGTACTGTCTGTTCTTTACTATCACACTATCAATGTATGTGAACGGTTAGTTCCCTCCTATCTACTGCACACTGTACTAAAACAAATCTGTCCGACTTGTGACAGTGAGATCTCTCGAAAATATTAGTTTTCCTCAGGAGACCAAAAGAAAATGATAATCTGTTTTAATCTGACAGTGTGAAAATCTGTGACTTTCAGAGTGATTACCTTATTATGGTTACAATTAGACACTGCCTCCTTCCTCTTTCTCCTTGATTTTGGCCATTTTTTAAGGCCTGTGTTTATTTATTTGGTATTGTGCATGGGACACTCGGTTAGGAGTAGATCTGTCACTGTAAGACAAGATGTCCGAAAGTGTATATAATGGCAGTCAGTTAGTAGATTCACATAAAAGTACAAAGGTTTCAAAATAATAATTAAAAAAATCTGCCTGTAAAATTTGTCCTGGTGGTGGTGGTAGGGAAAATGTCACAGGGTCATTAAAATCAAAAGGGATCATCCTCTAGGGAACATGTAGGTGCTCAGTGTCACAGTTGAGGTATCCCGTGTGCACGCTTGAGTTTTAGGCCTGAGGGTAAACTAGAGAAAGGTTCAAGGAGTATCTTCCTTTTGTTAGTGGATATTTGCCATTTCCCTTAACTGCCTTTCCCTCAGCCAATTTCAGTATTTCCCTTAGTCGCATCCTCTGACTCCTGGTTAGTGATTTTGGTCAGTTGAGGTCTGGTGTTGACAGATAGCTGATATTGACTGTTTCTGGTGTTCATTCAGTATCTTGCCCAGGGTCCTTCCGATTGTAGTGTTGTACTGATGTAGTAATCCCTTGTCAGAAATTTTAGTCCGCTCTCTGCAGTTTGAGCAGTTCCATGATCAGATTTCCCACATGGCAGCTGTCACTGACTGGGGGTTCCATACTTATGTTCAGTGCATATCGCACATCGTGGCCGGCCAGTTAATCTGTAGCGTAAAAGTCTCAGGTTCTGTCTGTGCAGAAATTCTGATTAAAATGTGACACAACGTACAGCGTTAATAAAAGCTGATTCTGATAAAAACTAGATGTCCCGAATCCTAAGGATGGATCAATCGATCGATATTGACAAGTTGATCAAATTCTGAGTGAAAAGTAAAGTGTGTGAATGTGAACATTTTTTTGAGCGGACCTATGTGAGGGACTCTGATTTCTGGCGTCCAGGTTGGCAGAATACACAGAGTAGATAAACAAAAAATGATAGTGAACTGAGGGTTTAATACGCTCCATATTATTGTAAAAAGCGATCTGTATTGCAACTTTACTGACAGCAACCTTTTATCATGAGAAATTCGAGTTATCTTGTGTTTCTTTTTATTCTGTCCAGGTCAATAACTTTGTGGTGTTTGAGGGATTCTTCATCAACAGATCAGGTAACTTTTTGACTACTCTGATTCCATTGCTTTGGTTTCTGTTGTTGTGAAAGAGGTTGTGTAATAGTTTTTCTTCTCTGTGGTAATGTGAGCTATGAGGTGTGGGCAAGTGGGCGGCTTCAAGCATGACATCCTTGCCGGCTGAACCTGTGCTTGGTTGGCATTCTTGGTATTTCTATATCAACCCTAAATCTGCTTACCTTTGTTTTGGAAAAAGAGTCTGCACAATGCCAGAACACCCACATACTTTTGTGAATACATCAAGTTTGGTTACATAATGTATTTTGCATGCTAAAGCTTTAGAGTGAACTCTTACTTTTGGCATCACAACAAATTCATCCTTTTTGTTGCACATGTTTATTTGGAAGAAATAAATCTCCCTCATTAGAGAGATGTAAGTCTGAAAAAAGGGCACTCGACGCAGGAGTGCTGATCTGCTTTTACTCCAGTTCCAAAATCTTTTGTTTCACCAAACTCTCCCAGGCCCACCCTCCATTCCTCTGACGGATCAGGGGATGTACGGCTTTTTGTAAGGACTTTTCTATCTCTTTTCTTTCCTCATACATCCCCAGCATCTTGTCCCCCTTCCTTTGTCACATAATTAGGTCCATATTATATGTAGGATGCTCTTGGTCTGACTTATTTCTCATAATTTCTCTGCCAGTTTCAGTTCCCATTTTCCCATCCCTTGTATTTATCTACCTATACAGGTACAATATATGTCCATATGGTGTATCATGTCATATATTGAACCTACCGTCCCAGGTGTCAAGAACCACAACATGTTGACCACCTCAAACCCCCACAGATCACCCGACTGACAGGAGAATACCTGCCTGTTTCCTGACCCTCTCTGTCTGTAAATGTCTTTCATTTTGTTAAAAGCTAATTAATGGTGCTTTGTGTGACACTGCCATCATAAACCACATGAATGTATTCACTGCGAACAATTAGACCATTATTAAGAAGATAGGTAGCCTCTATACCAACTTCTACACTGCATTTTGTAATGTATGCCAAAAGCTGGGATTGCTGTGTAGCACAAAACAGGAAGAGGTGCCATTCTTCCATCAAAAAGTACAGAAGGGTCTATCTGCAGCTTGCAGCCTACAAAACAAGGCCAATACAAGTCCAATGGTACAACACCTGCCCGTAGTTTTATAAGTGCAGAAGCAGAAAATAGGACAGGCAGTTTAGAAAATGTGTCATGGTATTGTTTGAGCATTTTAGCACATTTTCCTAGAAAGTAACAGCTAGCTAAAGAAAGCTTCTGTAACTCAGCACAATCACTCTTTGATGGTTTCTGAAGTGTAACATGTTTCTGGGGTTTACTATCCATATTCAAAGATAAATGAGTATCTTCTACAAGTAGCTGCAACAGTTGAGCAACAATTCATTTCTTACCAGACAAAAACGTACAGCTCCTATGTTTTATTTACACAGCAGTGCACATACTAAGTTGTAACTGTTAATTTCTCCTGTATTCATAATGTCTACAAACATTCTCTTATAATATTATTTCCAAATGTTTAGTTGTAATCTCTGCTGTCTAAAAAATGTCTACACTGTTTGGCACTCCCTGTCCTGCTATTGTTACAGCCATTGCACTTGCCGCTGTCCCTCAACTGCCTCTTCTGTTGAACTGATCGTGTTTAATCCCCTAAAGGCTTGTGGGAAATGGTGTTTATGAAATGCACCTAAAAAGAGAAATATTAAAGAAATCATATTGGATTGTTTTTTAAATAATTTACCATCCTTATCAAGACTTATGGAGTGAACTGTTGTTGGGCTGCATTTTAAATATTCTGCGTTATTACAAATGTCAGTGTGAAAGTTTTCTTACTTTTGAAATTGAGCCTGCAAGTTCTGGCTTCACTCCCTCTCCGTTCATCAGGCAGCTAGTTAAGTTTCACCTATATTAGCTGATGCAAGACTGTTTACCCGGTACCTTGAGTGTCATAATGTATTATGCAAAGGACATTATCTTTAATAGAAAATAACATTTGTCAATAGCTTGTTAGTCTAGTCACTACCTTGAGTTAAGGGAGGGCACAGTGACCAGCGGACAGATTACATTCAAATCACTGATTTCATTAACACAAAAATAATCATCCAGTGTTAACACACATATTTCAGACTTATTTGCTTGATAAGAATGTATTTTTATATGAATCCAAATAATCTATTTATGATGATCGATGTGCTTGTAAATTGTGGATTATACTAGTAATGTATTATTATTTCATAATAACAACTCTCAATTGCTTTTTTATTGCTCTTTTTATTGGCCCTGTTATACCACCTTAGTTTAATGGGGTGTGTGTTGTACCTGGTCATGGACATGTTTTGTAGTGACTGCAAGACGGATAGATTACTTGACAAACGTAGCCAAAGCCTTTAGAAATGCAGTAACAGATGGTGGAAAAGCTAACATGGTCTTCTTCAACAAAGATAAGAATGGGGGACTGATACATGTTGTAAATTTACAAATCATCTGTACTAAAGATAGGGTTGGTGTCAGATTGAGGCTTTAACCAGAGTTTCATTTATTTGTGTCAAAGGCACCTCAGTGAATTTGATAAAGATGATTAAGACAGCATCTTTAGGCTAAAAATTTACTTCAAAACAGAATTTGAATATTGGATTCTGGTTATCTTAGACTGTTCAAGCAACTGTGAACAGGAACAGCTATTTCCAGTGGCTGAATAAAGATTGCAATTTGTTTAGTCTCTGAGAGATAATGTCAGGAGCTGTCTGTCTTGAGGACACTTAGTCCAGTCTTAGTTTCAAGTTTTGGGAGAAATTTTGCTTGTGTTCGCAAATCTGCTCTGAGCTATTGAAGATCGCGGGACCAATATGTGAATTCTGTTTTAGGGTTGATCCTCCCTTTTAAGCTTTCACAACCAGTATTCCAGCCTTCACCACTAGATCATTTTACAGCACTGGCAGAGCAAATACTGTTAAAATGTAGCTTGTAAAGGACAGTATGTAGGGGTATATTGCAGGGGGAGGGAGGGAGATCCAGTCACGTTCTGTTTTTGGCCCTGCTCTGAGTGTGTTCTCCTCCACAGCGGCACAGTTGAGAAAAGTTCCCCTAAAAAAGCCGGACGGAGAGATCAAACCCTACTCTTTAATGGAGAGAGAAGGTAAACAGTCATTTCACTTGGCCCTACACATAGACATTAAACATATGCATAATGTGGAATATCCATGGAATTTGTTCTCAGACAAAAAAAAATTGCAAACTGCAAGCAGATATATGCCTACTACAAGAAGCTATCAGAAACAGACTCATTATCATTTGTTCATAACACCACCATCACAGATCCTGAAGGACGATTTATCATCATATTCAGAATTGATTTTAAGATCCTGTTATTGGTTTATAAAGCTCTTAATGGTCTTGGTCCTACCTATTTATTTATTTGATTTGCTTTTAACCTATGAACCCTCTAGAACCCTCAGGTCTTCTGGTAGTGGCCCTTTAATCATCCCTAAAGTCAGAACAAAAGCCAACGGTGAGGCATCCTTTTATTACCATGGTCAACGTCTCTGGAACAGCCTTACTGAAGACCTGAGGGCAGCAGAGAATGTTGATATTTTTAAAAGCAAACTCAAGACCTACCTTTTTAGTCTGGCTTTTAATTGAACTTATTTATTAATCTGCCTATTTATTTAGGCTATGTATTTTAGTCTGTTTTACTTCCTGGTATATCCTTTAATTTATTTATTTATTTTTTGGTTTGTTTTATTTATTTTATGGATTGTTTTCTTTTTAATACCCTACCTCTTGTTTTATTGTGTGAAGCACTTTCTGCTACATTTTATTTGTATGAAAAGTGCTAAACAAATAAAGTGATTGATTGATTGATATGTATATCAGTCGACAATAGCTCAGTAACAATTGGTAATGTGTATGGCCCAAACACATAATCTTTTTCCCTCCATCTCAAACATTTCCAATTACCCAGTCATAATAACTTCAACACAGTTATCGACATTTCTAGCAATAAGCGAGCCTGGCAGTCCACAGAAACAATAAAACAGTTCATGAGTGATTTGGTCTCCTCGATAGTTGGCAATAGCAGCACCCAACTGCTAGAGAATACTCATTCTTCTCACCAGTTCACCAGTCATATTCACACATTGACTTCCTACTCACCAGCAATTCAATTATATCCAATATTTCAGAGTCAAAGATCCACCCAATCATTATTGGAGACCATGCCCCCGTAACATTTACAAGGAATAGAACCATTCTGTATAAATCCATCACCAGATCGCGCTTTAACACATCTCTTCTCAAAGACCCAGAGTTTGACAGCTATATTAAAAACGAGTGGGTATCCTTCCTAGAAATAAGAGATTCCCCAAAGTCCTCACCAACTCTTCTGAGGGAAACAGGAAAAGCTGCATTAAGAGAAAAAATAATTTTATTCTCTGTTTATAAAAGAAAGAAAGAAAAGGAACAAGAAGCTGAATGGGAACAAAAAGTCAAACAACTCGAAAATATTAATGCTCGTAAGCTTACAGAGGAAACCCAGAATTAAGAAAATACATTTTCGTTTCAAGTAAATGAAATTATGAATAAGAAAACTCAGTTCCTGATACACAGACTTAGACAAGAACATTTCCACCATAACAATAAATCTGCAAAATACTTCCCACTTTTAAAAAAGGGGACCGGTGGGTGTGCTCCAATTATTGGGGTATCACACTGCTCAGCCTCCATGGGAAAGTTTATTCCAAGGTGGTGGAAAGGAGGGTGCGATCGATTGCCGAACCTCAGATCAGGAGGCGCAATGCAGAACAGCAGCTCTTTAACCTTGCGGGGCTGTTGGGGCGGTCATGGAATCAGCCCATCCAGTCTACATGCGTTTTGTGGACTTTGGAGAAGGCTTACAATCACGTCTCCGGGGGTGGGGGGGTGGGGGTTCTGTGAAGGATACTGCTATTTGCAGATGATATGGTTCTCTGGGCTTCGTCAGACCGTTTGCCAAGTGTGAACCTCCAATTCTGAGGCAATGGTTCTCTGCTGGAAAATGGTGTCTTTTTCCCTCTAGGTTGGGAATGAGTTACTGCCCCAAGCAAAGGAGTTCAAGGGTGCGCTCGAGTAGTCAAAAAAATGTCCTTTCTTAACCACTTTTCCTTGACCTCGATGGAAAACGTCATGAGGTCAAGGAAAGATATGAAGGAGAATTCATAGGGACTTAGGAAAAGACAACTGCGGTGCGAAGAGAATCCGACTGCACCTGCACTAGGCTACGTCATTATGCAACAGCGGATGTTGTTGACGTGGGTCTGCCGTGGTGAAACTACAATGTTCCGAATATGGACTACAAGAAGCACATCTTAGATACTTCGCCCTGTGTGTTCTTACTGTGTTGTTTCATGCAGGCTATATAAAGGTGGACAACCCGGTGAAAAATATTACTTCATTACCAAGTCTGTGATTGAAGTAAAATGAGTTAATGATATTCCTAAAGGCTGACAATACAACAAGGCTCAAAATGAAGAAATAACTAATGCAAACTGAGCAGAGGTTACGCTTTAACACATTGTTGAAAGTTGAAAACATAAACATATTAGCAAGTTATGACATAAGATGGAAAATGCAATGGTAACTTACATGATGATCTGCGTCCTTTTTCGGTCATGATCATTTGTTGTCATGAACGGCTGAATGGTGTGTCGCTTTAAATATTGCTGCCACAAGGAATTGTGGGACGGAATTATCTCCTTTCGTAAAGGACAGTCCAGTGTATCCTATGCTAAAGGAGATAAGAGAGGAAGCACTGAAGCACCTTTCCTTAGCATTTAGAGAATTCAAACAGCATCTCAAGGAAATTGAATCGAACGCATTGGGTCGTTAGTGCTCCATTTGCCAACGACAGTCGTTAGAGTGACGGTCGTTGGGGATGGTGAAACGATGGTTTCGACTTCGTTAGTGCTCTATTGTGTTATAACGACAGTCGTTGAAGTCACCTGAGGCCATTTGTGAACGGCTGTTGTTCTTAGAGGCTAAGTTGTTGAATCTCCTGGGAAGAGATGAAAGGGCAGCATTGTAAATTGGAGATAGGTGGTGTCGCAGACCTCCTCCTCTGTTTAGAGATGGTAATCATCATCTCTCACCATCTCACGACCCAATGACATCATTGGCCTTGTGACCGCCCCCTAAGAGGTTAAATACCCAGATCTTCACACTAGCTAGTTGGACCAGTCTAGCCTGGTCAAACAAGCACGAACTGATGACGCCTCTTGGATGAGAGGTGAAACGTCTTCACAGACAAAACCAAAAATCCAGTTGCGCTCAATTCAATTTCCTTGAGATAACTATGACCTGGATGAATGAGAATATTCACAGGCTTAATTCAAACAGCACTTATCATAGCTGCCACTTAAATACTTCCGGGTCATTTCACTCAGTTAGGAACCTTCCTAAGCAAAAAGGACTATTCAACTGCAGCCCAAGTATCTCTGGGTCTTGTTCACTAGTGAGGGTAAAATGGAGGGTGAGATGGACACATAGACTGTATAAAAGAAGTGGATGTTGCCACTGTGACGTCACCCGTTGGTTTGTGGACTACCGTTTTGAACCCTCGAGTCTGGCATTTTGGCCATCGCCATCTTGTTTTTTTGGATGCCAGGAGTGACCATATTTGGACAAGACGGTGGAGCTTGGTTAGCAAGGTGCATCCGAAATTCGCGTTAACTGTGAAATTAATTGGGATTCTAATTTTAGCTAGCACAAAACTTAAAACTAAATGTACTTACCGGAAAAAAATGAACAGCCGACTCCTTAGAGTGTCCTTTAGTACAGCCGAACGCTGAACAATCCTGATAAGCAGAAGAAAATGGGTGGTTGGATGGACTCTTTAAGTCAGCAATGATGTCTGAGGACAAAACATCCCCTGTATACTACTCATGCACACCCCAGTGCTCAGGTGGCCATTTAAAACAAAATTGCATATAAATAAAGTCACAATATAGAATTCTTTTCCTGTCCAGCGGTACGTCAGGAGCAGAGGGCTCTTCCCTGGCCGTTTTCTCCTCCTCACTCCCCCCAGCAATCGGTGTCCTCCCAGTGCTCCCACTCTCTCAGCGTGGGATCTTCCCCGAGCAGGGCGCCCCCTCGAGCCACCCCATCTTCTGTCCCTGGGGGCAACAGGGATCAGATACCACAGTCCCCTCTCATCGAGCGCTGCAGGGCAAGACGCAGCAGGTAAGAAACGACACACGTCCAGCCCTTCTGACCACATTTACAGGAATTAAAATAAATGTGATCTGTATCTGGATCTGTCATCTTTTAAAAGAATTCTCATGAAAATGCAGTATGGAAATGCACATTTTGATGAAAGTCTGTTGGGATCTATTAGAGTCAGTCAAGTGGAAATGCAAACTGTAGAGTGTGTTGGCCTTAGAAATTGAGAAAAATCTGCCCTGTGGGCTGAAACACTGTTATTGCCGGCACATGTATTGTCACTGCAGTTACAAATGTCATCACTCCAGAGTAGATATGCTGTCACTGTAAATCGAGGTAGTATCAGTAGTAGGGGTGTAGCAATACACAAAATTCTCAGTTTGGTATGTACCTTGATTTTGGGGTCACAGTTCGGTATGTGGCACAGTGGTGCAGTGATTCTGTGTGGAGTTTGCATGTTCTCCCCATGCCTGCGTGGGTTTTCTCTGGGTAGTCCAGCTTCCTCCCACAGTCCAAAGACATTCAGGTTAATTGGTGACTCTAAATTGCCTGTAGGTGTGAATGTGTCCGTGAGTGGTTTGTCTGTCTCTATATCTCAAAAACCAAAAAAATGTGGAATATAACATTTTTGTCATTTATTTTGAAAAATGTTAACCTTCAACAGTGGCCCATTGGCCATAATTCTTATTGTAACAGTTAAGGCACTGCAATACTGGCATACTGTCAATAAGAAAAAATAAGTAACAAAAATAAATATCACAAATGTCAGAACATTTGTCAGAATTCCTGAACAACTGTAGCTTGCATTCATTTATACAAGCCAGGCACAAGGACTGACTAAAATGCACACATGATGAAGGCACATTGTAGTGGGGCTCAAGCACTTTGACCATATGCTTAAATACTGTATTCTCTACGACTGATATAAAATAATACGACTATCTGCAGCGATAAACACTCTTACAGCATTAGTTATTCCTTTGGCACGGTCCAAATCTGCAGTGAGAGGCTGCCTGAACGCTGTGAGGAGAAGGACTTGTCTTCCAGTCTGTTTTAGTCTCATTACATTATTCAACACATTCAGGTGATGATTCATTAATGACTGAATGAATGTTTGTCCAACTTCAGTTGAACAATGTCGGCATACAGTTTGACACAAATTGTTGTCCTTTTCAGTCTAACTGGGGAACTGTAAGGAGCCATTCAGATGTTGCGTCTAAAATCGCGTGGAAAACTCCAGCCATGCCGCTTTCATCCTGTCATCAAGGGATGCTTGGGAGGTTTCGCTACTGTCACGTCTGCCATTACTAAGCAACTAAAACCGCTTGTAACGTAAAAAACAGGGTATCATGCTCACCAGTTATCCCAAGTTCTGAGCTGATGTATCTCCATGCGTTGTTGCTTCTGTTGGTGTCAAAATAGTAAGAACCTGACAGGTAGTACAGCTCCGGGCATCCCTGAACGAGTATAATCAGCTGCTCTTCCATCTTCAGTTTGGCTGTCCTTTCAACCAGAAGCAAGTCCCGTGGAGCTGATGGGTTAATTCTTGTCACATGTGAAAACGCTGAAATTTTTCCATCGTTGAATGCGTGTTGCAATGAATGTGCGCCGCAACAGTGTCACTTTTGGTTGAGTGCGCTTTTCGCACTTCTGCATTGAAAATAATGAATTTACGCGCACACAAGACACAACATCTGAACGGCCCCTAATGCTCTCATACAGTGGATCTAGATGTCACAGGAGGATCCTCCAACAATGGTCTCTCATTCAGCCATTCAGAGGCAGAAACACTACATGAGCTTGGCTAACCGTGCTAAACCGACTAGCATGCTACAGCTGATAGACAACAGCTGGTGTACTGCCAAAACTTTGCGCTGTAGAATTTCAGCTCCGTGTGTGAGTTTGGGTCACATGGCGTAATGAACCAAGGAAGTCGCATACCGAACCGAATGTCCTGTACCAAACAGTTTGGGATGAATACACGTACCATTACACCCCTAGTCAGTAGTATATCAGTAGTTTGACAGCTTACACCAAGGTAATTGTCTCCACACCATTCTTGCTGTTTAACTATTTTCTTAAACCTCTGCATATTCAGTGGATTCCAGCCATAACATTTTAACTTTAAGTTTCAAGGTTCCAGGTAGAATTTATTGTCATTCTCTACCCATACAATAACCCGTATACAGGGGAATGAAATTGCAGTCCTTCGGTGCTACGGTGTACACAATAATAACAGAAGACATTTCATTAACAAAAAGTAAGAAAGTTCTAATAAAGTAGGTCTATCTGTGAGTGTGTGTGAGAGGAAAGAGGGGGGTTGTTTGACCTTTGTTACTGTCAATCAAGGGTGTCAGTGGTCAACCACAGTGGTCAGACCGGCATTACTATTCTTTGAGCCACTCTGCTAGTGTGGTTGAAAGCATGGGCAGAGTGATTGTAACATCACCTGTTTTCCATGGGTGTAATCAGCATTAGTTGATTAGGGAGAGGGCACTGTAATTTCCATCATTTTATGGATGAATAATTTAGTTTGAAAAATTACATTAAAAAATTCATTAACATCTCTTTCCAGAAACAGTGTCCCTGTCACTCTGGATCCACAGATCTCACTGTGGACAGTTTTATAGACACTGTCTTTGGAAGAAAGCAGTTCCAAAGAAAACTGTCCACAGTGAGGTCTATGTATCCTCCAGAGTAGCACAAGTTTCTCAAAGGCTGCCTCAGGCTTCATTTTGATCTTATCACTCTTTCTTGTTATCTCCTCTACCTTTCCCCTCAAATGAGTGGAGAAGTTAACATTTGCTGAAGACTCAGGAAGAGGCTGAAAGTCTGAAAGCTTTAGTTGGTCAGCAGTAAAATAAACAGTGGCCTTTTCCTGTTTTGTACCATAGAGCAATCCAACAGAATTCCAGGCAAATTCAAATTTCACCCAGCCTAATAATCTGGCTTGCCCTGCCATCTATACTATTTTTGTACAAACACTGACTCCACAGACTTATGGAGCCTTTCTGAGCTCAAATAAACACATATTAAACCACCTATTTAAGCCCTGTTCAGTGATGGTATAGGTCTGTGTGTCTTAGTCAGTCTTAGAGTTGTGAGTTGAGCTGTGCTTGAACCCTGATATACCTGCTTGCATGTCTTGTCATTTATTGATGTTGAAATGTTATATGTACAGTATTTTTGATACCAGTGATAAATGAGGTGTCGCAGTAACAAAGTTTGAAGCGTGGTGCATAGAAGCCTGCATAATACCTTACAGTGTACAGAAGGCAGATGTCAGTGCTAGGTTGTCAGGGCTCAGCTTGGCAGAGGGATGTTACATTCCTCTCATTAGTCATTTATTGTACCCAGCACAAAAAGGCAGCCCTCACTCTCTTCTACTTATTTGTTCTGCTCTACTAAGGCTTTCTAAACACTGTCTCTTTCTCTCGCTTTCCCTTCCCCTTCATTTTGTTGTCTACCCATTCCACCCTATTTATCCTCTTTACCCCTTTGATTAATTCTGTGTACTTTGTCTCCTCTTTTCATTGTCATCATTGTCTGGTAATTCTTCCATAGTTCCCTTAATAGATCTCAGCTGGGCTTCCATTGACCAGTTTCTGACTGGCACGGTTGCCTCCTCCCTTTAAAGGAATGGCTGTGGTGTCTTAGCTTGATAGATAGCCTGTTTCTGTGGAGTCTGTTGTTAGAATGATTATTTGACTCAAACAGGGAGAGAACGACCGGCTCCCTTAAGCCTTTTTAAAACGTAGTCGTTGTCTACCCAGCAGAGGGGAACATGATGGCTCTGTCTTATCTGCCTGCCTTTTTGTAGAACCCATTAAACTATCTGCCACAAAACTGCTTGTAAGATTCCCGTTTGTCATACAACTGTCACACACATGAATTAGTATTAGCCAAACAAACTGGTTGGTAAAACATAATGTTGCACGTTCTATTCCAAAGTCTTATTTCCATTCTGTGGCTTTTTATTTTTTATGCATTATTGATACACCATTTATGCATTTTATTCTCATTTCTGTTTTGTTATATTTTGTTTTTACTCAGTTTTGTAATTATGTCCTTTTTTTCCCTTTGTTCATCTTTTTTTCTTACTGTTGTCTTTCCTAACTGTCCTTTGGCTTGCACTTTCATCCCCTCTTGTACTCCCGTGCTCTCTCTTTTTTACCCTGCTCTGTATGTTTTCGGTTTTCTTCTCATCCTTCTTGCTGGCTGTTACCATTTCTCTGGTAGCCAACAGGGTCTAGTTGCCAGATGCAGCCTGTACAGTCGGCACATGGACAGCAGAGCTATTGGACTGCTGAACAGACACTTGCCAGGTAAGGTTTAGTGAGGACGTTAATTGCATTTAAAAACCTTAGAATCATACATAGAATCATACATGGAAGTTATACTGGCCTTATCAGTCACATTAGAAAGGACGCTTGATTGCGGTGTTATACTGGTGATCATGTTTTCATATTACATGGTCAAAATGTTTTTTCAATGGGCCTTTCCACGCTCCATTTCTATGCCCAGATTAAAAAGAATCACTGAATCATTGTTCAAAATTGGTCCAAAAGATTTATGTATTTGTTTGAAGAAACCAGAGTCATGCACACTGTTGATCACCTGTACACACTTTATTAACAACATTTCGATCCTTGGACCTTCTTCAGATGTTCAAAGGACTATATGAACTGATGAATGTCAGAACACCAAGACCAAAAGGTTGTTGATGAAGGCCATAAGACTACTGGACTCTTGAGCTCTCGAGCTCGTCACTTTGACATGTCACTTGCGTCACACCGATACACTTTACCTTTATACTACTCTTACTTACTGTTCACTACCTGTTTACATTTCTGTATGTATATATCTGCACGCATCGCAGTATACATATATATTTATTTTACTACCTGTTTACAGCTGTTAAACCATCTCAGTATATACATATATTATTCACATTACCTGTCTACATCCTGTTCTTACCTGTCCATAACCATTACGCATATACATTTACTACATTACAAGTTATTAATTTTATCATTACTGTACACCTGCCTACCACAGAAATATGTTATCGTATATACAGTATACATACAGCGGTGGCCAAAATTATTAGAACACTTGACATATTTAAGAGGTTTCAGTTGTTTTTGTTGGATTGGCCATTAAAATACCCATAAAACGAATGAAATATCTACAAAGTCATCATTATGCTCTATAAACCATAGAATAGAGCCATCATAAGGAGATTTAGGTCATTTTCCTTACAAAAAACAAGCTAGGCCTATTTCACTGTCAATGTCACACAATCATGTTCCTTCACAGAAGAAGCCAAATTACTTGTGTAATCATTGTCAGGTGTGATCGTGGTTAAACTGATGGTGATGCAAGAGTCTTAGGACACAGCTGAGTGATTCTTTTGAATGTACAAGGCCTGTGCTGCTCATTAAGTGATTGGTAACGTCAGGGTTTTGTCACTGAGGCCACACCACCAATTGGTATAAATTCAAAGCCTCTAGAAGTAGTCTTGAAGCACATGTTACTCTTTGAACATGGCTAAGTTGAAGAAGGAGCTAACGAGTGAGCAATGGGTTCGAATAAAGGCCCTTTTTGACGCTGGCTGGAGTTACCACCACATAGCCAAGGACTTGAGATGCAGTCCAAGCACTGTAAAGTACACTTTAGACCGCCATGATGCCACCAATTCACACCAGAACCGAAAGGGGAGAGGTAGAAAAAAGAAACTTTCAGACAGACAAGTGAAGCATCTCAAAATTCTCAGTCTTAAGGACCGAAGAAAGACCTCACGAGAACTGCGTGACGAGATCAACACCACAATGACTAATGGTGCAACAGTGTCTTCAAGAACTGTGCGTC
>NTHP01000258.1:866652-912191 GCA_003416845.1 Oplegnathus fasciatus | reverse complement strand
GAAACTGGGAGAAGAAGGACTTGTTGGCAGAATAGCAGCAAAGAAACCATTACTGAAAGAGAAAAATAGAGTGAAACGCCTGAAATTTGCAAAAGAACACAAGAAATGGACAAAGGAAGATTGGTATAAAGTGTTGTGGACTGATGAGTCCAAGTTTGAACAGTTTGGAAACAAGCGAAGGGTGTATGTTCGACGGAGGGAGGGGGAGAGATATAAAAATGAGTGTCTCTTGCCAACAGTTAAACACGGAGGGGGTAGTATTATGGTGTGGGGTGCCATTTCAGCCTCAGGAACAGGTGACTCAGTGAAAATTGATGGCATCATGGATAAGAAAGTATACCACAACATTCTGGTGAGGCACGGAGTACCATCTGGGAGTCGTCTTATTGGGCCTGGATTTATTTTCCAAGAGGACAATGACCCTAAACATTCTTCTAACTATTGCCGGAACTACCTGCGACAGAAGGAATCTGCTGGAACATTGAAAATGATGGACTGGCCCCCTCAAAGTCCGGACCTCAACCCCATCGAGCAAATTTGGGGCGAGTTGGAAAATAAACTGGACAGATCTATTGTACATTCAAAGGAAAGCCTTTGGCTTGAGTTGCAGAAGGCATGGGATAACATTAGTGTTGAAGTTCTCAGGAAATATATTGACACTATGCCAGAGAGATGTGCTGCTGTAATTGCTGCACAAGGTGAACATACCAAATATTAAAGTTAAAAGTGGATAAAAACAGTAGGACTCACTTCATCTGATATTTGTTGTGCTCAGAGCAACCATCTGCATGTTTCATGAACATTATGACATGAAATCATGTTTTGGGGGCAAAAAAAAGGTCAATATTTTCAGATCTGTCAGGTGTTCTAATAATTTTGGCCACCACTGTATATTATATTTCATTCCTTTATTTTAACTTCTGCACTATTTTATGTCTTAGATTCTCTTTTTTTACATTTACTTCTTTTTATACGCATTATATGAGCATTGTTGGAGGAAGCCTGAGAACTTTCATTGCCAACGACTACTCCTCTGTAATTGTAATTGTGCACATGACAAAATCAAGAACTTGATCTTAAAGTGTGTACAGATAATGGACAGTGTGTGGAATTCTTTGGTTTCTTCATTCAAGATTTTCCGATCCTACGCAGACCTTAATAAGACTTTATGGTGTGCAAGAACTTTGTCATAATTATTACCTGTTGGGATGTATTTGGGTGACAAAATAATAATGTAGTCCAACCTTTCATTCATTATGTATTTTTATTTTTAATTTTATAATGCATTTATTATTAATGTCATGTATTTATCTGGCTCTAATTTAAAAACACATGCCTATTTAAAACTGATATCCTGAATTAATGGTGATCAAATAATCATTAATGATGAAGCAGTTGCAGCATATTAAACTGCTTTCAGACGGTAATATACTTTAAATTCCATTTAACTTCTGTTCACTCCCAGAAACAGTTTAGTAGCGCAAGTGGACCCCACATGATTCCCAATCCAGTGTGAGCCTCTAGTTCTGACCACTTAACACAGATCTTGTCTATAGATATATAGACTACAGATTTATATTTTCATGGTGTCGCAAAATATTGAAGACAGGATAAAATATATTCAGTTTGTTTATAGCCAAACATTGTTCAGTCAGTCTGCTTTACAAGTCCAATATTTTCCTTATTATTTCATATAAGATATAAGGTTGATTGTCGGTCTAAGCTATTATATAGGCATATAAGACAATGGGGTAGCTATTTAAGTCACAGCACAGTCATTAAGCTGAAAAAATTGAAGTTTCATGTTTTTGCTTCAAGGTGCAGTGTGTAGGATTTAGGGGGATCTACTGGCAGAAATTGAATATAATATTCATAATTCTGTTTTCATTAGTGTATAATCCCCTGAAACTAAGAATCATTGTGTTAATTGAGAATGAGCCCTTCATATCTACAGTAAAGAGTACCGTCTAGACCTGCTCTATATGTTAAGTGTCATGAGATAACTTTTGTTGTGATTGGCACTATATAAATAAAATTGACTTGACTTGACATAGGGAGCGGGTCCTCTTTCACGGAGTCCACCATGTTTCTACAGTAGCCCAGAACAGACAAACTGGCTCGAGAGAGGGCCTTTCGCATTTTTACGTTGATTCGTGGTTACTCGAGATTGCCGATAGGTCATCCAATCGCCAGGTTATGAGGTGATTTATAGAAGTGTATATAATAGCAATGTCTCCTCTATTCAAACAACAGCTCCCTTTTAAAAGTCTGTGTGTCTGTGCTCGGTGTGACAATATCACAGCATCATGTTCCGTTTAACATTAATATCTTATCTTGAATATCACAATCCAAATTATATCCATAACGTTAAGGATATAATCTCGAAGATTTTCATTTACATAAATGTCTGTTAAGTCACTATCTATCGCCGAATGAGGCAACACAATGGTGACTGAGCCTATGGCCCACTGATGAAAGCCTGCAGCATTTGCAGTATTACGACACCCAGGTGTCGGCAGCGACTTTCCCAGAAAAATGACAAGCGGCGCACAGTTAGGCTTTTAACAAGGCTTTTAACGCAACAGACTCGCTCTTCAACTCACCTGTGTGTGAAGCAGCGTACTGTTTTTTCCAGTCTCTGCTAGGGTTACAAGTAAACAGTTACTATGGCCGAACAAACAAAGAAAAGATTGATGACTACAGACGATGAAACTGAAGTGAGGTCCAAAAACACCCCTGCAATTATCGATTATCGCCATAGGTGCCGTGAAAGCCAACGAAATGAAAATCTTCGAGATTATGACTTAAACTACTCTTATGGATCGCAGAGCAAAGTTTTGGTGAGCAGGCATATGGAGAACGGTGATGCAGGGTGTCAGATCCATGGAAAAGAGACGGCAAATGCAGATGCTACAGATTATTTTTATAACATCTTAGTTGTGATAGTAAGTTAGTTGAAATCGCCCTAATGTCAGCATAGGACAAACCAATTGTCGATCATCCCTTCAGTCGTCGATATACAATGTGATCACCAATCGACACCTGAAGGCCACCGTAGGTTCTCCTACACTCTTGGAAAGGGAGGTGTGAGGGCAGGGGTATTCACTTGGTTGCAATCTGCAACCTCACCGCTAGATACCACTAAATCTTACATACTGCTCCTTTATGTGTAAATTATAAGACATATTCATTTTAGGGTGAACTATTTGTTTAATGAGCAGTCTTGATCAGATATCGCTTCATACCAACCTGGGTTTCAGTGGGAAAATTGAAAATTGCTTAATGTTGCTCTTGTTGTCTTCTGTCCTAAGAATATAGAGCCAATAAAACCAATTACTAGAGCCAGATGCAGTGCAACTAGGCAGCTCTGCTCTCCTTCCTCATGTGTTAGTACCTTGTGCCTCCTCAGGTCTGAGACCAGTGGGGGATCAGTCATACGCACTGGGATACACAGACACACACAGGTTGGCCAATATTCACACACCACAAAGCAGGTATTTACACTACTGTTCTAGACACCTGGACATTCAACTGTTCATTGTCAGGGAGGTTAACGAGCATGGAAGAAGAAAATGAGGAGATTTAGTGACTCACCCTATGTGCAGACATTTGTGGCTAAAATGCATCATAAACTGTGGTAAAAGGAAACTGACCAAACACTTTTTTCTTGTGAGGACAAACACTTAAAGCTCTGTGCAGATACATGGAAGTAATTGTGGATCTCCATAGAGAAGCATGTTGCAGGTAACCGTAGGTTGTAGAGGCTTGCAGAGGAACTGACTGAGAATCAGCCACATGAACGTTTCTGTATAACACCTGTGCACGTTCGTACATCCTGCCCTGACAAGCATGTTCCAGCCTTCAAATGACATATGTTCATGTTTTTCGGACCAGCAACCAAAAAGTAAGGCGGAGTAGTAGTGTGACTATTATAAACCTCTCAGGATGACACTACGCAAGATCAGCAGAATAATGGCCCAACCCAACAGATGTGGGGTGTTGCAACAAAAATGAACATCTGGAGCGTCCGTTTTCTGTTTGTTCCCTGTTCTGTGTCATGGTGACAACAGACACAGCATCTGGGAAGCTTCACAACGTCCCACCAAAAAGACTAGTGTGTCAGAATTGTCTTCTAACTCTGAGTTTAATAATTTCTGATCTCTGATGTTTTTCCATAGAAGCTCAGAGCACTTCATGCACAACTGTAAACATGGAGAAGTCAAATAGGAATGATGTTTGATTTCATTCACCCCCGGTTCATGTGAAATTAATCACACCTGTGCACACGTATGGATGTTGCCCATCACACACTCAGCCTCTTACCACCTACTGGGAAGGAAAATGACAGCCAATTCACTGCCCAGTGACCATGAACGGTTTCAGCTTCACTTTCATTGAGAAAACCCTGATTAAGTATGGAAACATTCATTGTCTGCGCTGTCAGGTGGAATTGTGAGGTCAGTCCCTGGTACCTTACCCGTCACCTCCTTATGTCACACAAATCGCAAAAGAGAGCTAAGATTGGTCAGGGTCCAACTTGTAGTCTGTAATGTCTCTCTCCAAGTCATGACAAGAATTTATGAAGTCTATGATCAGCTTGTCTAACACAGTGACCATCTCAAAAGATTAAATTATTATGTAATCTGGTGCCCATCAGAGAAGAGGATGGGGTGGATGGTTGAAAATACAAAGTGCCTGACAACATTTAACATTGGTCCGTAACCTTATCTAACTTACAAACATGAACACAAATCTTGGCCTGCATCATTTTGGTCTGTTTGGTTTGATCCTGGTGTGGTCCGTACTCTTCAATACCACTGCTAACAACTCACTGTCTGCCCATGACTTGTTCACTTTGTCTCTGGTTCCCCTGCTGGGGCTCAGCCTGCCAGCCGATGTCAAACACAGACACCAACACACCCCTCCAGATGTGCATTTAGGTAGTAGTATTTGTTGGGTCAAAGCGTTGAGTTGCTTTCTGCAGTGTGTTTTAGTTGCATGTGTCTGCACATATGGTTATTATGCAGCATGTTTTTATCTTAAATTTTTAGCCAACATGTTTGGCCCCTACCTTCATCCTTACTCTACCGTCCACTGACCTTGTACTGTCATGCCCCTTCACCCAGGTCCCAGCCTCTCTTACTTCCACCTCTGTCTGCATCCAAGATGGATGGCATCTGCAGCCAGACCGCCTTAGACAGCAGAGAGACACACCTGGATACAGGTGCTGAAGCCTGTGGTGCTGAAGAGGAGATCAGGGTGTTGGACAGTCAACAGCGTCCAGCAGGAGGCATGTTGGTCCAGCAGAGACATCTGTTGGAGAAGGAGAGCGAAAGAAGCAAACGAGGCTGGTCATGGACTGTAGGAGAGAACTGCTACACCGCCCAGTGGGTGAAGCAGAAGCAGGAATACAGGAGCACCCGGCCCTGGTGATCTGGAGCTAGTTCTGTGATGATGACCATTATTTAGACATTATTTAAATGTTTCTGCAAAAAATTTAATTCGATATTGAATTCTGGAACCATTCAATGCTTTCAGACGAATAAGTGCTGAAGAAGAAATTCAGTGTGACCTTCAGAACCTTCAGTAGCATTGATGGAGTGATTTCTTGGCCAGGTGCTGAGAGCTTTAATTTTCAAACTTTGTCATTTAACTGCACACCAGTTCATCTGAACTGGTTGACCAAACGGGTGCTAGGAGCCAAATATGGAGCTGTTTCACTGCAAGAGCCATCAGACACCAGCCAACATCCAAACCCATTTGAAAACATTGGTCTAAAGCTGTATTAAAGCAGCAGTATTGAAGTAGAAAGTGATAATCTAACAGCAGACTGTCTAACAGCGTCTTTCCAGCAGTAGAATTGGGTGGTGGCTGTGTCCACTGTGTACTAACAGGCCACAAAACATGCTGAATGCCTCGATTGCCAACAACAAGAAAATGACACAAGCCTTACCTGAACCCTGCTTAGCTACTAACTTTCTACCATCGTTCCACTCGTTCCCTGCAGTGTGCTCACTCGACTGGGTGGTTGGGGCAGCCCACTCCGGTCCTCTTCTCATTTTAACAACCTGTGCACTGAGCTTGGTTGGGTTCAGGTCATTTAGATTAACAAATAGACACAGACAGAAGCTAAACCACAATACTTCGGGGATGAGAGTTAGCATTCATTTTCCATCACGGTCTCAACAAAAGAGTTGTGTTCTCAGCAGCACGCCACTCTCCTCTATTCTTCCTTTACTTGCGCTCTCCAGGGGCCAGATGCATAAAACTCGTATGTACACAGTTTAAGTTGTGAATCTACACAAAGACAGAAATGTGCAAATGCATTCTTTTCGTCATATTTATAAAGCTGCTCGTCATATGGCACAAGCCTCATTTCACCTCCCACAGTAGACTTTACAACGTTCTTCACAATTCAGGATCAAATGAAAAGATCATTGACAAGGAAATGATGGTTCAAATGGAAATAAAAAGGATGACAGATTCATCACTCCTAAGTGATTTAAATCAAGTTTGAAAATGCGTCCCTGAGTGACACTTTACAGACTGAAGTGAAATTGGTAAACAACCTAAACAATGTTTTATTATAAGGTTACATCTCTCATCTTATATTTCACGGCCACCTTATCATTTCACCTGCAGCTATGTCAGCTGAATTCTTCCTTTATAAATACCAGTTTATGTGTGGGAAAAGGCGTAAGCTTGGTTTTTGTGCGTACACATCGTTTATACATCTGGCCCCTGGTGTCCCTCTGGCAGGCTCATATTACATAAGACCTGTCCTCTTGAAACAACCAATCAAAATGACAACCTGTGATTGTGACACTTTCTAAAACAGGCAATTCAACAATCACAAGCACTTTACGCAGTGATTGTTCATGTGTGTAGAGGTATGAAAGCAGGTAGTGTTTTCACTTCCCTTTTTCATTCTTTACACAACTGCTTCCATCACTTTTAGTGAATGCAGCATAAATATCTTTGAGAAGAATCTGTCTGAAAGTGTGCGCTGTTATCCCAATTTGTATGATTCATGGTCAGAGTGAGAGTGTTTGCTACATTTTTTTTGTATTTAGCGGGTTTAGATTCTCACTGGCCATTTACAAGTGAAATGGAGCTTGTAAACAAAAGTTGCAGGGTTTGTAAGTAGCTTGAGTCATCACCCTTGGTGTTTGCATCAGTTAGTAACATATGAGAATCACATAACCATGGAACTACTTTTTTCACAAAACAGTAGTGCCAATGAAAGCTGTTAATTGCATGGAGAATTTCCATTCATTTACACTGTTGGGGTGGAGGCACAAGTTTCTGAGGCAGAAATCCAAACCCATAGCACATTAAACTCAAGCCATCTCCATGGCAATACACCACTTGGTTAAGTGTATGCTGAGTAAACTGACCCTTAAACTTGACTTTCCAAGTATGAGGAAGTGCTGCTTATCAGATGTCAACTATATGTGTGCTTCTACTCATAATCCCTTTTGGAGTCATTCCTCGAGTCTGCTGTGCAGTTCTTTTAGAAGAGGACTGAGTCTGGGATTTTCAGGCATTTTGGTGCTAAACAGCGTTGTTCTGTCTTGTCCAAACAAACTGAACCAAAGGAGGAAACACTCCAGAATTCACATTAGCTGTGAGTTGTGCTTGTACATATAATGCGATATAATGTGCTTACAATCAATATGGAAGTTAATATTCCGTGATTGACAAACAAACAGGATGATACAAAGGATGGAGGCTCAGTTTACTCCAGAGGACTTGACCGTGATGGGGTCTTATCAGCTGATGGAGTGGTGGGTTACAGCAGAATTACTGGAATGTACAAAGTGGTGACTGTTAGGTAGTTGAGTGGAGTAGAAACCACCAGAAGCAGACATTTTCTTGACGTCTTCACGTTTAACCAGTATATTTTGATACCACGTTCCCACTGGTCCTTGAATTCCTGCATTGTTTTGGCAGTTTTCACAGAGAAAAATTCAGATCACAAGAGAAACCATCTTCAAAAACCAGACTGAAAAACAACATTTACAAACAAGGTAGGAGGACTTTAGCTCAAGTTCCTTTCGCTATTTATGGAGGGTAGTGAAAAAGCAATCTTTTACATCATCAGGGTCACAGTAGTACCACACACTGATGTGCATACTGTGATGTTTTATACTGCATTTCTGTCCTTAATAAACTACAAAAGCAACTGACTTGTCTTGAGAATTATTCAAGCAGTGTTCTGTGTTTATTCAGTCAGCTCTTGGATTCAAACCCAGCTCTCCTTTGGCAGTGATACAGATTGCTGCTGCTACTACTTAGCAGGCAGTGACTAACTGCTTTTAGCTCAAATGTCATTGAACAAGATAAACATCCACCCCATGCTGTCGTATAAATACATGTAAATCCTTCTCTAGGTTTCAGCATCTCTGTGATCATCCATTTGTACAACAGTGGCCTTTTCCTCTGCATAGGCTGTGTATGAGTAGGGCTCAGTATACTAATGCCAATGTGATACCTGACTTTTGGTACAGAGACCAAACTTTTTGGTGCTAAAATAATCCTGAGGTACACTTATTAGCTTTTTTGGAGCTTTCAGCTTCATCTCATGGTTAAGTTCCATACTTAGGTTACGTGATGTCAACTGAACTCCATCCACCAATTAAAAGCTTGAGAAAATAGCTAGCAAGTGTACCTTTAAGACTTGATACCTTATTATACAAATATTATTATTGTTATTATACTCATAATTGTTATTATCATCATTGTTATTTATTATTTCCTGTCCTGGGAATGCCTTGGGATCCCCCAGAAGGAGCTGACGGAAGTGTCAGGGTTACTTTCTTGGCCTGCTGCAACCATAACCTGGACTGGGATGAGTGGCAGAAAATGGATGACTGAAATAAATGAAACTCAACAGGGTTATATTTATATACTTTAAATTCAGTTGCTGTAACCCACCAGATATTTTTATTTTAAGATCCTAATGTATTGAGGATAGTGCAGAATACATTTCTGTCTGACAAAAGACTCAATCAAAGAAATGATTAACCACACCAAAATCATCAGTTTCTTTAAAATGTTCTTCCTCATATGAGGGTGTTTCAATTTTTACAGCACCAACATTCAAAGAAACGCTACTCAACACACTCATTACAAACCACCTACTTACATGACTGTTTTCTAAAGCTATTGTATGCATACAGTTTGTCTTTGAACAGTGGAGCAGAGTATTTTGAGGCAGACTGAACTCAACTTCCCTGTAGCTGTGTAGTCATTTTACCCGTCGGAGTGAATTTGCTTAGGTGTCCCACCTTTGCCATATAACTCACTTTGACCTTTTTAGCAAAGAGCTCATTCTTGCTGAACTTGTTTTTCCTTTCTGTCAGCAGAGGAAACTCAGACTGAGCTTATTGGACCATGGGGACATGAGCTGCTTACTAGGAGGACGTTTAATGATTAAAACAAGAGCTGCATATTTTCACGGGTCATGTAAAATTGCCTTATCCATGTTTTTCCAAATTCTCAGGGCCAACTGTAGCTACTGCTGCAGCTCAAAGCCAACAAGATAAATAAGGGAAATTTAACATTTTGGGAAATTACATCACTTGCCTTTTCAAAAGTAGGATGAAAGGATCGGTATCAGTCTCATGTCTGTGTGTTAAGTGCAGAGCTGGAGTCAGGATGTGGTTAGCTTAGCATAAAGACTGGAAACAGGGGAAACCCACAGACATGAAATATTGATATTACAGTACTCTGAACATCTCACTCTTTGAAAGAAAGCAAATAAACATATTTCCCAAAATGAAAATTGAACTATTCATTTAACTGACTTACATTCCTATACACAGTATCCGATAGGCATCAACATTTGCTCCAGATATCTTACACAAACTTCCTTCACAGCAGCTCTATCTTTTCAAGACATATTTAGCTTTATGCTCTACAATGTTTAGGAAGTTCTGGAAACCACTGAGCCACTGTTCCTCCTCCTGAGTCCAGGTGTGTCATCAACATGTGGCTTCTAGTCAGCCTCTCGGAGTAAGGAGAGGTAGATGTTGGACTGGAGGAAGCGGGGGTAACAGTCTGTGTCCAGGAGGGAGTAGATGCGTTTCTGTGCGTGGGACAGGGAGGTGTGAGAGGGAGCCTGCAGCAGCTGGATGGTCAGATCCCTGGTCTTACTGTCCAGGTTCACCTACAACAAAACAACACAGTAATTGCTCTACACTCATTGAAAGGTCAATTCCAGTGTATTACAGCTTTAGTATTGCTTTTGTGGTTTTGACCATCATTTACATTGGCTTAACTGTTCGCTTGTTTCCAACCTGTCTGATCGTTTGACGCCTTGTGTTTCATGACCTTTCATACTTCTTTTAAGTGATGTACCCAATATACTTTGGTGGTTACAATGTTATTATTACTGGATGGAATGATGGCTACGAAAACACTGAAAATATACAGAGTCCCCGGGCTCACAGTGGGATTTTCTTTTCTGAACTACTTTTCTGTTACCTCCCAACACATTTTTTTCATTCCCTCACATTCAGTTTTGCATTCCCGCTGATCCATAGAGGAAGGCTGAGCTGTGTTATGATATGATGATATCATAACACACATATGATAATATGACAGTATTACGTATTATGTAGTAGACTGCAGCTGGTTGTGAACGTGGCGTGAGTGGGCGACCCCCAGCTGTGGCTGCTCGTTAACAGAGCTAGTTAACCTAGCTCTCTACACTGTGTTATTCTAACCGGCTGCTGCCGTGGCCGATTCTGACAGACTAGCTGTGATTATGACTAAAGCCATGGAATGATATCGTTTGGCTGTTGCTGTCTCTGATTGTGGCTGTAGCCATGGCTGTGCTTTGGTATGATTATGGCTGTGACACATTAGTTTAAAATGCGTGTAATATCACAGCCGGGCAGAGCAACTACAGCTGTGGTAACAACCAGTGGCTATATACTGTCGGAGCTCTGCCTTTTGAAAGAAGGAATGAGCAATAAATGCATCATGTGAAGTGTCACATCATCTCTCCTTTCTGTAGTATCTGGCAGTGTATTATAACTGGATGGACCAACACACTAACTGTTCCTATTGATCAGGGGGAATGCAAAAAATATTGCGAGGGAAGGCAAAAGTAGTTCAGAAAAAAATGTCCCTTTGGGGGCTCCGTATAAATAAGATCCAAGCTGTAATAATCCTAGTTATCCTAATGCTGATCACGTTTTTGACAGTAAAGTAATAACTTATGAAGATGCATGCCTGCATGATCTTCCAGGATGTCCAGGACGATCCATGCAGTTACAATATATATCAGACTTCATGGGGTATATTTGTCCTATTACTGTTTAGTCAGATTAGATTGGAGTCAAAGAATCCAGTTTTGGGGGCATATGGTGAAGAAGTGACACAAGGTGCCACAATGTGGGCTGTGTATCATTTGATTTTTTTTATACCTGCGCTGACACAATGCCTGAGTTTCAGTACAATACCAGAACCTTTTACTTTTTTCAATACCTTACTTTGCAAAATATAAACATGTTATTTCATTTAACGAAGGAAGTCAAAGTTCACAAATATTAAATGTTTTCTACACACAAGCAGCCATACAAGCCCTGCCTAAATGAAATACAGTCGAACTGAAATGAATCTGAAATCAATTTGGATTTAAATCAGGAACTATCTGATCAAAGAATAAGTCAACAAGATTATGACCAGACATTCCCTAATTAATTGGTTGAGACTTAGAGAAACACAAGGCATGCTAAAGATGCTAGGGGCATCTACCATGTTTGGTTTGGAAATCCAGATACTTCAATGGCAGAAGAGGAAAATAATAAGACTGATATGAATGTGAGGTCAAACTCTGACAAGTAGATCCCCATCTGCTTCTTTAACACAAACTGAGGATGTGGGCCCACAACATGAACAAAAGGAGAACAAAACCCCCAGAGTGCTCAGAATGGTGCTCATTTTAAAAGAATTATTTCAAGCTATTTTGACACTGCTTTTAGTTACACGGGCCAATTCTTCTTCTTCTGAGTGTCATCAATTCAATTGATTCAATTCTTCTGAAAGTCACTACAATAAAAAGACATGTTTTATTTAGCTGCTCCAGAGTACGCAATTTAGAAAGCACAGTCTTACATGTGCAATATAGTGATTCCAGAACTCCCCCATCAGCAAACTATGGAAAAAAAGATGCACCTGTGTTGATTACTGATTGTTGCATTTATTGTTTTACTGCTGAGCTTTATTGTTTCCTCAGAACATACTGAACAGAGCTGAGCTTTTGGTTTTATCGCATTAAAACCAGTAAACGTCAGCTAGTAAAGGTGGTTGTGTGGTAGAAAGAGCTTGTAAATGACAAACAAAGCAAGAGTATTCCCAGAGAGAAAACTTTGTGTCCATGCTCAGCCACTTATGAGCACGTACTGAAACAGCATACTGTAGACATTATAAAAAAAGAGAGCCCAAAAAGTGTTTACAAGACATATTTACATAAGCTGATTAGATTGTGAAAGGTTTAAAGTGTTGCTATGTAACTTTCAAAAGAAGTAATAACACAAGATTTCTCTTACAAATGAAAGTTCAATTCATAAATAATAAAAAAATAAAAACACACCTGTGCTCAATTCAGTACTCTCAGGGGTTTTGCAGGTACAGTCTTACTTGGTCTGGTATGACCAGTAATTTATGGTGGCTAATTTTAGCTAATGTTAGAAAACTTAAGATATTCCATGTAGAATGTATGAGTCAGTTTGCCACTTTAATACTTGTGCTACTGTTACACAACGTCACAGATCAACAGTCAGAAGCAACTGACCTGATGGCGACTCCTTTAAAGGCTCAAAAAACTTATCTATTTTCCCCATCAGCCTTTTATCATTAGCACTGGGGTGCTACGTGAAAACACTACTTTGTGCCAAGGTTAGAAGACTTTTGTGTTTTTCACAGGGGCTCAATTTGAAAAAGGTGATGTCACATAATTCCATGCACCAAATAGAATTTAGCAACATCTGAATCATAATCTGATGACAGTTAGTGGGTTGTTTGGTCACTGTGGGTCAAATCTGATCAAGCCACACCCACACAGTCCAGATGATGCAGATGAGCTTTTCGGTGTTAAGCTCTACCTAAAAGGGTTTTTAAAGAAATACTTTAAAGCAACTGACTCAAGAAGTCAGATGTCTTTTGTCACTTGTGGCCGCAGCTGTTAAATAAAATAATACAAATCTATCTTTTGCTGCCTATCTTGCCAGAGACACTGTAAAATCTAAAGGAAGTCCTCCTGGTTAAATATGGGTTAAATTTAAAAACAAATCTTGTAATTGAGGTGTTTACACCTCAATTACAAGATTTGTAATTTGTGGTTTTTATTCTGGTTGAAATCTTGCTCTATTAGTGGAAAAAAGGCTCCACATGAATGCAGCTATTGATGTAATGGTGTGACGTAAACCTGAACCGCCCAAACAAGCTTCTTAGAACACAAGGAGCATCCAAAACACGCACAGCACATTTTTTGGAGGGAGACACATACTTTGAGTAATAAAACAACTGAAAGTGCACTGAGGGGGAAAAAGACAGGTGTGGACATGTGACAGGACTTGAATTATACTTCCTGTTTCATGAAGAAAGGTTGCATAGATTAGCTTTTAGTGCACGTAGCTATATTGAATATAAAAGCAGACGTGTACCTCCCGGGGGGCACCTGGTTGGATGTAGGTGGAGCAGATGTCCTTGGCCCTCCTCTGCAGGCTGAAGTTGTTGGACGAGTGTCTGTACTGCTCACAGGCCAGATAGAACTGTAGATTCTCCTCGCTGAACTCAGAGCGCAAGAATGCTCCAAACACTGAAACACCAGCTAAGAGGAGGAGGAGGAGGAGGAGGAAGATAAGTGGGGCTTACGTCACCATGCAACGTCAGATTACGCATGTTACAAGAGGACACCCACACACAGAACACTGAGACAACAATCCCTCAGGCCTAATAAGCACATGAGAAACACACAGGTATTGCCAGCTGCAAAGTAATGGCTTGTTTTTAGTCTGAGGTATGAAACATGATTGACTCATACAGAGGAAGGCTTCAAACTGCTGACACCACATGTACAACATGTCACAGTTCACAGATGTCAGCTGCAGAGGACAGCACTCCAAATTAGCATGGCACTGATAAAGAGGCCAAGTCACACAGAGTTCTCAGCTTAGTCCTCAAGCAAGCTCCGTGTACAGTACAGTCAAAGCAAAGAGTTCCCAAAACATATGGCATTACTGAAGCCCTATACCCATTGAATTGGAATCAATGGGTATAGGGCTGAGAGCCACAGACAGGGTAGGGAAGTGAGAAATTATGGAGAGACGGAGATGGTTGGTTTGGATCTGCACATGGGATTTGTTGGCAGTGAATGTACACATTTCCATTGAAAATGTATTTGAGAATTCGAGAAAACCCCATTGAAAGTCAGTTATGAAATTGTATAGATTTATGAGGTAATTTTTTATCACCTGCAGGGCTGGGTATTGTTTAAAAGGTTTCAATATTGGTGCAAATACGATAGCTGAGTTTTGGTATTAATACCTTTCAATACCTTACTCTGAGAAACAAACTCTGAGAAACAAACACGTTTTTCTTCAAGATTTGTCCCAACACAAGCAACTGTATAAGAATTTTGCCTATATAAAATACAATGGAAAATTAGCAGACTTGTTACTTAGGTATTCAATGACAACTACTGGTATTTGACAGTTTTTCATACTGAGTGCTACAGACATTTTGGCCGGTATGCCATGTCTGTGTGTCAGTCCACCACTTTGGTTCAACTGAAATATCTCAACAACTATTCAGTGGATTGCCATGAAATTTGGTACAGACATCCCTATAGATCAATACTACAGACTTTGCTGACTTTACCTGTAGCGCCATCATGAGGTTGACATTAGTGGTTTTGATTGAATATCGACTATCAAATATAAAGTTGTTATCTCACGCTAGTGAATTTCGTTCAGACGTTCACGTTCCTTTCTGGATGAATTGTAATAACTTTGGTGATCCTTTGACTTTTCATCTTTACCATTATCAATTATATATACTGTATATATATATCAATTATATATACTGTATATCATCAATATATTGGGTATATATTGATGATATACTGTGTGTGTGTATATATATATATATATATATATATACACACACACACACACACACACACACACACACACACACACACACTGTATATCACTGGTGTGATTTCCTTTTGTACATATTGTTTGAGCATTGTTGGAGGGAGCCTGAGAATTAAGAATTTCATTGCCAACGACTGCGTCACTGTAATTGTTGAGCATATGACAAATAAAGAACTTGACTTATTTAAACAGTATCGCATCTTCCCCTATGACGGCCAGCTTTTCACTCCACCTTCCAGTGTGAACTTTTTCCGACTAGTTTGTACAAACTACAGTAGTTAATCTCAAGGCACTGCTGTATCTAATTACAGCCTCGCAGAGCCACTAGCATGAATGTAACCTCCTAGTCTTATTCGATACCCATCCCGATCACCTAGAAGACCATACCAGTTCAACAGTTAGCCCATCTGCTACCGATCATGTAAAGTGATTACCAGTTTCCAAACATACAACAGTGGCTGTGATTACTGAATGTGTTTTTCTACCTTCCAGGCAGCCATTTGCTTCCATTCATTTACATACAGTCTGCGAATCAACTTGTAGAGACTTGAAACATGCTTGAACCTCATTTCTGTTTTTATTGTGGTCAAAACCTCCATTCAGACGGGATATTATTAATATTGCAAGAGAATGTGAGGCGATAAAATATTACTCATGCTCTTCCTCTACCATCACTGTGAACTGTATGTTAGCCAGTTCTAAATCACAGTAGATGGTCTGTGAATAGACAACACATTCTCCGGCTTACTACACACTGTCAGTTAAAGGAGGGCAAGCTCACATTACAGCATTAAATGCCGGATCTGGTTCTGCTAATGGCTTTTCTTTTTTCTTTCTTTGCATTAGGGGCTCCAGTTAGGACTGTATGTATGTCCATCCAGTTAGAAAAAGACAATTCTTGCAAACCAGAGATGTTATACTGTGACAGCTGATAAAATTCAACAAAAAGACACAGATCACTTAAGTACACAGAGATCCACCTTAAATGTCAGCTGTCTGGACTTATACTTTAACTACATCATTTTGCAATGATAATTCCATTTTGACAATAACAGCAGACATGATGACTGTGATGGAAGACTTAAAGGGAACTCCAGTGATGTAGTATAGAACCTCCATAAAGTTGGGGGGACAGATTTTAAAAACATAATGATCAAAATCAAAGCAGCAGAGGTTGCTATATCCTGACTTTTAGTCTCTAGAATGGGTCAAGCTCCAAAAACATATTTCCCATAATGCAACTTGATAGCGTCTTTTCCTGTCCGGTAAACAACCATGTCATTCAAAGGTCTTCACAGGTCAGATCTGATGCAGAAGTGGATAACTTACCTGAACCCACAGTGCATAAATTAATATTCAAAGAGAAGAGATCTGATTTGAAAGTGACCCAAGGACAGTCAGACTGAATCCAATGATCAAATCGATCTTAGGATAATCTATCCAAAATGCAGGTGACCCGAACAGACCCAAATCTGGCAACGCAGCAGGTTCCTGACCTAATTAGACTGGATATAATTTGGACCTGGCCCAAGTCAGGTCCTGGGTCTCAGGCACTCCTGGAGAATTTGGGAATTTGGAGCCAGATCCCAATATTGGTATTTGAGCATTTAAAAAAAAATTATACATGGGTCAATTTTTTACATAAACTGCCCAAGATATGTAGATGTACATGTTACAGTAATAAATGATGACTCTAGTAAGTGCTCTCTGGTGGAAAAACAATCTGATGGAGACACTGTTTCTAAATGACCTCTTATTAGTCAGAGGGTGTAGTCAGGCCTGCTCTGGTTTTGTTGATATGTGTGACGTGAGTATGTCATTAGATACTGGAGGATACTGGAATACACCAAGAGAAACAATATTAGCAGAAAACAGAGATGTTACTAAGGAATCTACCTGTGCAGACGTGCAGGTTTCCTAATCACGCAATGTGGCAACCATAATCCTTGTTAATATCAGACTGATCAAACATCCTGGAGCTGGAGAGACTTTTAGACAAACTCTGTTATAGCAGCGATTTATAAACAGTCCAGGAGTTTACTGTTTTCTGTTCCATTCATAGAGGCAGCGGGGTCAGGGGAAGTGCTGTTCTTCCAGCTTTATTGCCCAGCACACAGTAACCAATGACGTCGGCTCAGATGTCAACATCACTGCAGCGACACGTGAGTTCACATAAAAGCAGAGGGAACTTGAGATAGATTTGACTTTTAGTTGCACAAGCATTTCTCCAAGGCAGAAGTGGTCACTCAGTTAAATGTCAGGGTGTAGAGTTCAGGTCAGAACCTCAATGAAAATGATCCAACATAAGTTAAAGGCACCCTGTAGAGTTTTCATTGCTATAAAGCAAAATGCATCATGTGTATCCTCAGGGCCTTATACAAATGCATTTCCTACCTCATAAATAATTTGCAACACCTTATAGTAGGTTTTAAATTCTGAATTGTTTACATTAGTACTACCTTTTATGTCATCATTTCCACCAATTATTTCAGCCCTTGGAATCAGTATCATGTCACTCGGCATGCTCATGTGCTCACAAGAAGAACAAGTATTACAACAACAGGGGGACTCGCTCATCAAAACATTGCTCTACAGCACCATCAGTGGCCAAAAGTCTGCATGGTCCTCTTGTGACAAACTAAAACAAAGTAACGAGCTAAAGCTCTGCCAGCAGCTATTAGAGCCTGGTTGCACTACCATTTATAACCATAAAGCCATATTTTGGAATAAAATAGATACATTTCAGTTGAATCCACTGTGATCAGTGGATTTGTACAAAGAAGATGAGTAAATCTTAAACCTTCCATGATCTCTGATACATGAACTGTGCCATGGACCAATAGCAAACCGTCCTTATAGTGCCGATATCTGAAAATCATATTAGCCGAGTTGTACCATCCACAGTCAGTCTTGAGACAGGTGGAGGAAGTCTTTCGCTCTTCCTCAATAATTGTCATTATAAACTTTCAATTAATCTCTCCTTATTGAAATGCCCAAAGCAAATTTCATGGAAATATGGTCATCAGCAGTTTTTGAGATACCATCCTCTGGACCATCTGACAGACCAACAGACGGACCTATCAGCCAACACTGCCAACCTCAGGCCCCACTTCTAACAGGACAAAAGAGCAGTTGAGAAGTTAACTACGTTCACAAATTAGCATAGTTCCAGACCTCTGTATTGCCACCCATTTCTCTGATGATTTAATGTGATTTAGTGATTTAAATGGAAAATAATCCAGTTAATCAACTTACACTCAAAACAAAGAGGGGGGCATTTGTTTACCTCAAACAAATGCTTCAATCAATCATTAAAGTGATTTCTACCTGCAAGAAGTGTTTGGCTAAATAAAAGTCCAATCTCAGAACAAAGCAGGACTCACTTTGGCTGGCCAGCAAGGCATTCAGGGACTCGGCCCATTTTTCCAGCTCTTCTCGACTGATCTTCCGCTTCTTACTGTGGCCCACCTGACTCCACTGACGCATGAAGAGCAGGCGAGACCTCCTCTCTGTAGCACTGTGGACCAGGATCACATAAGGACAGCACACGTCAGCCAGAGGAGATCGTACCAAAATATTCTGCTATCATCTCATCTCAGAGGGTTTTCAAAACAAAAGTCAGAACAACATGTTGCTTCACAACAATCTTATATGGGTAAGATTAAAAAAAATACCTTCAGGATCAAATTTAATTTTAAGTCATCTAATGTTTGTTTAAAGGACAGTAAATGAAATGACTTGAGTGAAGACATTAACAGTTGTATTATTCTGTGTGAGACAATATCTATCAATAAGCAACAATTAACAATAAACGGGATTCTCACCTGTCTTTCTGTTCTGCGTTGAACAGGTTGGAGTTTGAGGAATGAGGACTCTGCAACAGACACCACAAAGTTAACTGGAGACCTTCCTCCTGTTCCACTCTGTGAAATCCCAATAAAGCAGCTTTCAATGTATCTCTTTCAAGGTTTCACTGTGACTGGGTCTAAACCTCTAAACTAAGCTACGACAGCAATGACAGTTGGATAAGAATAAGCAGACCAGGATATGTTAAGTTTAAGTTAGAAATCTACCTTATGACCTGTATGTCTGCCATCTTGTGAACAAATTACTAGCAATTTTGTTCTTCTATTTCAACCTTTTTGAGTTGGTAAATTATACGTACAGTCACTTTATTACACTGTCAACTGATCTTGGCCCATTTAATAGTGTTCATTGCAACAGTAGTTCTTTGCCTTTTTCCAGGGAAAATCCAGTAATTGTGTCCAGTAGACCATAAGTGACATTGCTTTGTACCCCATGTCCTCTGAAGTACAAGGCAAGGCAATGGCTTCTGTTTGCCGGATCAGAGCGAACGATCTGGGCAATGCCCACTTATCAAGATGGTGGAAATCGGGGTAACCGTGTAAAGTATGGCATCCCGCTTCTGGCAGTCATCCAGAATTCACTGAACCACAGTTACATATATAATTCTCATCTGCAGTTGTAATTTGAAAATAAAAAATCGTAGTTTGACAATCCCAACTCAAGGTGCGCTTAAACTTAACTGTTGACAAAAATTAAGATTTGTGCAAAATGGGCTACGATGTTCAACCATTTACTGTGGATAATCTAAATCAGACTGAGGACTTTTTAAGAACGTGCCTATATGCTGCTCTACTCTTCACTCATCAGGATAGACTGAAACTTAACTGGTGTCTCACCTGCCCAAACAGACTCTTGAGGTGCAGTTTAGCGGCTGACAGTTTTGGTATATGGTGGTGCCTGTGCTGGGATTTGACGAATGGGTTGGAGGAGGATGATGGAGACGGGGGAGGCAGGTCGTCTCTCTCTACACTCTCCGTGCTGCCCTGGGCGGCCGGGACCAGCTGGCTGTCACTGTAGGCCCTGCAGCCTTCACTGATGACACACACTCCAAGGTGGCTCTTGCCCAGTTTTCCCAGCTCGCTCAGGTTCTCTACACTGACGCTGTGCTCCTTGGTCAGCTCCTTCTTCCCTGCCTCGCCCGAACTCGCTCTGGGCTCCTGGATGGTGGGAGTCAGGCCTGCTGACCTCCCATCCAGCTCATCTTCCTCCAGGTGAGGTGTGTAGATGCCAGACTCCCGGTTCTTCTCATAGTCTGGGTTCCTCAGTGCCACCCTCTTCCATGGGAGGAAGTCGAGATCCAGAAGCGATCCCTCAGAGCTAAATCTACGCATGGTAGCTGTATGAGAAGTGATGGAGAAGGGTAGGAAAAGGAAGTTCTGCAAAAAAGGGAAAAAAGATAAGTAAAGGCGAGAAAAAATAGGAAATATCAGAGCTGCAGTGAAGCACAGTCTGTTAAATAAGGCAGAGAGGATTGGGGTTGGGAGAGGCCATAAAATTGGACAATCAGAAAAATGGGTCACAGAGACAATGAATTACTCCACATTACTGTTTCTACTCAGGGAAGGGCAGCCCACTCAGAAACCAACTTCCCTTATAAAAGCTTAGAAGCGCACTTTAACCTCTCTTAATTTACGCACTCACCATTTATATTGCTTTATGATAGTGTCAATTTCATCATATCCAGCCCTCACAGACCTTCGCTCACTACTGCACTGTAAAAAACAACAGCTGGCTGACATTTGGATTCACTAAGGAATTCAGAGTGCCAACGATCTATATGGTTAATTATCACCAGTGTATATTTACCTCTTCGCCCAGCAGTTATTTAGCTTTCTCCATGGCAGGTCGTTCCTCCAGACCCGCGAGCAACACGTGCATGAACTGAAGGTTCGGGATCCAGCAAAGTCGATTTCAGGTCCCCAAAGAAAGCGAAATCCAACCTGACGCTCCCGCAGCTGCTGTCTCAAGCCTAGTACTTGGCTCAGTCAGCCGCAGGGACTCAGACCTCCTCCTCCTCCTACAACACGCCCACAAACATTCACTGGGCTCGCGGAATGAAGACAGACATCAGGAAAAGTTCCACAAAGTTTCCCCCCGTGACAAAACGGCACAGACAGGCCTCCTCCTCATGACTGCTGCCACACCTTCACTTCTGTCTCAACTTGCCCATCAGACCGGACTTCTTGAGAAGAGGTGCCTACAGCCTGGCGTGTACACACACACGCGCGCACATACACGCGCGCGCTCCTTCATTCGTATAATTTTAGGTGTGTCCAAGAAAACACACCACAACTCACTGATACACACTAAAGTGACACTTGATAGAGCGTGTGAACAGGAAAGTCTGAAGAATACAATAAAATAGTAAATACGACCCATAAATAATCCTACAAATACTACTGCTAATAATAATGATAACGATAATCAGACAATTAATACTTATTATACTTATACACTTAATTACTTTATTTGTTTATTTGCTGTATGTATAATCAGGTATTGAGGTGAAAGTATAAATAATTTGCATCTTCAACACTTTAAAGTGTTTTTAAAATGAAGCGTACACTTCGCTACAGTGACAGCAATCAAACACAAAACCGCTCAGGCACGAAACTGACGCTTCTCCTTACGTCACTGGGGTCCTTTGACGTTGCACTCTGAGCCGTGTTCTTGTGGCAAAATGAAGCTAGTTAGCAAACGGGTGAATCTGAATACGCTCAAACTCTAAACGAGAGTTTCCTTTAAAAGACAATTGCCCATGTTGTGGTACACTTTAGCAGACTTCAAATTAAGAGCAAGACGCCTGAGTTAACCGGTTTTCCGCTGAACGTGGACAACGATCTCCCCAGGGGAGATTTGCTCGTTAGCACCGTTAGGCTCCCGGTAATTGAGATTTGCTAACGTTAGCTAGCTGGCTCAAAAGCTAATAACAACAACAAGACTCTGGAGCTGTCTGTAACCAGGTGCAGCCCGATTCTTTTACCACATTTACTAGTTTAATGGTAGATAACGGTTACTAGCTTTATGGCGTAGCTGCAGCTTGGTTCCTCCTCCCCTCATTCCCCATATTAAAGATAATCCCTAATGCACAATAGTAAAGATTAGCTGGCTAACGCTGGATTTACAGCTCTAACTTTATTATTGTTTCAGACATTCTGAAATATGGCTGAGTCCAGCGGCATGATTGAAGTCACCGTGAAGACTCTGGACTCCCAAAGCAGGAGCTACAAAGTCAGAGGCGAGGTAATGCTCTTACCCTGATTTAAATACTGTTTTATTTAGACTCCTCTCTTCCCCTCCCGTTTCAATGACAGGTAGTGTAATGTGTGCTGTCCCCCAGCTGACAGTGAAGCAGTTCAAGGAGCACATAGCATCATCAGTGGAGATCCCAGTAGACAAGCAGAGGCTCATCTACCAGGGCAGAGTGCTGCAGGATGACAGGACGCTGACTGAGTACAGTGAGTAAATGAAAGCTGCTAACCTACAGTATGCACACACACAGGAGGGCTACAGGACACACAGTGGAGCAGCATAATTTGGGACGTGTTGATTTTTCACCTTTGCTTTTGACCTCAGCAGTGTCAAAAACTGTGATATTTGTATTAGTTGCATAGCCCACTCTAATAGATCTACCACCACGTTTAATGTTGAGCGTTTTCAGAGAAGTCATTTTGACTTGTCAAACACAGGTGTAACAAATAACATTAATTGCCACATTGCATTGCAATAATTGCTGGAAAAGACTTCATATTATTGGTTCCAGTTTTGTTTTTGTCTCCCATAATAGGTCAAATTTTCAAAAGAAACAAGAGTGCTCTGTTGTTGTGGGCTGTAAAACCAAAACCATGAGCTAAAAGTGGCTAAAAGGCTCAGTAGAGCTGGGGGGAACTACAGAGCGTATGATGACTCTCTATGGGCTGATGATTATGATTGACACCGTTCATATTACATATAGTCATTTGATTCATTGTTAATATAAAAGTATTGATTAGAGCAGCTTTAAGTTATAATAATGTGTGTTTATGTCCTTCAGTGAGCCAGCAGCACAGTTACAGTATAATGGGTAAACACAGCTGGCGGAAATCCAACACATAATGTTATTGCAATAAAATAAAGATAAAATCCATATCAGATGTAGACACAATGGCCATGGAAATATATGTATCTATGAAATCTATGTGTTAACGCTCCTTTTGAGTACCCTCACTACCATAATCCAGCTGTGCCATGGAGCTCGAGCTCCAGGACTAACATACTAAGTGCTGTTTATTGTTAGTGGTTAATGTAGATTTTTTGATCTATCATTATTCATATAATTGTTTAGTATAGTAGTGTATTGATGCCACCATGACAAAAATTATTTAGATATAATTTATAATATTCAGTTTTTATTTATTTTATTTTATTTATTTAATAAAGACAAAAATATGTCATTCCAACTTGAAAATATTTTGTTGTAATGTGAAAATGTTTTTGTTATAAGGAAAAACTGAACAAACATGTTTTTGCCAAGGAGGCAGCAATGCGCTGCAGCAGTTGAGTCTATGAAATGTCAAAAATGATGACACATTACTATTACAAGTTACCAGAGCCCAAATAAAAATGTTCTTCTTGTCCAACACTGAAAAATGCCAGATAGTTAATTTGGTATATGAAATGGAAAATAGCGGCAAATCATTGAGAAGCAGTAACCAATAACTGTTTTTACAGTATGTAATGTTTCTCTCTCAGATGTAGATGGGAAGGTGATCCACCTAGTGGAGCGTGCCCCTCCTCAGGCCACCATGTCCGGTTCTGGAGATGCAGGCGTTTCTGCAGGGAGGGCAGAGGGCGGAAGCAGCAGCAGCCACACCTCCATCTCCTCCCAGGGTGCACCACACGACCGCAACGGCAACAGCTACGTGATGCTGGGGACCTTCAACTTGCCCGTCAACATCATGGACCCTCAGCAGATACAGGTGGGGATGACCCTGCTGCTTGAAAAGTAAAAATGTCACCATATATTTCTGAAGGAGAGAATGGTTTCATGCTGTGTGACAGCTGGAATTTGTTCTGTAGATGTCTGTTCAGCAGATGATGGCTGGAGTTGGTGAAGCTGGAAGGAATGCCAGGGTCAGCACCAGCTCTGGGGTAAAGGCTCATTATTCACTAGTCATCATTTCATCATTTCATCTTTTAGCCCTTTGGTCTCACTCTTCCTGTAAAGCTCACAGATGTTTGTGTAAATAGAACAATGGCTCAGTGGACGTGCAGATAAACTTGGACCAGTCAGTGCAGAGTGAGCCCAGGATGAGGCTGCAGCTGGCTGAGAACCTGCTCAGAGATGCTTGCTCTCTGATCCACAGGCTGGAGGTACAGTACACGTCCTGCTTTTGATGCCTACAGTAGGCTGTTATTTACAGCATTGTGACTACATACAGTATCTTAGCTAGGCAATTCATACATCATTTTCAGAATAAGTTAGGCTACTGAGAAACGGCATCATCATCAAGTTCATTTTTATGGATTTTGTTACTCCTACTTTTTCTTATTCTGTCCATTTAGTATGTTCCATTCATGTACTGTATGTGTTTTAGCTTTGGCACCACAGGTCCCATCATGCTTTGGGTGATGTAAACAGGAAGTGTACTGTTGCGTTGCCATGTCGTCAGTGGATTAGTTGTGGGTTACAGCTGAGCCCCATTTTTTAGCCTAAAATTCGATAACAATGCTCACAATGCAGTATTAGGATTCCTATGAGGGGAAAAAATCTAGAAAAAAGTCGTAATTTTACAAAAAATAGAGACTAATTTAGAATAAATCCGTTCTATTACAGAGATATTTATTTTGATAATTTGTCAAAGTAAAAGGTGAGTGCAGTTTGTCTTTTATGTATCAAATGAGAGTGTGGATGAACTTAAACCAAAGGTTTCACCAATAAGGACCTTATTATTATCGATTTTAAGACACTGAAAATAAAAAAATTAAACCAATTACATGATGTATTACTCACATAACTACTGACTTTGTTGTTATATCATTACGACTTTTTTCTCTAAGTCTCAGATTTTTTGTAGCCCTTATACTCTTGAATACTACGTAAATCCCTAAATAGTTCGCAAATACTACAGAAATATTCCGGTGAATCTGCACCATGGAAGGTCATGCTACATCAGCTACTATCAGTTTCTGTTTGCACTGTGACTGTGGAAGAAAAGTCTAAACTTGATGATTGGGGCAAGATTTGTTTTAAAGAGTGTCTTTTACATGATTTCTAAACAGATCTTTAGATGTTTATTGTCAATGAATGAGAAATATCACTGGTAAACTGATACATTGTGCTTATTCCTCAAGTTTTGACTAAGTTCTGACTGAGAGGAAGATGAGCGATTTTGAATGCAAAAAGCATGCAAAGGGTTAAAACCAAGTATTTCTTCAAAAAGAGATGAGAACTGAGAACTTCATACTGCGTATGTGTCCCCAGGAGCTCACTGGCTCATCAGGTGGATGCTTTCAGTGTCTGTTTTTACATCACTTCAATGAACCAATAGGGCAGACCACAGTACTGAGTGTGCATGTGTATTTGTATGCATTGTGATGTGTTCGTGTGTCATAGGGAGTGTCCAGTGACAGTAGCTCCCGTTCGCAGCCGGAGATACCTCAGTCTTCTTCTTCCCCGCCACCATCTTCCTCCTTTGTCAGAGGGGCTGTAGCTTCACAACCTATGGACTCCAGCTCTCCTCCTGCTCCATCATCCTCCACCTCCACCCAGACTGAGGGACCAGCCAACACTGGGCCCAGGTAAGTCAGAGTTGTGGAATTGCCCCATTAGCACCTGGTATTAACATGTGATCTGTATCTGGATGCATTGTGTGGATAATGATGTCCAATCTATGGTTCTTTGCATTTACACCTGGTATTAAAATGCCTTCTTGTTACCTCAATTGTGCCCCCACTGTGATCGGATCTCAATATGCAAATTAGTTAGAAGGGACATTTTACTGGCAAATTTATATACTGGTATGCAGAATAAGATTAATTTGTCATGTCTGTCTTTAGTTATTCAACTTTACTAAATCCAAAAACATCTACACACGGTTTGCTTACCGACAGCATGTTCCAAAATACTGCATGCACAAACAATGTGCAGATTTTTGCTTTTATTTTAATTTTCCACCAAAATCCATTTATAACATTCAGATCATTAGGTTGCAGTGGATCCAGACATCATTACATCATCCTTCTAATCATGGGTATGACCATCAATATCACCAAACAACACAGTGTTCATCAGCAGAGCTTTTCTAGTGCTGACTCCCCCTGCCCTCTGTTTGTCCTCAGTCATCCGAGTCCAGCAGAGTTTGTGGAGGTTCTGTCCGAGGTCAGGAGGGTGGAGGAGAGGTTACGTCCCTTCATAGAGAGGACCCACTCAATTCTCGGAGCAGCCACTTCAGCAGACTACAACAACAATGTATGGACGAAGTGCAACTGCATGAATCACAGAACAACAACAACAACAGAAAAATCACATCACAGTCAGAAAAAAGTGAAGGAGCACATCCAGAAATGTAACTTGTTTACTGATGTTCATGCTGGCAAACCAAACATTTACACAATTCAGCAAGAAAACCTTCATTACTGTTGTCTGTGTACTGAAATGCAAACAGTGGTTAATTGTGTGTGTTCTGAAAAAGACCTGAGTATTTCAGTCATGTGCTGTGTCCCAGTGTCATACTACATACTAATTAAATATAATATGTAGTATACTAATCTTTCTAGTGTACTGTTTTTGCAGTTACAAGAAATCAACATACTTCGTTGTTTTATACCAACAGGAAATGACATAATACTTTTGCCATCAGATGCCAATCAAACTGTGCCACCGCCAATTAAAGTTTACAGAGAGATGGCAAAATGTTATTCCTCATGTCAGCTGTTTCACTACCAGCCACAATTAGTTGCATTTTTTTCTAGCAGTGAGCAGCTCCTTCATTTCGTTAGTGCATTGCAGAGTATACTTTATTTTGTCACTTCTCTAGTGGGAATACACTGTGCTACGTAGGGTACATGCCAAATCCCTCATTCGTTTATCATTTCTCGCTCCTCACTTATCTCAGAAATCATTCTGAGCCACCATCATGAATGCCGTTCTAATGCTCTCTACAAATACAGTTTGATGTGAGACATAGTTACACTTTGCCTAAAACATTCTACAATATTCTAATCATAACCTGTGTTATTGATTGACAAGTAGAATATCAATAAATGCAGATGCAAATGATTATTAAATTCAGAAAACAGCTGCCATTAGAAATGGTTCATGTGCATTCAGTGCCTGAGCAGTTAAGTACATTTACACACCGTGGTTTGTCTGATCTAAGCACAGTATAAATAAAGAATGTAGTTTTTTAATAAATGTACAGTTGTTTGACAAACAATTTAAACAAATTCAAACAGAAAGACTTTTTAAAAAAGTCTGGTAAGTAATAAGCCTTTATTAGAATTTGGACAGTGCATGTATGAGAGAGACGGACGTAGCTTCAGATGACGGATAACAGGAAAGGACATGTCATTTCTGTAAAAAAAAAAAAATGTAAGAAAAAGATGCAAGTGAGGGAAACGAGGATGCAGTTAAGGGAATTTGGATGTAACCACACTCACAACCAGCATAGGTTTACTATGTAGAATGAATAGGGATACATGGTTTTCCAGATTTTGGATGTGCTACCTCAGTCTTTTCTGTATGGTCATGTATGTTAAAAGTTGACTTATATACGGTGCCTGAAACACACATATAAAATTACTACCATAGTCCCCATCAGAAGCTGTTTAAACAACAGTGACATAAACAGTGACAACTTTTGTTATTCATTGCATATGTGTAATACCGACCTACGGTATGTTTGTCAGTGAAAAATTAGCACTATATTATCAAATAAAAGTTAACTTTATTTGAACACATTCATGCTCCCAAGGAGGGCAACGCTTTTGATTTGAATGACTCCACAACCTTTCCTCTAATTTCACCCTCAGGACAAACTTACATTTTTAGACCCAGCACTGATAAGACTCTAAGAGTAAATAAATCAAAAGTATGTTCTCTCTTCTGTTTCATGTAAAACATTTGACTGGTGCTAACAAAGCAGTGGATTTTCTCATCATAATTGTCCAAAGCTTTTTCATTGTGTCTTCATTCACAGACTCAGGAAAGAGAGGAGGATCAGCGCATTCTCAACTTGGTCGGAGATGCTCTGCGTCTCCTTGGCAACACCTTAGTTGTCCTCGGTGACCTACGTTGTAACCTGACGTCCTCTCCTCCACGTCACCTGTATGTGATTCGCCCCATGGCCCACTACACCCACCCTGTCCTGCTCCAGGCTGGTCTGCCACACATGCCCATTCCAGTAGGTTCGCCCTGCACTGATCTTCTGTGTGGAATAGTTAGCAGTGGAGAAATACTATTGTGTCTTCTTACACTGTGCCGACTATGTATACATAAAATATGGGAAATAATACATTTTCCTACAAGTGGAAGACACCAAACTTCCCTTATTATTCCCTTAGCATTATTCATGGGCCTTTTGTCAGATTCATCTTTAGCATATACATAGCTGAAAGTTTCTCAGGCAGTATTTGCATGTTTCTCTTGTTCAGAGCAACTTACCCCAAGGTGCCAAAATTTGGGAATGATACCTGAAATGTCAACATTGATTTGACAAAAAGAGGGAATTTATCAGAAGTCTTTAGATGATTTTACATTACGATGTCTTTTGTTTACATGAGTTTGTACTGGAACTTGAAGTTGATATTTATTTCTCCTTCAGATAAACTTAGGAACAACAGTGACCATGGCATCTAATGGGAGACAGGCAGCTGAAGGACAACGCCAGCCCTCTCAGGGCGCTGGCCAATCAGATCATCAGGCTACAGGCCAGGCTCCGCCTCTTCAGTCAAATGGGACGACTCATCAACAAGGACAAGGAGGACCCCGAGTGATCCGGATCACCCACCAGACCATGGAGCCTGTAGTCATGATGCAGATGAACGTTGATGGTATGTGTGCTGCCATGTCACCATAGAACCTGACTATACATGTTAGTGCAGCCGTGGCCACATAGGCTTCTGTGATTTGTCTGAAACTGCCAGTATCACATGTATTTTAACGGGAATTATAGATGACATGGACTGATGGAGCAGAGTGTATGAAAGTACTGCATCTCAGTCAGTGAGACAAATGAAACAATGAACTTCTTACTGAACGCAAATCATCTGCAATAGCAGAGAAATTATTGTGGAAATGAATAAATACAGAAATGAATAAGGAAATATAAAAAAGAAAGAAAGTAATATATCGGGAAAAGGACATGAATTAATACAAAAATCAAAAAAGAATGAAATAAATAAATACAGAAAAATAGAATATTCTTTCCATATTTATTGCCCATTCATTCATTTAACCTTACTAATCAATTTATTTCTTTATTAAGTTGTAATTGATTTAGGATTTCTGATCCTATTGAATCAAACAATTACAAATTTTATGGATACATAATATTCCGATTTTTTTCAGAATTTGTGTCAAATCTGATAGCAAAGCGAGCTGTTAATAACCAAGGCCTTTATCATCCTCAGAAAATATAAATGAGAAGAGCTGTGGGACTGCAGGCCAATACGACTGGGCAGAACTGAGTGATAGCAGTCAAAAAAATCTCACACCACAATGTCCTACACATCAAAAATGTCATCACTCAACCCTAATACAGACTGGTTGACTAGCTTTGGAGATATAGCCATACAATGGCAATAATTATAAGAATGGTGGTTTTAGCGCCTTTGGTCTGTGGATACATTGGATACCAAAAGCCAAATGTCTCATGTAAGTGCCACATAAGGCACATGTCTGGTCATGGTCACAGGTTGTTCCTCTGTCTCTGTCTCTCCCACTCCTTCCCCTGTCTCTCCACTGTGTGAGAGAGACAGATACAAGCTACAGTGGTCAAACTCACCAACATATCCCATGATTTGACAAGATAAAATGACAGGGCTTGATACAACAAGGCACGCATGATTTCATGAGGTAAAACTGGACTTGATCTGAACCCTGTGAGGGAAAGTAGGTCATATTCGAAGCAGCAGCCCTGAGCAGCCCTTTCTTATTCTGTTTGATGAGTGAAGCTGATGGATTTCTGCTCTTGTTGTGTTGAACAGGTGAGTCAGCTGCTGGGTCTCAGGTTCCAGGACAGCCAAATGCTGCAGGTCCCGGACAGCCTGGTGAGTGCTGCTCTGTGATTGGGTAGTCTGTTGCCATGGTAATAACTGTCCCTTCCTTAAAGATGCAGTAATAGATTTATTTGGACACTTTTTTTGCGAACTTGAAGAGGACACACTCAGAGATCTACTTTTCAGGACAAACCTCTCTCTGTTTTCCAGGAGTGACACCTGTCCACTTCCCAGGACTGCCCCCTGAGTTCATGCAGGCCATTGTGCACCAGATCTCCCACCAAGCCGCTGCCATGGCTGCTGCAGCCTCAACAGGCCACCCAGCACAGATGTCTGGCCCTGGCTCAACACCCAGCACTGAGGGAACTGCTCCCCTACAACCCCCCCACGCTGCTCAGGCCAGGGTTGTCATCACCAGACCATCCTTTTCCCCCCGCATCCCTCAGCCTGTGGGAACCAGGGGAACCACCATCAACCTGAGGGCCACAGTACCCATAGCTGGCCAGCAGCCAGGACAGGTAACACCAACTCAGTGGATAGAGACTTACTGTAGTTACATCAAGGGCTTCATAATCGATTCATCTAATTTTCTTGATTAATCGATTGATTGTTTGGTCGATATAACATCAGAAAACCGTTTAAAGTGTCCATCAAGATTTCCTAGAGCCCAAGGTAATGTCATCAAATGGCTTGTTTTGTCCGACCAACAGGCAAAAACACAAAAATATTAAATTTACTATAATGTTAAGACAAGGAAAAGCAGCATATTTTCACTTTTGAGAAGCTTAAACAAGAGAATTTTTGGATTTTCTTATTTAAAAAATTACATAAAGAATTAAAGTTGCCAATAGTTGCCAATTAATTTTCTATTGATCCACTAATAGATAATCAACAAATTGTTGCAGCTCTAGCTACGTCCTGCAGTGTTTTGAATAATACATTGATGAACAGCTGTGCAATAAGTATGTAGCTGCTTGTTTATCTCTGCCACCTTTACCCTTTTGTGAGCAGGGCACATCTCTGGCTCCCTCCTCCCTCACACAGATGATCAGTGGTCTGGTCGGACAGCTCCTGATACCAGGGCAGCCAGGTCAGTCTTTTTTACAATTAGAGTAGCTAACAAATCAAATGTTGATTGTTTCCACTATAACGCAAGCAGTAAAGTCAGTCAGTACTGGCATAAAATGCTTCATACAATCTGCAGACAAATACATTTATTCCAGATTAACAGTGCATGATTATGTTTGCGAACCTGCTGTTATTGATTCATCTTCTAACGATGGTATCTGGTAAAATATTCTCTTCACTTGCTAGCTTTTTCTAGATCTTTTGACCGTATCCCATGGCCTTCTCTTATGCCTCCCATATCCTAGAAGATTTTGAAAAGACTAAAGTCTGACACCCTCTCACACCTGAAGACATTTTTGTCACAGACTCCAGATTTTGCGAAGACTGGGGATCTTGCAGGGTCACTTTTTGCAAGACTACAACTAGACTCCTTTTGAGATTATTCCTCATGTTTGGTGTAAGACTGGAATTAATCGTGTTCCCATATACGACCACCTGTTATCACATGAGCAAAGTTCATACTTAGGTCATGTCAAACTGCTTATTTTTAGAGCTAGACCGATAAATCGAAAAGGCTGATATATCAACTGATATTAGCTCATTGTGGATATATCGTTTCGTGTATGTCAGCCAATAAGTTACAAGAAATTGCAGTGCAAAAATGTCAAACTAGGTTTTACATGATTTAGAAAGTGTCTCCATCACATAGTTTGTCCCCCGCAGAGAACTGACACAGTGATTTTTCTCTCAAATGTCCCACTCCGTATATATCTTGGTCACAGGTCATAAAATAAACAAATCTAAGGGATCTCTATCAGGATTGTTTGTTTATGTTATGCATTTATGCTAAAACATTACTGTGGGCACATATATCATTATCAGATTTTTTTTAAACTGTCAAATATTGATATCAGTATTGGCCTCAAAAATCCACTATTAGTTGGGCTATACTTATTTTGTCCTGTTTTTCTAACTCCTCCAGGTGATCCCATGTCCACGTCCTCTTCGACCAGCTCTCAGTCCGCCTTCTCTACCTCTTCTTCCTCTGATTCCTCCACCACGTCTCCTCCCCCTCCCTCTGCCAACACCTCCGGACAGACATCCACCCACACCACCAGTACTACCACCATGGGCCAGCCAGCAGAGAGCAGCCCTGAGGGAAATTTGACCCAGCTCCTGGGCTCTTTGCTGGGGGGAGTTGCTGGGCCGGAGGGTCCCGGCTCTGGACCAGCTCCTTCCATTACTGTGACGCTGCCGGGGGTGCCTGGCTTCTTCCAGGGCATGTCAGACTTCACACCGGTGAGTTCATATAATGCTACAGAAAACCAGAATATGGTGGCATGCAAGGTTTCTCCTGATTCCAAATGGGTCTTTGGTGGCTCCTCTGTCTTGTGGGCCAGAAAATGTTACATTGATTGATGGATTTATCATTCTAATTTTTTACACAGCCCCAAAATAATTAAGGCCATTATAGCAAAAGGAACGACCACAAAGGTGTAGGCTGTAGCTGTTTCATAATCCTTCTCATAATACAAAAAATAGAAAATTTATGAACGAGCTACACAGTTCAGACAAAATGTAAATGTTAAGGCCTTTACACAGGAGGGACGAAACGAAAAAACAAAACGAAAATGCGGAATATTTGTTGATGAATTTTCCCGTTCAAATCTTTCACACCAAGACCAACACGAATGTTCGCGTTAATTAATTAAAGGTTCGCACCGTCACAGAATCGTCTGCATTCATTGTTGTAATAGACTCTTTAAAGCAGCTACAAGGAGTTTTTAACTGCTTATGAAACAGTCTCAGTGTAATACTGATGCCTCTATATGACCTACATAAGCAAACAAGACCATCAGCGAGAATATTGGCTATTTCTGTATAGTTACTGTTAACACCTGTCCCCAGGTCAGATTCCCCGCAAAATCAGAAGAAATGATTTACGGCACGCAGACCGGAAGAGCCTGTTTACATTTTCCCAGGCAAAGTTTAGCAGTGAGTAGTACGTTAGCCAGTTAAAAGGAAACAGGAGGAGATTTTTCTGTAGAGCATTTTATTTTTGACATTATATTTTGTGGTTCTGGCTGATACAGGGGCAGGGTCAGCAAAGGGAAAAAGAAAACATTGACCGAAGAACAAAAAAAAGCTAAAAGGGACAGTGATAGAACACGGACGAAAACACCCAAGCAAGTACGAGGTGTACAAGACCCTGAGGCGAGCAAGAAAGATTGTGGCCGACCCCTCCCACCCCGGACACAAACTTTTTGTGACACTTCCCTCAGGCAGGAGGCTGCAGTTTGAAGACCAGTTTAAGTCAATTTGAATGAAATATAAGACATACTTTACCACTGAAATGAAAGTCAAATTAAAAGCTATACCCTAACAGAACATACTTGAATTGAGGATCAAAAATTAAGATAATGAGCTGATCATCTTTAGATTTCGCAGGCTTTAGATTTACAGTAGCTAATGAAAAACGATAAAACAGACTGACGAGATAAGCACAATAAAAGTGTCGGGTTACTTTGAAGTCACGCACAAAGCCCTACCTGCTATCTGCTGTTGCCAATTGTCATGTTGCTTCAGGAAGTCTCTCTACTGATTGAATGCGTGCAACCCCAAGAGTCAAATGACTGGATGCAGTGTGCAAGTTCTTTTTTTCTTTTTAAAGAGCATTTGACGTTTATTGTCTCAGAATATCCCTATATGCGGAAAAACCCCTGAAGCATACAGGTTTGGTTGCAGCTGAACAGAGCCATGAACATATTGAGTTTGTTGATCAAAAGTCTTTGTTTTTTCTGCCCAGCCACCTGCCAGTGGCCCTGGTGCCCCAGTACCCCCTCAGACTATCAGTCCTGCTCCGCCTCAGGCCAGCAGTGGTGCAGGTGGAAACTCTCTGAGCCCGGAGCTGTTCACCGGCATCGTGCAGGGAGTGCTGTCCACCATGATGAGCTCTCTGGGCGCACAGCAGGGCAGCGGAGAGAGCATCGCCCAGTTCATCCAGAGACTGTCCCAGACCAGCAACCTGTTTACCCCTAGCTCTGGAGATGCTGTGGGTGAGTCAAAAAACAGGAGAATGAGTGCATTTTTTAGTCAACACCAACATAGTCTCTGTTTTATTTCAGTTCCAATACGCTAGAATCAGGCCAAAACATTGAAAACATCCTGATACCTTCTTAGAATGAAGGAATGAATTCTAAATGAATTTTACCCTTCATAGTTCACACCATTTACCATGATTGTTATTGATATACTGATAAACTGGCTCTCATCCTGGCAGGGTTCTTTGGTGACCTGCTGTCCTTAGTGTGTCAGAGCTTCTCTATGGTGGACATGGTGCTGTTGCTTCACGGGAACGCCCAGCCTCTGAGCCGCATCCAGACACAGCTCACTGACTTCTTCACTGAACACTACCTCCAGGGCAGAGAGCCCACTGATGCTAACATAGCTGTAAGTACTGTAGAAAGAGTTCTTCACTGTTTGTTCACACACTGAGCTACTTTATGTTTTGCTTGATTCCTATTAGATAGGCTGTAATGGATCAGTGCATCAATGATGGTTTTCAGTAGGGTTGTCCTAATCGAGAGTAATTTTTCTGCCGCTAAAGACGTGTCTACACAGAAAGTGTTACAGCCTTGCTTTTCAGTCGCTTGTCTTTCGCGACAAAACAAATATACTTTAATCAGGTCAGTGGTCTACACAGGCTGTGCAACAGCTGGTGTTTCACACACCACTATACGAGCGTAAACACAACCCAAAAGCGTATTTGCGTTCCGTTTAGGCAGAGACAGAGCACTGAAGCTGCTGCTGCTGCTCTGCTGACGTGCTGCTCAAGCTATACCTCCTGTGTAGACGATGTAGATGTAGATGATGTAAGCCTCATCCAAATAATTTATTTATTGAGTATATGATGAGTGAGTATTGACTGAGACATAACATGCAGTATATTTTCCTACATACTATATTGGCCTGAATATAAGACATCAGGTACCTGAGAAATGTTGCTGATGTAGAGGGCGTTTTTAACCCATAGCAGCTTTATCAATGTGGATATTATTAACTGATCTGATTATTTGTGGTGCTCGCACGCTGTATGTGTGTGTGTTAACAGAGAGCAGTCGTTATTAACAGCTGGTTTTCTTAGCTGGTTTACCAAGAATCATCACCTTATCATGGTCGAGGGGTTTGTGTGTCCCTGTGAACCTGGGAACTGTGTTGTCAGGAGCAATGGCTCCTGGTGGGGTCTCCCAAGGCGAATAGGTCCCAGGTGAGGGGTCAGACTAAGAGCGAGTCATAGACCCTAGATGAATCTGCCACGAAGGAGCTGCAGCACTGTGCCCAGAATAGGGATACCGGGGCCACCTCCTGGCCCCAGATCTGGGAGGGAAGCTCACCGGCAAGCATCTGGTTGCTGGGCCTTGACCGATGGGGGCACAGCCCAAAAGAATTACATGGAGCTGCTATCCTGTGGACCCACAACTCGTAGGGATAGGCATTGAGGTCGGGTGCAGCCAGGCGGGTGGCAAAGGCGGGGACCTAGGTGTGCTTACCCCCGGCATCGTAGACGGGTTCTAAGGACATGGAATGTCACCTCTCTGGCAGGGAAGGAACCAGAGCTAGTGCGGGAGGTGGAGCAGTACCAACTAGATATAGTTGGTCTCACCTCTTCGCACAGTACTGGGTCTGGAACCAAACTCCTGGAGAGAGGGGCTGGGGTGATTGGGAGGAATGGCCTACCCGATCTGAACCTGAGTAGTGCTTTGTTATTGGATTCATGGATTGGCCATAACAAACACCATGTTTGAGCATAGGGTGGTTTATAAATGTACGTGATACCAGAACACCCTACGCCAAAGATCAACTTTGTGGTCATGTCATCAGATCTGCGGCTGTGTGTCTTGAACACTCGTGTGAAGAGAGGAGCAGAGCTGTCAACTGATCACCACCCGGTGTTTAGGTTTTTTGATATATAAGCTTGTTTATTAGACGCAAGAGGTGGCACTTGGTTTTATTTTCATTTCTGTGTGTAGCATGGAGGGGGCTACAACTACATTTCATTGTGCTTTCCTGTATTGTATAATGACAATAAAAAAGCTTTGAACCTTGAATGGTGCTAATTGGCTTCTCCATCCATTTTCAGTTGCCAGACAGAATGTAAATTGTTCATGGTACTTTATAACATTGGTCAGGCCACAAGAACTTACACATATTTGATTAGTTTTTGGCAGTTTAGTCTTGGTCAAGTTTTTATGTCCAGTATTTTATCCTGTGTCATGGCACCATGATGTAACATCTGCTTGTTGACTGTCCACACATGAGCAGAGTTTCTCAGGTCTGATGTCTTGTTGATGGTGTTGTTTACTGAACAGCAAAGACTTAAACATATTGCTTTTTCTACAGACATCAGCAGAGAACCTCATCAACGGACTGGAGGAGTACATAGCTGAGAGCTTTGTAAGAACAACTTCTTTCACACACAAACATCATGCAGACTACAACAGTCCATCTAATGTACTGTGCTGTGTGCTAGGTATGTAGTGATGGACATAAGTGAGTTGTGTGTGTTGTGTCTAGGCCACAGTGACAGTGCGAGAGGGAGTGGACATCGTTCAGACCAACCTATCTTTCCTCAGACAGCAGTTTACACAGATGGCCTCTCATATCCTGCACTGCAACGGTAAGTTCAGTTAGATTGGAAGTCAGTGGCTGATCACCCAGCACTAGTGTTAACTGGTTATTGATCATCCCCTGCTTCTCTGACTCAGGCTTTAGTCTTTAATATTCCCCTTCCTCTGTGACTGAGAAGCAGTCAGTTATCTAGAATACAGACTGAAGACACCGTGAGCCTAAAGGCAGTGGTGATAATATGTTACTGTGAACTTTGCAGACTAGGAGTAACAGCCTTTTATCACAGTTCTTGACTTGTGAAATGACTCCTATCTGTGCTGATATTTAGGAGAGCTCCAGAGGAGGATGCTGCAGGATACTGTGGGAGGAGATGTTCATTGATGAGCTTATTAAAAGATACTGTTTCAGCAAAAATGAAATCATTTTTTGACAGTCCTTGTGTGAGATGCAAAGGAGAACTCTCCTTATAAAATGAGCTCCTGACAGTGACAGGGAATATACAGCTCTGAAGCACTGATGATTCTGTAACAACCAACATTTTCTGCAGTAATAAATCACTCGTACAGCTCCTCAGATAATGCACTGATGAATTTATTTCCCCACCACTCAGCATCAAGTTATGGAAAAACAAGCTATATAAGTGTAAAACTGTATTAACAATTATTGTCAAATCCATGTGATGGCTTGCTGTGCTTACTTACAGCCTTACAGCAAACGGTTTATTGGTAAATATCAGAAGAAGATTTAAAGCAGCTCAGTGCAACTTTTCATTTTGTGTTGATTTTGGCGGATCTGTTTAAATCTGTGTTAGTGAGCACTTCTCCTTTGCCAAGATAATCCATCCACCTGACAGGTGTGGCATATCAGGATGTTGATTAAACGGTATGATTAGTAGGCAGTGCGGAGTTGCTGGATATTGGAACACGCTGTCGCACACATGCCAATCCAGAGCATCATCCTCACCAGGGTCAAGACCCTGACCCTGAGCATGCCAATCACACGCTCCCTCAGAACTTGCGACATCTGTGGCATTATGTTGTGTAATATCATACCGTTTAATCAGCATCCTGATATGCCACACCTGTCAGGTGGATGGATTATCTTGGCAAAGGAGAAGTGCTCACTAACACAGATTTAAACAAATTTGTTTACAAAATTTGAGAGAAATATACCTGTTGTGTATGTAGAAAAATTCTTGGATTTTTTATTTCAACTCATGAAAAATGGGAGCGAAAACAAAAGTGTTGTTTTATATTTTTGTTGCGTTTCATAAACAATTAAAAACTCCATAGAGTACTTTTATATTCTGGCATCATATTATTGCTACATAACGTAGATAACTCAGTTATATATTATTTACCAAAACACATACGGTAAAACCTACACATAAAAAAGTGGTGCTGTTGCTTGCATTTCTAATTTTACCACTGAATAATATTTCAAACCGCAACTGTCAGAAAACAGCAACACGTCATCACACTTTCTACTTTGCGGCTCCAAGTGTGATAAAATAGCGACGTCACACTCTCTCCTAGGAGTTGTCCTTTTTTTCTTTCTACATACGATAATAAATAGCTCAATTATCGTATGTATCATATTTACAACTAGTATATTGTATAAAAATGTACCGTAAACTAGTATATTTACTAATCCACCGTTTGAGTAGTAGACTTTAAGTAAACATTAGCAAGCCCCTAATTTGGCTTAAAAAATAAATGTGTATACAAGTTAGAATACTGAAGTAGCTGCGTGATATGAGGACCCTTGAGGACCTTTGAGTCATGTGCATTATCTGAAGAGCTATAAAAGCAAAGTTTGATGACTGCAGAAACTGTTTGTTGCAGAGCAGTTTCTGCAGAGACAGTATGTTCTCAGAACAATGGTTCTGTTTTTGTCAAAATGTATATTTAAATAAGCTCCTTGTCATTAATATCACCTCTCCTCCCATAGACTGTCTCTGCCTGACTTCCATCTCCTGCAGCTCCTAACATGTTGGGACTCCTCTGGAGCTTTCCCACATATCAGCACAGATACTGGTGATTTCCTAAGTTAAGAAAGCGATGAAATGCTTTTACTCCTAGTCCTAAAAGGGTCACTGAGAATTTTTGGCTAATTAGGACAGATGCAGACAGAGGCATGATGAATGCAAACACTGAACCCACTTTCAACAAAAAATGTAAAACTTTAAGCTGATGATTTTTTCATAGTCGGGTTATTTACTTATTTATTCTTAATTGTGTAGGCATGTAAAGATTTGTAGCCACAATGCTGCTGTGTTGTGTAAGACCACACTGATGTGAAAATGAGGAGGTGTGAATGGTTTTTCTTCGTACAGATCACACATTTGGCCCCCGTCTTCTGTTGCTGTGCACTCAGGGCCTGTTTGAGTGTCTGGCTCTAAACCTGTACTGCCTCGGAGGAGAACAGAGAGCTCTGACTGCAGTCATCAATCACCGCATTGTTAGTATACATCGTTTACATCCACAGCATTATGCTTTACTCATGTGATACAAGTCTACAGCTGCATGTTTCTGTGTCTGTGTGTGTTTGTGTAGAGGAGGATGTCTGCAGAAGTCAATCCCAGTCTGGTCAACTGGCTGACCAGTATGATGTCTATGAGGCTGCATGTCATTCTGGAACACAACCCAGTTACTGAAGACCAAATCCAGCACTACGTTATCTATACACAGGTAATAAACGGAGTCCTTAGTGAGCATACCCGGCAACACCTGTTGTAGCTGCTGTGGAAGAAATGTTTAGTTGAAGAAAACTTCACTCAGGTTCCAGATTGATTGACAGAATCTTTACTTAAGCTTCAGAAGAAAACAGATGATTATGATGAGCACTCATGCCGCACGGAGAGAAGCACACACACAGGCTGCTTTAGTACTTCTCTGCCCTCTATCCTGTAGGCAGACAGCTCTTTGCTTAACACACAAGTCTGTCTGAGCGGATTTACATAGGCTCAATACACGTCTGTTTCACAAGGCAAAAGGCGAATTGAATTCTGGGCTTTCCTGGATAAGACAGGTAACACTTCAGTGTGACCTCGGTTGCTGTTGTAATGACAAAAGAGCAAAAGGTGGAAAGCGGCTGAGACTCTAGACCGAGTTGAGTTCATGTTAGTTAAGGTGTGACTCCTCACAGGGCTGGCCTGAGCTCTCCTCACAATAAAACAAAAGGTTTCCAGTGTTTTCCACAGGTTGAGAATTTACTTGTGGTGGTGGGTAGCGCGGCGTGTGGCGGCGTGGTGTGTGGCAGTGCGGCATGTGGCGGTGCGGCGTGACGGGCAGCTTTTGCGTCTATAATTAGCACGAGTGCTTTCAATGCATATTATTATATTATTTCCAATTATACAGTTATGTTTACAATGATATATTTATAGGGGGACAACTCATGTTTTGTCCCAGGAAGGGGGGATCTGGACCCCCCTGTCCCCTCATAATATCCGCCCTTGAGCCAGTCCAATCACCCTCGTAAGTTAAAATAAGATGTGTAACGTTAACACATTAAGTACAACATTAAATACGACAAGGCATTCTTTTTTTGTAGACATCCAATACACAAACTGCTGAGTGTGGTGTTCTTATTATGGAGTTGGGAATTAACTTACCTCAGAAAAACTACTGGTTTGTAATTTTAAGGATTTAAAATTCACTCGTCACTCGTGCTGATTAATGGGGAGCAGCAGGCGACATGACGCTTCACCAGAGACATCTCTAAATACACAGCAGGGCGCAGATTCTACAGATTATTTATATAACATCTTAGTTCTGTTAGTAAGTTAGTTAAAATCAGCTTAATATCGATGTAGGAAAAAACAATCGCCTACCAAATGAATCGCTGTGCCACGCACACCTGATACACACATTGTGTTGAGAAGCGAGGGGATGGGTGAGTAGGGGGCTGAAGGTCCGCTGGTCTGTGTGCGTTATGCTATGACAATTGCACATCTTGATTGGAAAAATAAAAACTGGAATTCGGATTTTATCTACCTGGGCGGATCTTAATCTACCTGAGCCTGTGTATGGGAAACACTGGTTTCATTCACAGTCAATCAATGTAAAATAGTTTGTCTCAGCACAGAGCTTAATGTCATACAGAAAGACAGGAACTTGATCAGGAAACAGAAACGACAATGATAGGATAGAATAAAAGTAAATATTAGGTAATACATTTTCTTCTACACTGGACACAATGCACAAAGGCAGTGAGTGGATTTAATCTATTTTTATTTAACCAGAAATATCTCCAGCTGCCTTTAAAACCACAGTGTCTTGTGTAGATTTTGTTGTATACAAGTAACACAAACAGGATCAGGCCGGTTTATTGCTTGTGTGCGAGGTATGATTAAAAATATTGTTTGAAAATGAGGATCTAATTTGGATCAGCTGAAGTCATGATCAAAAGTATAAAAAATATAAATTATATATAAAATTATAAAAAAAAGTATAAAAAATGTGCAATGTCATTTCAGGATCAGTTGAACCAGAGGACAGAGGCTGAGGTGGAACCGCTATCAGAGAGTCCAAATGTGGAGGTGAGTTTGGTTCTGTCTAGTGTCTCTTCAGAGAGATCAATCTGAATGATTAGTGTCACTCAAGGCTCTTCTTAAAGGATCAGTCTGGTGTTATTCTTTGTGGCCATCATCAACAAATCCTATGTGCAGAACCAAACTAACAACGTTACTTTCTGACTTCCCTACCCTGCCTGTGGATCTCAGCCCCAAGCCCATTGGTTCCTGATGTACACCTTTAAAATACCTCACAAATATATAGTTTCACTTTTAAAAAAGGCTCAGTCATTTCCTAAAACAGCTGGACATTGTAGTTTTTAACAAATGTTACTCAAACAGGAGGAAATTTTCTGTGGCAGTTGAATCCACAGTTGGTACTCTAGTGAGTATTTGGGGCAGCAGGATGGTGTGTGTGTGTGTGTGTGGGACTGAGTCAAAATAAACTACAGTGTGTGTGTTCATGGTGATGAAGGAACATGTCACCCAGTGCAACAGTGTGGCTCATTGATGAGTTTTAATAGTTTTTGGACAACAATGGAGCTCTGTGGCACAGAGGAAGAAGATATATCAGGCTTTGGATACACAATACTCAGTAGGATACATATGTTGGTTTGGCTCTGCACGTGGGATTTGACTTATCATTTAAGATGGTTGAAGCTTTAGTTTTTTTGTCTGCGGTTTGTAGTTATAAATGATTGGAAATAATTCACCTTTTTATTTCACTTCACGAATAACAAAGAAGTGTTGTAGGAAAATGTCAAGATGTTTGATGCAGAAAAAGAATGAGAGTGAAAAAAATCATTTATTAATATTATTCCTCACTGATAATCATGAACACACAGAAAAAACTATCACTTAAGCCGAACCATGCAGCCCAACATTGTGCCCTTCAAAAGTTTGATGACTTCTCTCATTATGTCATTATGTTTATCCTCTGCAGTACAAATGTAAATCAGTGTAATAGGAATGAATACCTCACTCAACCCCTCTGTCAGATGGAGGCGAGTTTGTCACCAGCTCCAGCCACCACAGCAGAGGAGGCCATGGCTTCATCAGGTGACAGTGAAGAGAGGGGAGCTTTTCCTGGAGAGAACACTGCCTCATCAGGAGACACTCAGTGTCCTGCTGGGGCCCCAGCAGGACGGGAGGAGGCGACCCCTGAGGTGGAGCAATGGGCAGCAGCTGTTCCACCTGTAAGGAATAAGGTTTTCCCAGGATTATATAGCAATACAGGGTTAATGCCTTTCGCCGAACGTGGCTATCAAGCTAGTCCCTCTTCCCCTCTATTCCTGCACTGGTCTAGGGTTGCAAACCGGCATTCACAAAAAGCTCAGAATTGGAACTAACCTGTTGATCCGACCCAGTCTGTTCAAGGTTCATTTATTTTTGTCAATTTACAACACAGGGTTGCACAATGAAATGATTGTTGTAGCCCCTTCACACACACAGAACATATGTATATACACATTTTTAAAATTAGAATAGAATTTTAAAAATAGTAATATATACATTTACTTATATACATATATTATACAAAATGTAGTGGTGATGTGCAAAACCACCATAACAGAAAGTTTCATGTCATTCATTTATGGTGGAGTACAGAGGGTGAGGTGGAGCTGAAGAGTGTTACAGCCTGAGGAAAGAAGCTGCTCTGTAGTCAGGTGGTACAACACGATCACCCACTTCAGAGCCCTCCTGTCCTGGGCCGGGCACATCCCATGCAAGTTTGTAATGTTTCCAGTCAGGATCCTCAAGAAATACAACCGTGTCTGAGCTTTCTTAACCAGGGTGGAGATGTGAGATGATCATGACAGGTTCTCTGTGACGCTGATTCCCAGGGACCTCAAACTGTTCACCTGCTCCACCTCAGCTCCACTGATGTAGACAGGGGTGTGTGTCTTCTCCTCCTTTTTTCTAAAATCAATGATCAGTTCCTTGGTTTTGCTGACGCTGAGCAGTAGGCTGCTCTCTGGGTTTGATTATTGATTTCCTCACGATATGAAGTCTCATCATTGTTTGTAATCCAGCCGATGATGATGGTGTTGTCTGCTAAATTTACAACAGAGTTCTCTCCATGTTGGAGACTGCAGTCGTAGGTGTACAGTGTGAACATAAATGAAATTTACAGTGGTAAAATTTCAGTCATAGTCTTCTGGATCTCATCTTACTAGACAGACTGGAAAACTGGCTCCTTGTTTCAGTTCTGTGTGCAGGATAGTGGCTACTTTGTGTTCTGAGCAAACAAAAGCAACATTTGGAGTTCCCCAAGGGTCCATTCTCAGGCCTCTTTTATTATATTACCTTGTGTCTCTTTTACACCTTGTCTTAAAGTCTCACCATGTCTTACATAAAGCACTTTGTATTGCCTATACGTGCCTTGCCATGCTTATATTGTCAGTTGCATGTACAAGCAAAGTGACCATCACTTCATTGGATTATGACTGTAGAATGTCTTGATCAGGAATGGGTTCCCATCATCACACATGACATGCTGTCTCAGAGGAAGATCAAAGCCCAGCCGCCACTGTCTGATGCCTACCTGCATGGGATGCCCGCCAAGAGGAGGAAGGTGAGCAGTACAGTTTATGAGCATTTAGTGTGGGTTTAGTCTCACTTAACACGAGACCGTGGGAAACTACCAGCCTTATTCTTTCAAAAGGCCAGAGTTGTGGGAAGACGGTGCCAGGCCAACAGTTTCCCACTGCTTCCAGTCTTTGTGCTGAGCTAGGATAAACTCATCCTGGACCTACAGACAGGTGACAGATTAAAGGAAAAGCCAACATAAAGTGTCTCAGTAAGGTGTTAGACCACCACATGCCTCTAGAACAGCTTCAGTGCTCCTTGGCATTGATTCTCCAAGTCTCTGAACTCTACTGGAGGGATGAACACCATTCTTCCAAAAGATATTCCCTCANTTGGTGTTTTGATGATGGTGGTGGAGAGCGCTGTCTTAACACGTCGGTCCAAAATCTCTCATAGGTGTTCAATTGGGCTGAGATGTGGTGACTGTGAAGGCCGTAGCATATGATTCACATCATTTTCATACTCATCAAACTATTCATTGACAATCCCTTCCCTGTGGATGGGGGCATTGTCATCCTGGAAGAGACCACTCCCATCAGGATAGAAATGTTTCATCATAAGATAATGGTGATCACCCTGGTGGTCCAACACCTTACTAAGACATTTATATTGTTTTTTCCTTTAATTTGTCACCCGCCTGTATATTCCGCTTTCTTACAACCTGGGTTTTATTTTGTTTTGATCATTTTCATTAGTCTGGGATCACAGGCATCTCTAAAAAAAGTCAGAGGGAAAGTCGAGAGAAAACTGCGTGCACACAACTAAGGTAAGTACAGTAGGTCAAAGTTGAAGCAGGAAGTGGTCTGTAAAGTGTGATGGATGTTTACAACAGGCAGTTTGGGTAATAATTTTACTGTTCACCTTTGTTTTCACTTCAAGTTAATTTTGACTAACCTGGAGGTTTGTTTCCAACCTGGCTGATCGTCGTGACTGCTGTCAGACTTGTAGTTTGTTTTAGTGATGTCACAGTGTTCCCAGAGAGAACAATGTTATTATTACCACAAGAAATGAGGGCTCAAACTGCAAAACTAAGACGAAAGTTGAGAGAGTGTAGAATTATCCTTCGAGGTAACTATTCACACTAAAAGTTGGGAAGCATTTTCTGCTTGGTCCTGTCAGAGTAAAGGTCATCAGAAATGTTGCTGCTTATCGCCCTGTGAACTTCTTAGAGATGTACTGTTTTCATATATATCGTTTTATTTTATGCATAACACACCTTTACTTATCATTTCAGCAAAACAAAATACATAACAACGCATAATGATGAGTTAATCAAAACACATTCTGATTAACAATTACAGAATTTTGAAAAGTAGAAACAGCAACATTTTCTTATGACATTTACTTTGACAGGGCAAAGCACTGAACACTTCCTCATCCTGTAGAGGCAGTGTACTGTTTGGAGAGTTCAAATCTTAAAAAGTAAAAAATGGTTTGGTGAATCCAAAACAATGTGGAGAAAGAGAACTACCCTAGTACAGTACAGTCTCCTGTAGTTTAGTTGA
>NTHP01000258.1:826482-863703 GCA_003416845.1 Oplegnathus fasciatus | reverse complement strand
TTGGTGTTTTGATGATGGTGGTGGAGAGCGCTGTCTTAACACGTCGGTCCAAAATCTCTCATAGGTGTTCAATTGGGCTGAGATGTGGTGACTGTGAAGGCCGTAGCATATGATTCACATCATTTTCATACTCATCAAACCATTCAGTGACCCCTCGTGCCCTATGGAGGGGGCATTGTCATCCTGGAAGAGACCACTCCCATCAGGATAGAAATGTTTCATCATAGGATAAAGGTGATCACTCAGAACAACTCTGTATTGATCTGCAGTGACCCTTCCCTCTAAGGGGACAAGTGGACCCAAACCATGCCAGCAAAATGCCCCCCACAGCACAACAGAGCCACCGGATCCCCTCACTGTGGGGGTCAAGGATTCAGGTTTTTCCTTTAATTTATAGACATGCAGAGATGAAACTGATGCCCATTTTTTTCATCTGTGTAAGAAGGCAAATATGCATATTTCCTGAAATGTCCTTTGGCTGTTGTCAGATGGAGGAGAGTAACAGTAATGTTTCCTTCCTTAGACGACCCAGTGTGAAGGACCACACCTGTCCCTGTCAGACGCAGTGAATCGAGCTGCTCGTGCTGCAGGAGTCCTGCCTGTCACCGCCCGTCAGAGCCTGCAGGTGGAGCTGGAGACACCAGAGCTACAGGAAGCATACACCAAACAAGTAATGCACTGTTCCTATTCACACAATTTATACGGGGACCTGGAGTCAAGATATTTTACTCAACTAGTTTTTATATAAAGGTCATTCTATCTGTAACCTGCTCTCTCTCTCTCTCTCTCTGTCTCTCTCTCTGTCTCTCTCTCCCTCCCCTCCTGCCAGGTAAAGAGTGACATCAAAGAGCGAGTCAGAGACAATCCAGACTACAACACCCAGAGATTCCCCAACACACACCGAGCTTTCTCTATAGAAGACTCCTAATCACCCACAGCCCTGTGCCACAGAGGAGCAAGGCCAGGTCCAGAACAGGATCTGTACACACTATCTGCAGCATGGAAGTCTGTTGCATGTAGTGTTTTTACGTACCGTTGTAAACATGGCCTTAAAGGACAACAGTTACTGACTTCACTGAATTCTTCCCTGCTTCAGAGTGTGACATCACCTGCTGTATTTTGGTTAGAAAGAACTGCAGACTGTGGACCCTCCATGGCAACTTGAGTCACCTCATGCTAAAACATTCCCTCTGCTCTCGGACACCTCTGAGAAACTAATGATGGAATCAGTGAAGTGTCAGAGTGCTAAACATTGATTATAAGACTAGATCTGACAACAGCAGGTCAGTGCAGAAGAGGGGAAAAAAAGATCTGGATTAATCTCAGAACTATTCCTCTTCTGTAGGTCTGAAGCAGTCAGGGGAAAAAAAATAGACAATTGACTTGTAATGTTTTGAGGAAGAGTTGCAAAGAAAAAAACGCTAATATGAGAATAAATGCTACGAGAAATATTTGTGCTATGAGAGTAAACTTATGTTACAATGTTACAAAGTAATGTTGTGAGAAAAAAAAGTGATAATATGAGAACAAACTCGTAGTGTTGTTGTAATGAAAAGTCAGAATGTTACTAAGAAAAAGTGACATTAAGTTGTAATGTTGCAAAGACAAACGTAATATTATGAGAATAAAGTCATAAAGTTGCAAAGAACAAGTAATCCTGAGAATAAAGTTGTAATGTTGCACAGACAAAAGTCAGAATATTATGGGAATAAACTTATAAAGTTGTGAAGAAAAAATCATAATGAGATAAACTTTTACTAGTCACAATATTTCAAGAATTAAGTAATAAATTATGAGAAAAATATGTATTGTCCGTCATAGTTAAGTAGTAGTGACACTGCGGAAAAACTCACTGTCAAAAGTCTTTTGCAAGGAAAAATAGTAGCAGTATTAGTAGTAATACATAAATACAGTATACGGAGTGTCAGAAAATGCTAAAAACATGCACATGCAGTGTAATCTACTCAATGTAATCATATGACATTTGGTGTGCTTTACAGCCTTTTTCTTGAAATGCTGTGACGATATTCTCCTATTATGACTTTTTCTCATAAAATGATGACATTATTCTCCTTTCAAGATGATGTTTTTCTCAAAATATTATGACTGTGATCAAAATGTCAGATTTTTGTACTGAGCAGTTTTATCCTGGTGCAAATGTAGTTGATTATATATGTGTACGAGGCAAAACTGTAAATGAGTGCAAAGTGTACATAGTGTAAATGGGCAGTGATGTCATAGAACAGTGTCAATGAGGTAACCAGTGCTGCTTGCCATGGCATCAGATTTTTATTTTTTAGCATCATTAATTATCACAATGAAACACAGATGATTAGTTCATGTTTGTATTTTAGGGCATTATCTTTATCATTGACACTGGTGTCTGTTTAAACAGGATACTTCAGTGATGTGGTCTTTAACCATTTGTTCAACTGCAGTATACTAATCTGATAGTAGAAGTGTGTGATGTTTGTCTGAAGCACAGCTGCAGTCAGTAGAGCTTTGTCAAACTGTGAATGGTTACTCTGTGCTCGTTAACATCACTGAAATAAATTAACTTCTAAATCAATGTTTCTCAATTGCTTTATTTACAAAGAATCTCAGGTTCAGAGTTACACTTTAGACAACAGGGTTGGGACTCCATGAAGGTGCGCAAAATAAATCAGTGGGGTCACGAGATGGGACAAGAAATAATAAGGAAAGAAGAAAACAAGAGTGAGTGTCTACAGCCGTTCAGCAGCTCTGTGAGGCTGCACTTCTAGCTAAATGCTGATGTCAGTATGCTAACACTCACAATGAAAATATTATTGAGTAAAATGTACCCCGAGTAAAACCGGGCCGCCACGCTCGCATGTTGGCTTTTGGTTGCTGAACGTCTTGTTTAAAGTTTTAAGTTTGAAATTAAAATCATTTTTGTATAAAGAACATTTGTATAAAAGTTCAAAAGAATATTTCTTCTCTATTCTGATCAAGCTATTGAGGAAGAAAGTAATAAAAACTGAGGAAAACTCAGCGCATTGACAAGCAATAAGAATGAAGTAATTCACATGACTGAAACAAATGAAGATAAGGGAACCGTAAGGAAACGTGGACTCGTTTAATGAGCGTTTGTCTAACTATGGAATCGAAGTAGCTGTGCAAACCCTGTTCGATTCAGACGAGAGAGAAGCTGATCATGCTTACTGGTGTGAGCCAAACAGAGAGTTCCTGAACGCAGCTGAATCGTGGCTGACAAGGATGATGATGGTGAGGAAAAAGAAGAAGGTGAGGCTGATGAAAGCAGACAGTGACATTATCTCAAGTGTCAAAGCAGGCCACTAAGGCATCACACACTAATAAGGGTTCTAGATTGACCAGGGTATCAGCTGCCTAATTAGAGGCTGAGACTGAGTGTGCTGCTCAGAGTGCAAAAGTTCAAACATTGGAACAGAGGCATGCTTTGGATATGGAGGGGGCCAAGCTAAAGGCCAAGCAAGAAATGATTGCATTAGCAGCTGAACTGGCAGCAGCAGAAGCCAAAGCAAAAGTATTGAGACGATGTGAAACACGCTCAGTGTGTAGGAAGTCAGAAATAAGTAATCAGCACTCTGCCACATCTAAACCCTCCTCTGCTGAAACGCCAAAAACACCAGTACCAAAGAAGGCCCAACTATCCTTAAAGGCACCTGGCAAAAGTAAGCGGCGTTCATTGAAAACAGAACCAATTGCTGCCCCAATTAACAGCCACGCTGGAACCAGAACAAGTACTGCCCCAAATCACCTCCATGTTCATGCGGAACCAAGTGTCCCAATTAAAAGCAACAATGTTCTTGCAGATGTGATGAGAAGTCAAAATGGCGTAACTGAAATGTTAAACAACAGAGCCTCTCTCCTTCCAATCAGAGAGATTCATGATGACCTGCTTCAATTTCTGTCCTTTACCAGAGCATTTGCACAAGGCATAGAAAGCAAAACAGATAGTATGCAAGACAGGCTTTACTATCTGGAGCAGAACACAATGGGGCAACCCAGACAACTTGTCAAGACAACTTGTCAAGCTGTCTGCATATGGAACCGAGCCGGGAATATAGTGAGGCAATGGAGCAGCTTGGTATTTTGGAAACAAGATGAAAATCACATCAGCATTCATGAACAAGGCATTAAATTGGTCAGCTATGACGGCAGAAGATGGCGCTGCTAAGGTTCTGAGCTGATAAAAGCTGCCCTTCACAACAGAACTGATTTAAAAAATTAGTTAACATTCAATGAGGCGTCAAAGAACACACCAAGATTTTTAACCTCTTTAAACATAACTTTAAACCTGCTCTTGATAGAGCTAAATTAGACCTTCAGCACTGGTGCGCCCTCCCTATATCCTAAGCAGGGAGAATCAACTCTGTAAAAATGTCAGTTGTGCCTAAATTCATATTTTTGTAAAAAAAAAAAGTTGTCTGGAATAGACAAATTACAAACTTTGTTTATTGGGTATTCCAACAGACAATAAATGTTCAGTGACAGAGGAGCATACAAATATACATACAATTAAAGTACTGTGTCACAATTAAAACTGTTATATAGTGATATTTTATAACAGTACAATCAAAAACAGGAAAAATAAAAACATGACCAGAAACAATACCCTAACAAAAGTCAAGACGAAAAAAAAAGAAGAAAAAACAGACAAAAAAATCACATCAGGCAGTATATTATAACCATGTTAAGACCTGCAGTACCACATCACCCACATTACAATAAATAGACAGCCGTCACCCTTTCAAATAACTAATGCACTATGAGGAAAATCCATTTTTTGACATACTGGAAAAAAGGGCCCCAAATGTCGTCAAGTTTATTAGATGAACTATTAATTGAAAGCAGAATCTTTTCCAATCTAATAGAATATAACATATCTCTTGTCCAGCGGGTGTGAGAGGGAGGGGTCGCTGATTTCCAGGTGGTCAAAATTAGACGTCTAGCCAATAGGGTTGTAAAGGCTATGATAACCTTTTTGGGCTTGTGGAGGGAGGGTAAGGAGTCATACCAAACTACGCACTGAAAACCTTAGCTTCAATTTTCTCCCAAATAGCTTCAGACTGGCTGTCAAAAATGGCCTCATATTCGAGCCAATATTTTAAAATCCTAATGATGGCAATAATAGAACCTGAAGTTTGGCAGAGCCATCCCTCCAAGTGGCCTAGGTCTCTGCAAATATAGTTTACGCAATCTGGGAACCTTCTTATTCCAGATAAACTCCAGGATCAGATCATCTAATTTATGAAAGAAGATCTGAGGAAGGAAGATTGGTAAGCATTGAAAAAGATAGTCGAACCGTCGAAGGATATTCATTTCCACCGAATGAAGGCAGCGGATACCTCTCTCTTGACAGTTTCTGAGATGGCCGAGTCAAATTTAGTGATGATCTTTGAGCGTATTTTGTCCATCATCAATCTAACATTTGCTAGCAGAGCCTCATTTGCATCTGACAGCGCTGGAGACTCTGGATCAGGAAACACTCGAGACTTGCTACGGCCTGCTTCAGTCGTGTCAGGTTTCACTCGACCATCCTAAAAGTTGCACTTGGCTAGTAAAGGCGACTAAAGCCAAATATTAGCGGTTATAGAGCCTAGCATGATTGAAAATGACAAAATATCGCTGAAGGAATTATTAAAGTCACATTTCAGAGGAGCTGTTGCAAGACACATCTTACATCCTATGTGCTCAGCAGTGCCCCCCCATATCCAAAGCATTTTGTAAGGGCTTGGATAAACATATAAGCACATTTTTGTGGAATAAAACTACCCCTAGAATAAAAAGGATCTTTCTCCAACCTCATAAGGAGGAAGGGAGATTTGGCCTTCCAAGTATTATCTTCTACTACTGGGCAGCAAATACACAAAAGATAGCTTACTGGCTTTCAGTGCCAGAGGAGGAGAGGTCTGAAGTGGGCAAACATGGAAATGAGCTTTAATGGACCTGAAAACTTAGGATCCTTAGTTGTGCTCCTCTACCTATCAATTTGAAGGTTGCAGGAAATCCTGTTATTAAAGCCTCCTTAAAAATCTGGGCACAGTGTAGGACCCACTAAGGGACTTGGGCTAAACCAAGCATTCTTCTGTATTCCATTCATCAATAACCCACTATTTACACCCTCAATGTTGGACACAGCATTCCAGCAAGTGGTCCAGAAATGGCCTGAGCAAAGTGACAGACCTGTTCACCCAGATAGTCAGAGGATTTGGCATTCCACAATCTCACTTTTTCAGGTACCTCCAAATCAGAGACTTTGTTAAATAAAAAAGCTTCACTACATTCCCTTCTCATACTCCTACCAACTGGTTGGAGGACTGTATTCATAAAGACCCTACTGAGCACGACTCTATATCTCAGATTTATGATGTTTTACTGTTTACAGGATGACCTTGGTGAGAGGGTCTCGGATGAAATCTGGAAACCGTCCATTGCAATGATCCACTCAACCTCCATATGTGTCAGACATAGTTTGATCCAATTTAAAATATTTCAGAGACTCCATCTGTCCAGGAGTAGGCTTGCCCAACTCTATCCAGAATTTGACCCAACCCCTTTTTTCGTACAATAAATTATTCAGAGTTTGAACAAGTTGCGTTTGGAGTGGGTTATGAAAACCACCATGGACTGTTACAGGTTCAAGGCATTTCTACTTTCGGATGCCGTCACACATATTTAGCTTCAGCTAAACTTTAAACTTTGCACTTCCAGTGTAGTTGCTTGACAAATGATCGCTTCACGGACAGCATGGACATGGGGAATGGTTAGAGCAATCAATAACTCTCTCAACTTACTGTACATATGGCATGTATTATATTTAGATATACTTGAAAAAAACCCAACCTATCCTTTTAGATAAGTGATGAAAACAATGACTTGATAGAGCCACTTACATACAGGACTATTTTTGTCAGAATCTGATGCATCTCTAAGTATAATGCAAAAGTGTATGAATGAACATCACACTAATGATTTATCTGCCTGGGAGTAGGAAAGTGTTCAGCAATATTTTTTGTAATCTGTTGGGAGATATCTTGTGTATCAAGTTGAAAGTTTGTGAAAGAGAAAATATGTGGAGAGTCCAGAAAAGGAAAGGGACCATGAATAGCCACAACAAATGTAAAGTCAACCTGGTCTGTAGTTGTTGTGATATCCTCCTCTGGACCAAACTGGACACACCATCCAAAAATGATAAATAACACAAACACCAACCATTGTTAATCATAAGTTTATTTTATTCACACAACCAGGATTCACACAGGCGTTATTGCAGCACTACATGTGGAAATTGTTTCTATACAGATATGACCAGAGAACCATCGCTACTGTTACAGCATGCTTTATTGCTTCAATTTTAAATGAAACTTCATAGTGAAGTCATAACGTATACTTGTGCACCCAGTCTGAGTATGTATTGAGTTACTCCATTTAGATACAACTTCACAGCCAAATTGAACGTTCAATAGAAACCGTTCCTATACAGGGAGATTCCTTTGCATTCATTTGTCACACTGAATGCAAAGGAACAAACAGAGATGCAGTTCTCCAACACACTTATGTATAGTCTATAACCATGTATTCAACCATGTACTCACACTCAGCAAGTCTGTTTATTCATTTTCCACAGAGCTGAACAGCAACTGTGTCAAGTTTTTGTTGGCAATACAATAACGCATTCGCTTTTTTTTTTTAGCATTTCACGAAGCAGTCTCTGTGGTTCCCAGCTACTGATCTACTGCTCTGACTGGCTGTCAAACTGGAGCAGGGCTGATTGATGAATTTCCAGTCTAATGTCGACATAGACACAAGAACAAAATCTGCAAGGTGTGACTACAGATGTTTCTTTATTGTTGTAATTCTATTTCTTGATTTATGAAATGGTACATAACTATGTCAGCCATCTCACTTTCCACTATTACTGCAATTTTTATTGTGAAATTGGACAGTGACAGCTGGTTCCTAACACTTTTTATGCTTCAAAGTCAAACAAGAAAATGTTCCCAAATTTTGTCAGGACGAGGTCTGGAGTGTGGGATATCAAACAAACAAGCAACCCTGCTGACATGCTGATCCAGATTTCCAGTGTTATTTACAATAACATGACCAAAGGTATTTGGGATTATAAGACTTTCAGTTGTATACTCTTTTTATACTACACTGTTTTTACAGAGGGTTTTTCTTTTTGGAAATGACCACAAAGACAGAAAAGAGTCCAACCTATGATACATACGTATATTACATGTAGCTTTTCATAGTGTGAGCTAGCAGTATGTCAAAGTTCTACAAGGTGCTAACATTCTGTGGGTGGAACAGCGGGTGATTAAAGGTTAAAGAATAAGTCTTGAAAAGTCAATATTTTTCTTTTTGTCAACAAATCCCATGTGCAGAGCTAAACCAACAATGAATGGGTCCCACTAACAAGTATTGTGTGTATATGAAAGCCTGATATTTCCTATTCCCGTGCCATAGAGCAACATTGTTGTCCAAAACATATTAAAACCACTATGAGCCACATTGCTACACTATATAACATGTTCCTTCATTACCATGAACACACACTGTAGTTTATTTTGACTCAGTGTTATATACAGTGTTCTGCTGCCAGAAATACTCACTACAGCATGTGGATGAAACCGCAGCTGAAAATAGTCCCCAACAAATGGGAACTATTTCCTCCTGTTTGTAGTTTTTTAACAAAAGTTGCTCAGTGTCCAGCTGTTTTAGAAAATGACTGAACCTTTACTAAACACGATATTATACATTTGTGAGGTGTGAATACTTGCGTCTTCAATAGGAACCAAAGGGCTTGGGGCTGAGAAAGTCAGCAACTATTGAGAGATGCATTAACACATTGCTCGTCCTGGTCTGCACATGGGATTTGTTGACGATAAGACAAATAGAGCTTAAAGGATAAAGCTGATTCTATAACTGTTTCTTTAGTTTACACAAATGTTAGTGAAGTAACACTTCTCCGTTACTGACTTCAACTGAAACGTATGTGATTTTACTAAAACTAACACCAAAGAAGTGAAGATGCATTAATTGGCAATTGAGTCGCTTGCATCGACTGAGCAATAAACTTTTAAAGAGCTTGTTTTACTGTTAGTGACCGACTGGCTCATTTTGTGTCACAGTGTGGTCCTGCTGTTTTTAACATCAACTATTAACTACTCCCTACCTTTATCCAAAGGTAACCAACCAATAACCCAACTATGCATGCAGCTCCCCTACAGGCACTTTGTTACACTTATTCCTATTTCTTTTTTGTAATAAACTGTAATCAACATCCTGATTATAGTTCTCAGCAGACTGGGGAGAACACAATTTAGCATATTAAACTTACCACAGATGACAAAGGTTAGGTGTTCTCAACAGTCGAGCTTGTTGAGCTGTATTGGAAATGAATGGATGTCCAGTGTTTTGTTGACTGTGGTCCACCTGGCTGTGGCCAGGCTGCTTTAACATCTCGTAAAAATGATGATTTGAAAAATAATAGTCACAACATACACCTCTATAATTTACAATGGCTTTTTCAAAAGCAAGCGGTTCAGTTGATTTCTCCTCTCCAAACACACACACACACACACACACACACACACACACACACACAAAGCTGTGTGTCAGATTAAAGCCCACACTGATACACCATCATACAGTCACCATGGCTTCCATTCATTTTTTAAACCTTATGAGAATTGCGAGAATCTTAAATGCTTTGAACCAAAGCAACAACGACAGACAAATCAACTACTGAACAACGAGAAAGGCCTTTTGACATGGTGACTGTGATCCTGGCATAGCCTACAGGTGTGAGGGACATCCGGTGGTGGTAAGGAAGAGTTGGGGAGATGAAATAACATCTGTAAGGGCCTCAGCATGCTTGAAACAAAGTGCTTGTTGGATCATCTAAAGGCCGAAGTGAAAAGCCTGCAGTCACAGAGAAGAGTGGGATGCGATGAACCGTTCAAATGTGGATAACAGCGCACACTTTCAGACAGTCTCTCCTCACAGACGTTCATGGTGTTGCACTCGATTGTTCACACAAAGTGACAGAAGTAGTTGTGTGACGAACTGTTCGACGATCTGACATGCTCTTCATTTGAAGCATTCTAACCCCTGAACAGCATGTGAAACCCCCTCCCCCTACATATTTCAGACTGAATTGGGAACTGTTACTGTAACATCTATGCCCACTGCACGCAGTGACTGCTCAGGTGTATGGAGCATCGATGTATTAAGAAGAACTTGATATTGCGTTCCCAGATGGCAACACATTTCTAAGAAAGTTGCTCACTGTGCACACACACCACAGAGATTTTCAGGATTCTGTGTTTTTGGGCTCACTGGAGTCCTTCTCCAACCGAGCCAGTTGAGAGCATGTGCGTTTGAGACTTCCTCTGGCTGAGCCAGCTGACTTCCTGTTGCACACATTATAAAATTGTTTAGCAATATGGCTCTTCAATTTTTTTTGGACCAAAAGCGAGTGTGGCCACTACGCCAAAATCACCCCAGCGTTGTTCCTGGGGATTGGTTTGGAGGTGAGAGGTGAGCAGGGTTTGAACTTCTCTCTCAAGCTCTCTTCTTTCATTCAGCCCAGCTGTAGACGCACCAACATTAAGAACCTGCAGAAACCTGTGCAGCAGTTTAGTCAGTGTGTTCCTCTGTGAGTGTATTTAGTGAAATGAACTGAACCAGAAGTGAAGCCAAGACACACCAAGAACGCTGCCATCATGCACATTACCTGTAAAAGCAGCAGTGGTTTACACAATTAGGCCATGTACATTTAACCAAAATGTCTTCTTTGATCAAAATACCACATCCATAACACCTTCCACCACACAATCTTACCATTCATTTCTCTAATGATACTAAGAGTCAAAATAGAGTTTTCACAAGTTTCAGTCTACGTAGAGCTTAAGTTCAAGTCATGAATGTGTGCCGAGAGGCCCACGTCACACCACTCTGTGTGTATTCTTTTATGTAACCGCACTATATTCTATGTGTGCTGGGACTGCTACATGGAGGCAGGCAGACAGGCAGAATCCACCACTAATGACTGAAAACCGCCCAAGTCAAACTTTGGCAAGTTAAATCCTCTTTGAGTTGATTTACAAAACACCGCATGACACTAAGACATCAGGCGTTGTTATCAATGAATCTTGAAAGCAGAGGCAACCAGCTTCCCAGGGATCAGGCTCAGGTTGGAAATCAATGATCTGTATGAACCATGAAAAGAATGATTCAAAATTTGGAGAAGTGCACTTTTTCACTTTCTGAGAATAAGATGAAAAGATGGAAATCAATCTCATGTCTGTGTGATCTGGATCAGGACGTGGTTACCTAGCTTAGCATAAAGGCTGGAATTAAAAAAAAGCAGCTACCCTGGCTATGTCCAAAGTTCAAAAGTACATCTACAAACACCTCTAAAGCTCACTGATTGACACATTATATCTTGTTAGTTTATCCTGTACACAAACAGAAATGTTAAACTGACAATTTGTGGTTTAGGAGGAGTTACGTGCTGGGACTATTTCTGGAACTACCCAGAAAAACAGCTGGGGGCAGTGACTATGTGCAGCTCCCTGGAGTCTTGTCGTCATAGTGAGGTACCAACAGAGATGAAAACCAAAACCTGTGCTCACTGACACACAAGCACAGAAGTACTGGGCGGATGGAGAAAGTATTGTTTGTTGAGAAATAGTTTCAGCATGCAACTCTCCATAAAACCACAGATTGTCTGTTTTACATTTCTGTAAAGACTAAACAAATGAGATTCACGTCTTAATTAGTGAGCTTTAGACGTGTTGGTAGTAGGGCTGGGTGATGAAATGATCATGATCAGGGATCGTGATAAAATGTATGCCTTTGGAAAACTTTGGACATTTTTACTTGATATGGATAGATCTAACAGCCTATCACACAGCAGAAATAAACGCAACAACAGCCAGTCAGTAGTTTTTGGCGTGCACATCAAAGTACATGTCCATTTCCTACTGCAAAGTGTTGTTTGAGCTACCAGTGAAGAAAGTGGATGTCCTCTGGAAAAGAGGAAAAAAATGGGTGGAACCAAGGGGCACGAAAACAACAAACTTGCATTATCCTCCAAAGCTGAGGAAATTGTGGACAAAAAAGGTAACACAACGTCAATTATATGGAAGTGGATCGGATATCTCAAAAGCGACGAAGCGCAGATTAAGACAGTCTGCAAAATATACCGTCGGTTGGTGCCAACCAAGACGGGAAACACAACAAATCTTTTCCATCACCTGAAAAAGTACCATCCCAGCGATCAAATGTGGACCATCTTAGTCCGCCCACAAGATTTGTCCAACGTCCTCGTTGTTCTTCTGCTGTAGTGGGCTGTAATGTTACCAAAACAATCAATTGTGTCAAAGGAATTTGATGTGATAGTAGTCACAGCTTTTAGTCTAATTGACATTATTTTACAAGTTACAAGGCAAGCTAACTTGCTAACGTATTGTTTTGTTAAAGCAGCTCAATGAAACTTTCCATTTTGTGTTGATTTTGCTGTTCATCTTCTTGCTGTTCGTCTCGTTTGCTTATGTAGGTCATATAGAGGCATCGGTATTAAATTGAGACTGTTTCATAACCAGTTAAAAACTCCATAGAGTGCTTTCAAGGCAGATAAAGCATGTTTGTAGTTAAATGTTGACATTTAGATGTTATTCAATATATTCTTTTATCACAAAATATATTCTAAACCAAGCCACGTTTACATTATGTTATTCTATTTTTTATGTTAATAAACTATATTCTAAAGTTTAACTAATGAACCCTCTGGTGTCATCAGGGTTCAGGATACTCTTCAAACTGGCAGCATTATCAAATTATATATCATGATAAATATCGATATTGATCAATATGGAAAGAATTATCGTGATCATATTTTTTGCCATACCGCCCAGCCCCAGCCGGGCTAAATGTCAGTCTTTACGCAGAGCTAGGCTAACCACGTCCTGACTCGAGCTCCGCACCTCGAGGGTCATTTGCTACTACTTTCTGTAGCATGTACACACTACATCGAGTGCAACCCAATTTAGTGTTGGGTTTAGAGTGTGAGGCTGCCTATTCAATGGCACACGCCAGTGTGTCACAAATGAATAGGCAGCTAGTTTGGTTAGTCAGCAAGTTGCCTTGAAAGTATATTTCTATCCAGTTAGCTACAATAGCTAATCCATGGGTTTCTGGTTTACTTTGGGTCAGGCTTAAAAACAAACTTTTGATATGATTCATGTTGAATTGAAGTTTATTTGGAAAACTTTAGGAGGCGCGCACTGCTTTCCCCAATATACATTTTTTTGTTGGATTCCACATATCCCAAATCTCTGCAACAGAGGTGGTGAGCTCAAACACACAGACATGAGACTGACATCCATCTTCTCATTCTAATTGCCAAAGGAAACCAAAAACAGTGAAATTACTTTTAATTGGTAGTTGCTCGATCGGCAGCAAGCTTCATGTAGCAGCAGACGTTAGCATTGCATCACATATGTTGGACTTTGTGTTACACAAGAGTGTGACAACACATATGTCACCTTTTGCATTGTTGTACACATTCCTCATGTTGAGTCTGTAGAAGACCTACATCCTTGAGATTTCTGTCATCATGAAGTATGTTCTAATGTTAGGCAACATCTGCAATGTTGATCAGTTTAATATTGTATTCAGGTTAAAAATGGAAAGAGTTTTACATGCTCAAATTTCAAATTGTTGCATCTGGCATTTAGATTTTGATTTGCCTGGCAGGGATGACGGCATGTGACACCTGGACCCGAAAACCCAATTCTGTGTTCAGGTTTCATTATTTGAAATAGCTGAACTTAGAAGCTAAAATTAGAAAAATGAAAAACAGTGTAAAGTCTTGACTTTGTATTTAATTCAGGGGCAACATTATGAGATTTTAGGATGGAGAGTTTAACCTTCCATTTTAATGTGCCTATGTTGTGAGTGAATGAAACTGGTCACATGGACCTTGGACACACTGTTGATTCCACTGGCCGTTATTCCTCTTATCGTCATCCTAGGGTCAGTTTCTGATCTGTCGTAGCGAGGACAGGAGGAGGGGCAGCAGGTTGAGAGCAGGTCGATGCTCCTGCACCCCAAGTGCCACCAGAGCCCCCGCCAAGAGAGAAGTTACTCTGGGCAAGACCGGGGGCGCAGCCGGCATTATCTGCAAAACAGAGACAGAGGAAAGGCAAACAGGAAGCTCAGCATGATGCACAAAACAGCTTGTCCAGCTAATCATCTGGTTGACATTTTAAATTCAAACAGAAATTAAAATACTTCATTTCCATAAAAGTGTGCTTCCCATGGAAAAGTGGGATATTACAAGTCACGAGTCAATTGTTAGCAGTTCAAGTTACATAGACGTCTCTGTATCTGTGTTTACATTCATTTCGACGACTGACGTCAACGGTAGACAGGGATGAAGACTTGTCATTCCCTTAAAAGTTCTATCAGTTTTAAAGGACAACAAGACTAAAGTATGCTTAAAAGTGCATGTTGGATATTCTAAAGTGTCAGGAACTCCCTTTTCAAAGGTGGTACCGTTTTTGGAACTTTCTGAAACAGGCAATATGCGTTGGAAAAAAGGTCGGGAGCCCTGCCCTATTGCACTAAATCCACTAAAGCCACTACGTAAATGTTGGCAGGTACTTAAAGGGGGAGTCTGCGATTGTAATCCAATACACTTTGTGTCAAATTCAGAGAATATCTCCTCACGGTCCTCTGTAAACGGGAAACAAACAGAGTGGCTCGCACCGAGCCACCAACCTGTTCTCATTCTCAGGTCGTCAAATACCGGCGCTTTAGCCGCGTTTCCACTAAACACTTCGGTATAGTATGACAACTTGCGCTCCTGCACAGGACAACTAATGCTGTGTGTTACTGAGGAGGAGCACTGAAGGGAGAGGTGTATTTGTTTGGCTGTTGACTACAAATATCAACAAGCTTTCTCCAGAATTGTAGACTACACCTTTAATGGCATAAAACACAGTTATCTGCTTACCTTTTCAACCTTATGACAGTGAATGAGTCCATCATGTCCAATGTAAAAAGTAGAGAATGCATCATATGACCTATAACAGATGACATGTGGATTGAGTTCCATTATAAACCATTGTGACAAAAGACAAAAAACACTTAACACTTGAACGCACTTGTATACTGCATATTTAATAAAGCAAAGGCTTTGGTTGATTTAAAATGATCAGACCAAAAACTAGCAACAGCTGTGTAACAGCACCAGCTCCAGTCTGGATGTACTGTGTGTTACCTGTACAGGTGAGATTTGTCTTTGCGATAGAAGCGCAGCAGCAGAGAGTAGAAGGGAAGGCCCCTGATCCTCCAGCGAGCTTTAATGGTCCCATCCTCTGCGTGCTTTGTGAGCTTCAGGACCTCCAGCCGAGCCTTGGCATAGTAACATAGACACAGGAGGCGCCACAGCGAGAGGGTGAGCTGGTAAACCACACGGCCTCTACACCAACACACACACACACACACACACAACAGTCAGGTCACACAGGAAGTGACACAATTAGAGTTGTCTGTAATAATGTATCACAATTAGCCCAAACTGAATGAGCTTCTGAAAGAGATTCACCTGGTCTTGGTATTCATAAGGCCGTTGATGAATTCCATATCATTTGAGTACATGGTGTAATCATGGCTCTTCATAAAGAAACTTGGAAGCTGCAAAAGAAACACAGAAAATCCATTCCTTGATATTGAGATATAGCTTTATAATGAGTTACCATTTCAGTACTGTAAGTACAATTACAGTCAAAAGCAACCTGACTCAAGAGCTTGAAGGAAAATTCAATCTTTATTATCAGTTGTTGTTGTTATTGTTGTCATTCTTCTTATTGTTGTTGTTATTGTAGTTGTTTTTATTGTAGTTTTTCTTGTTATTATTGTTGTATGAGAATAATATGTTATTTATGTCGTTGTTGTTGTTGTCCCTATTGTTATTATTGTTGTTATTGTTGTTATCATTGTTGTTGTTATTGTCGTTGTTGTCTGCTGCTGTTGGTGGTTGTCGTTATTGCTGTCATATTTTTGTTGTTACAACAATAACGATAACATGACGCATTCATCTTGTTCATGTTGTTGTCGTTATTGTCGTCATTAATATTATTGTTGTTTTCATTGTTATTGTCGTTATTATTGTCGTTGTTATTGTTATCATTGTTGTTATTGTTGTCATTGTTGTTATTGTTGACACTATTATCATTTTCACTGTTCTTGTTGTCGTCGTTGTTGTTATTGATATTATTGTTGTCATGGTCATTGTTATTGATGTCGTTGTTATTGTTGTCGTCATTGTTGTCGTCATTGTTGTCACTGTTACTGTTGTCGTTTGTTATTTGTTGTCATTTTTGTTATTATCGTTGTCGTCGTTATTGTAGTTATTGTTGTTGTTAATGTTGTCATTGTTGTTGTTAATGTTGTTATTATTATTATTGTCGTTGTTTTCATTGTTGTTGTCGTCATTGATGTGATAGTTGTAGTTGGTGTTATTGTTGTTATTGTCTTCATGGTCATTGTTGTTATTGCTGTTGTTATTGTTATTTTTGATGTCATTGTTGTCGTTATCGTCGTTGTCATTGTCGTCACTGTTACTGTTGTCGTTTTTGTTATCGTTGTCGTCATTATTGTAGTTGTTGATGTGGTTATTGCTGTCATTATTGTCATTGTTCATGTTGTCGTTATTGTCGTCATTAATGTTGTTATTGTCATTGTTATCAACAACAACAATGAAAACAACAACGCCAACAGTAACAACGACAACAACAACGACAACAATGACAATAACATTAACGACGACAATAACGACAATAACATGAACGATGACAATAACAACAACGACAACAATAACCACATCAACAACTACAATAATGACAACAATGATAACAATAACAAAAACGACAACAGTTATTGTTGTTGTTAATGTTGTTGTCATCATTGTCGTCGTCGTTACTGTTGCCGTTGTTGTTTTCTTTGTTACTGTTGTCGTTGTTATTGTTATCACTGTTGTTATTGTCGTTGTTGTTATTGTCGTTTTGTTGTAGGCATTGCTATTATTGTTATTGTTGATGTTATTGTTGTTGTTGATGTTATCGTTGTCGTCATTGTTGTCGTTTTTGTTGTGATTGTTATTATTGTTTTGTTATTGATGTTACTGTTGTCATGGTCATTGTTGTTATTGCTGTTGTTATTGTTATTGATGTCATTATTGTCGTTGTCGTCATTATTGTTGCTGTTGTTGTCGTTATTATTGTTGCCGTTATTGATGTTGTTATTGTCGTTATTGTTGTCATTGTTGTTACTATTATTGTTAATGTTGTTGTCATTGTTATTATTGTTGTCACTGTCGTTATTGTCAATTGTTGTCGTTGTTACTGTTGTTGTCGTTATTGTTGTCGTTATTGTCATTGTTATTGTTGTTACTGATGTCATTGTTGTCGTTATTATTGTTGTCTTCGTGGTTATTGTTATTGTTGTCGATGTGTTCGTTGTCGTCATGATCGTTATTGTTGTTGTTGTCATCATTATTGTCGTCATTGTTGTTTCCATTGTTGTTATTGTTGTTGTCGTTATTGTTGTGGTTGTCGTCGTTGATGTGATAGTCGTTATTGTTGTCATTGTTATCGTTATTGTTGTTGTAATTGTTATTGTTATCATTGTTGTTGTTGTTGTTACTGCTGTTATTATTATTGTTGTTGTCATTGTTATCGTTGTTGCTTTTGTCGTTGTCATGATTATTGTGATTTCGTTTTTGTCATTCTTATTGTTGTCATTGTTGTGGTTGTCGTTATTGTCATTGTTATTATTATTATTATCATTGTTGTTATTGTTGTCGTCGTTATTGTAGTATTTGTCACAGATTTATTCTGCTGCCTTTATGGCTGCAGGGATTCAGTGAACTAAAGGGGAAGCTTTTCATACAGTATAAAGTAGCTGTGGAAAACAAACACTGTAAATATCACCCATAGATCAATGTTTTTAACCAACTTTGCTGTTATAATCACATTATCGATACTTAAATAGATCTGGTGCTTGTAAAACGTTTATTTACATTTTGCAGCATTTGTCTGTTATCGCTGCATATGTGCTGCACCTGCTTCAAGACAGCCACCATCGTCCCTGTACCTAAAAAGTCTGCAGTGTCTAGTCTGAACGACTACCACCCTGTGGCACTCAACCCCATTCTGAGAAAGTGCTTTGAGAAACTGGTTCTCCAGCACATCAAGCCTGAACCCTCACCAGTTTGCATTCAGAGCCAATAGATCAACATCTCCATCTCCACGGCCCTCCACTCAGTCTTCACGCACATTGAAAATAACACCTACATCAGAATGTTGTTTGTTGATTTCAGCTCAGCATTCAACACAATCTGCCCCATGAAACTGATTGCCAAACTTGGCACTCTGAGGTCTGTTTGTGAGGAAGTCCAACATCCAGTTGCAGAGTGAGGTACTCAAGCCCAGACAGTTCGGATTGGCAGTCACACCTCCATTCTAGTGCTCAACACCGGAGCCAGGGCTTTTTTGTTTTTCAAAAATAAGATTTTTTTCCTGTGAAATAAGCATGTCAACTGTTTTGAGTCAAAACATGTAACTCATTTTGTGTTGATTTTGGACAAAAGCGGTCGTGTTTCACTACCGCCTCGTGTCATAAAGATCATGATCTGGCTAGCACGTGCATTTGTTTTTGGAAGTGAGCAAAAGAAAAACGCAACTTATTTGTAATACTATTTTTCTTTTGAACATCAGCTTCCCTCACCAAAAACACAGCAGAGGATGTACGTCCTGCGGCAGCTGAATAAATTCAACCTGCCAAAGACAATGATGGTGCACTCCTACACCGCCATTGTTGAGTCCATCTTCACCTTCTCCATGACCATCTGGTACGCTGCTGCAACTGCCAAGGTTAAGGGCAGATCGCATCGCAAATATTTTTGCACATTCCTGCACAAAACTATACAGTTCTCTCATTTCATTTAAATAACAGTCATATTGTACATATTGTCCCTATCTTTAATTTATGTTTTTTGATATTTTATTGTCTATTTTATATTTAACTTATACTTCTGACTTGCAGTACTTGCCTTTTCTTATATTTTTCCAGTTACTATGTTTATTGTTATGCACCAACATACCAAGAAAAATTCCTTTTATGTGAAAACCTACTTGGCAATAAAACTGATTCTGAATATGATGAGGTAATGTATCTATTTGTGGCTATGTAAGATTAATAACTGTAATATGACGACGGTGAAACAAAGTAAACTTTGTTTTAGTACCGTTCATACACCTAACATTAGGTTACATGTTCCCTCTGCCTCACTCCCCAGTGCTATGAGACTACTTCGTCGGGAGGAGAGCGGGCGGCAGCTCCCGAGACGGACCTTCAGTTAGCAGCTGTAGCAGCTCAAATTCAGCCAGCGCTAAACCTCAGCGCTGGGGATATGATCCCGGACCGCCCAACTCCGCACCGGATCAGCAATCTTCTGTTGCTGCCGTTACACAGGTTAGACCCCGCGCTGCTGCTGGCCACCAGCCCGCTGTACCGGGACACCCAAGTAGAGCCTATGTAAGGGAAACGCTGTCTTCATAATAATAAGCCAACAGCAAGATATAGCTCTGTAGCAAGACCAACATAAAATGTTCCGTTAGAAGCCAGTTATATTACAGTAATTACCGTGACCTAACGTTATACCTCCATGGACTGTAAACCACGTCTCACAATATATTTCATAAAAAAACCAACATATTATAAACCTGTCTAGGAGGAAGAGGGCCAATTCAGGATCAACTACTAGAAACTATGTAGGTCAAATAGAGGCATCAGTATTAAACTGAGACTGTTTCATAACCAGTTAAAAACTCCATCTAGTGGGTTTAAGTTAGAAAGTATAACATACATATGTGCACTTCATTGACTTAATGTTATAGGATATTTAGAAGTCCTCACTTCACCACCTCATCACTTCAGATAAGCAGTGACAGGCAGTAAAACTGCCCTGTGCAACTTCAACTCACTTATCCAGACACAGTGTGCATTCTTACCTCAATCCTCAGTCTTTCATACATCATGGCCAGTTTCTCCTCCCTTTCACTGTCTCCTTTAGTATGCCCCCCCTCTGCTCTCTCTGCTTGGCTACAGAGAAAGGTAGGAGGCAGCAGAGGCAGCTCCACAGGCTTCTTGTCAAGTCCAATATCCTGCCTAGACTTAAGCCCACTGCCAGGTACCGGCTCTGTGTCCGGGCAATGAAAACAATAAAACTGAGAACCGTACATGAATGGTGCAGGACACCTCTCTGCTTCAAACAGGCTTCTGAAACAGCCATGTTCTCTCTTTACAGCAGCAACACTGTTTCTCTTGAAGCTGTCAACGCTGATGTCATCCTCTCTGCTGCCGTCCACCGTGGTCAATGGGAAGGAGAAATCCGAGGACTTGTGAGCCCCCAGAGTGAGGAGCTCTCCTAGTTTATTGTGACTGGACAGAGGGATCTCCAGCAGGGTGTGGAAGCCGTCTGATTCGCCCTGTCGCACCAGCACACACACGCTGACAGATTCCTCCCAGTCTTCCTCGTAGAAACCTCCTCTCTGAGGCTGGCTGGCATGGTGGAACGGGTGGGACAGCAACGGCTGCTTAATGTTCTGATATCTCAAGCTGTTGGGGGGTACCAGGGCCCATGATGCACTGCTCAGGGGGCGTATCTGATGGATCCACTGCCAATCAACTGCCTGAAGGAGCAATAAGGATTATTAACATACAATACTATAAGAGCAACACTTGCTCACATACTTGGGTTGATAGTGCCATTTCAATTTCATTTCAGTCTGACATTTTGAGAGATATTATTGTTAGCTATTATAGAGTCAGATTAGAAGATAAATATCAGTTTCATCTCTGTGCACACAGTACAGAGACGGACATGGTTAGGCTAGCTTAGCACAGAGACTGGAAGCAGGAGGAAACAGCAAGCCTAGCTCCTCCAAATAAGAAAAAATACACTTACAAACAACTATAAAGCTGTGTGAATTATATGTTGTATTCACATGTATGTCACATTCAGCAATACAAATACAAAAAAACCAAGACATTACGGTTTTGGAAGTAATAATCACAGTCTAGAAATTGTTCCAACATTCAACTCCTCTCAAAATCACACATTGTTGTCTTTACATTTCTGGCCATGTTCCAATCAAATAAATAAGATGAATTGCGTAAAAATAAGATACCTTAGAGGTGTTGGTTAACATGGCTCTGTTGAAGTGTCAAAAATTCTACTGTTTCCCCCTGCTTCCAGTCTTTATGCTAAGCTAGGCTAACCACGTCCTGGCTCCAGCTCTGTACTGCACATACAGTACAGACATGAAATTGATATCCATCTGAACATCTCACTCTAAGAACGCGACAAAGCGCATTATCCAAAATGTTGAATTATTCCTTTAATTAAATTCCAAAAATAGAGTTGTGTTCATTTCTGAAATGATCAATATAACGCATTTGATACACTTTGTGGATTTGATCATGATGAACTGACTTTTCGGTTTAGCATTAAGCAGGCTTCTGTGCAAAGGGAAAATCATTTTGACGTCGGTATTTTGTCCAACTCAGAAGCTGAAACTTGGAAGCTGAACTACATTATTAAAACTGCATATCTAAGCAATATAAACTATTTAGAGCCTGACCAATAGATTGGCATGGCTGATATTAACCAATTATCCTAATATAGCTGATAATATAATCAGCTATGTTAGATATATCAGTATCGACATATTTGTCAGCTGATAAATAACAACAAATGTCAGTATAGAAAGAAATGTCAAAGATGTGTTTAAGGTCATTTTTATGCTGTAAAAACGTCATGCCCACTACATATCTTAGTCACAATAATCAAATATAACCATGTGACCAGATTTAAGAAGAAGAATTACTTTATTAATCCCCATGGGGGAAATTACATTTTTTAATTTTAAAATTTACAAACACACTACGTATAGGCCCGAAATACAAACATACGCACACACATAGACATGCAAATGGGGGAGAGATGCTGGAGTGATGGGGCTACCATGTAGCCTAAATGTTTATGTATGCATGTTAAAAATACTAATGTCAGCCAATAGATTATCATTTTACTCTCTCAAATATTAATGTCAGCCTCAAAAATCCAGTATGGGTTGGGTTCTACTATTAACATGTGGCTGTTTTTGTTACTACTCTGTTTAAGTGTTTCAATGCAAAAAAAATAAATACAAAACAAAATTTAAAAAAATACATTTTTACTTAAACATTAATATGTATCTCTGTTTTATGATGTCAGTTCAAAGTAGCCTAAAGGAAGCCATTTTAAAGCTGGTAACACCAGCTCTGCTGTGAACATTCTCCCACTGCCACGCAGCCAAATCCATCATTGTATTTTTTTGGGAAATATATAACTGGTAAAAGATAAAGATATTCAGTACTAATGAAAAAGACTGTCAAACGGCTGTTTCAATGCAAAATTGCAATGGCCCAAACCCTGTATTAGTCTAACTTTACAAACAACTCAAATGTGAAATGCAAGAGAGGATCAGAATCAAGCAGATTACCTGACTGAGACTCCAGCTCTGTTTTCTGATGGGTTGCCTTCTGCCGTGGCTGCGGACACAACCCACCCAGAAGGCGATGCCCCCTCTGCTCACAGCCATTCACCACAGGGGCCGGGGCAACCCCAGTCACCAGGTGACCATCACCCACAGCACAGAGGACACCGCAAAGACACACAGCCCGTCTCCTCAGGACCTTATGACTCTGGACGATTCCCAAATACAGCAGGCTCTCTACCTCGACAAAACTGAGACCAGAGACAAGAGGGCAGAGCTGGTGACAGTGAGCGCTTCAGAGTTTCCACCAGGACACTGGTTAGCAGAGTATCAAAATCAAGTGGTACTATTCAAATGCTACCAAATGGAAATGGTATAAAATTATATCTGCTGAAAATATTCACCTGAGAACGATCAAATTAATGGTTTTATTGACATAAATGCTGACATAAAATAACTGTCACAATGATGACTTTCCAAAGTTGCAAAATCTTGTCATATAGTTTTATAAATTGTTGAGCCTTCATCTCATGGATCGATGACTCAAACTTTTATGACTTTCCTGGATTGAATTTCATTGTCTCACCAGTAGCTGAAGCAACACACCCCACCCATGCAATGTTTCTTTAAATGCATGTTTTAAGTGTGAACACCAGGTAACTTTGTTGTGGGTCCTTAAACAAACTGAAAAAACGATCTAAAAGATGCTCTGTAGACCTGAGAGGAACTGCAGAGTCACTATGAGCAACACTTTTCACATTATACAGTCATTTGATCCATTGTTCATAAAATAATTATGTGCAGCTTTGAAGAGGGAAAGTGAATACTGGATTGGTATCATATTGGCAAATACTTAATGTTGTGGTATCGGTATAGGACATGAATAGTGAAGCAAATTCTAGTTGAAAGCATTGATGGACTGTTCCCTGAATTGGGTCTTCCACTGAGGTTTTCACAGACTATGCAGGAGCACATGACCTGCAGCAGACCACAAGTTTATAATCAGAGACTCCATGGTGACAGCTGAGACTGAATAAACCAGACATGAAGATACTACAAAATAAATGTTTTAAGGGAGTGTATCCTTATAACTTATGTACAGAAGTGAAAAGGAACAGTGACTGTAAAAGTTAAGTATAAATCTTCTCAGTAAATATTTTCGGGTTGATAACAGCTACTTCAACAAAGCTGTTTGGAGACATCACTTAGTAACTTGTGAAGGGCATGTCGTGGTTTTTGACATTTGACAAAATAAAAAGTTTATCTACATGAGCAATAATCAAAATAATAACCTAACGTTAACAAAATGTGTGAAATGTAACAGATGACATTATTAAATATTCCACAATAATAGGCTAACGTTAGTGCTGGTCATTTCTAGGCATGGCAACACCCGTGAATGATCACAGTGTGAATCAAGAATGACTATTTGGTGACGGGGACAAAACATTATCATTATTTTAGCTTTAACTTTTAAATAACGTTAATTTACACTAACAAAAAACGATGGACGCCACTATTTATCACATTAGCTTGATCGGTTTTGTAATGTTAATCACCATTTCGGTTAAGTTGGCAAACCGCTGCATGTTAAGTTGCACAATTTTCTCTACACATAGCCAGGACATGGGGCTCGAGATGTCTTCACTTAAACGTTGACATTACCTTATACGCTATTAGCTAGCGTTGGCTGCCTGCAGTGACAGCCACTGATAGCTGCTAGCTTGCTGGGCTACCTAGCTACCAGCTAGTAGTGAGCTAGCCACCAGCTTGGCAAACGTCCCTGTAATGTTACCTTTCACAGACGCAAAACCACTGAAGTCAGTCTAAATGAAGTGGTTCTCCAGTCCAGGTTTTGTACAGTAGTCACAGGTAGGTTAACGCTACTAACAAGCTGGTCAGCATTACTTACCTAACTTACACAAATGTCATTCCAGCCCTGTGTGTCCTTGCCCGGCCAAAGACGCCTCACGCAGTCAGTCGTAATGCTGCCTTCACTGCTGTTGGGAAATGCTGGTACTGCCTCTGTGTAGGCTACCACACCACAAACGACCAGACAATATGTAAGAAAGAGAAAGCGAGAAATGTATAAAGTCCTTGTATGAATTGACCTTGAAGACCTTCGTGACTTTTTACTGAGTAAGAGTGGAATCATCAACTCTGCTACACTTGAATTGTGAATAATGTGTGGTTGATCAAATTACTAATAACTAAATTGTAGAGTTCTGTATTCCAATTTAAATTTTTTTTCTTTCAAAGACATCTTCATTGTTACTTAACATAGAAACACAGGACTCTCCTGGATAATGTAGTTTTAATTATTTTAACTTTGTTTCTGAGAAAACATGTTTTGTCCATCAATTTGGCAATACTACAATACCCATAACAAGCTAGCCTTCCATCCAAATGTAGCACATATTTTAACAGAATTTCAAGAAAGTCTGCAAAAGTATGGGTGGATGCACCTTTCACACCTATCACCCTTTCTGTGCATGACGTCAGGAGGACTACAGTTTGCCTTCCATCACACCGATCAACGGAAGACGCCATAGCACACATCCTCCACACTACCCTATCCCATCTGGACAAGAGAGGGAGCTATGTGAGATAGCTGTTCATTGACTACAATTCAGCGTTTAACACCATAGTTCTCTACAGGCTTGTCACAAAACTCAAGGACCTGGGATTAAACACCTCACTGTGCATATTGATCCTTGACTTTCTGACGGGCAGACCCCAGTTGATGAGAGTGGGCGGACACACCTCTTCCACCCTCATCCTTAACACTGGAGCACCCCAGGGTTGCGTTTTGAGCCCCCAGCTGTACTCCCTGTACAAACACGACTGTGTAGCCACTTTCAGCTCCAACACAATCATCAAGTTTGCTGACGACACAGCTGTGGTAGGCCTGATCACAGATAACAATGAAAAGGCCTACCTGAAGGAAGTAGAGGACCTGACCCGCTGGTGTCAGCACAACAACCAACTCCTGAACATCAGCAAGATTAAGGAGCTGATAGTGATAGAAGCTGATAGAAGCAGGGAAGAAACTACGCCCCCTTTAATATCAACAGTCCTTGGTAGAGAGGGTGAACAGCACCAAACTGGACTGCAAGGCCCTGCAAAGAGTGGTTTGTTCGGCTGAACATACAATAGGCGGTGCTCTACCCTGCCTAAAGGATATTTACACCAGGCGCTGCTACCAGGCCAAGAACTTCACCTACTGGCTGGAGCTCAACAGGCCCCAGCACTGCCTGACCTGAGAGGCCACGTCGCGCTCCATCCATGAGGGCATCGCCACAGCCATCATGAACAGCGACTGCCAGGTGTTCGTTTTTCTCCCTGCTGTGGTCGAGAAGAAGACATCGGATACAATAGGCCAGCACTGAGAGGCTCAGGAAGAGCTTCTACCCTCAGGCCACTAGGATCCTTAATGAGGACACTGCCTAAGAATTGCTTTGAGACTATTTTTACTTACTTATCCAAAGTCACTACTATAGTTAACATGATTACTTATTACTTATTTCTATTCTTTATTCTTCTTATATTTTACACTTATTTTTATTACATAATTAAAGGAGCTAACGGTCACACATTTCACTATGATTATACCCTGTATGATTATATGTGACAAATAAATAAAACTTGAACTTGAACTTGAACTTAAGAGACTCAGGAAGAGCTTCTACCCTCAGGTCACTAGGATCCTAAATGAGGTCACTGCCTAAGACTGCCCCCCCAATCATACACATACAGTATATTTATTACTATTCCTATTCTATTTAAACTCTTTTTAATGCACAAATTGAAGGCCCTTGTGGGATTACATTTCGCTGTGATTGTACCTTATATGATTACATATGACAAATAAACCTGATTGATTGATTGATTGAAATAAGAGAAGGTATTAAAACAGCTGCACTGATATCCATCCCTAAGAGTCAAGGCAAAATAAAGAGCCAGGTGGGATGGGACCATGAACATAAGAAACTGTCAGAGTTTGCAAAGTGTGTGGATTTAGGAAAGGAGGGGGTTCTATGGATCCAGCGTTATATCTAGTATTATTTGATGTAGAAAAAGCTTATGATATGCTATGGAAGGAGGGGCTTCTGATTAAGTTACATTTAATGGGAATTGGAGGAAAAGTTTTTCATTGGATAAAGGACTTTTTTAATAAGAGAACCATTCAGGTAAAAGTAGGATCTGAAATTTCTAGATGTGATAAATCCTATACTATTCTCACTTATGATAAATGATGATATGGGAAGCTCATTGTTTGCTGATGATGGGGCTTTGTGGAAAAGAGGGAGAAATGTGGGTCATGTAGTAAAAGAATTGCAAGAAGGAATGAATCAAGTTGAGATGTGGGAGAAGAAATGGGGAGTTTTCACCTGAAAAAAGTAAAGTAATGTTCTTCACAAACAGGAAGATTAGAGAAGTCAAGTCAATTTTATTTATATAGCCCAATATCACAAATCACAATTTGCCTCAAGGGGCTTTACAATCTGTACAGCAGATTAACGGGGGAAAAATGGAAGTGAAAGGGCATTATATAGAATAAAATCAATAAAGAGTGGCGACAGCACTGGGAGATAAAGGGAAGACATTTACATTCAATTCAAAATAGAGAAATAGGGGAGGAAATATGAAACAGGAGACTAGATTAAGAATAGGACACAGTTGTCTGAACCGCACCCTTCATAAGAAGCATCAAACAGGGCTTTGTGAGCACTGTCAGTATGCCTTGTTAGTTGCAGGAAATAGAGAGAAAGGACATGATGGAAGACATTAAAAGATCAGGGCTAACAAGAGCAGGATAAAAGAGCATACTGGAGTATGGTGGAAGTAGACAAGGCAGGACATGTTTGGTCAGCTTCCTAACGAGAATAGGACTGACTGATGGGAAAAATCAAACTGGACACTGTAGGAGTTAACTAACTCCAGAAGATGGCACTGACACAACACTCAGGGTGTCAGCTGCCGTTTAACCCCAAAGAAGAAGAGTGAAACTTATTGGTGACCCGGCATGTGCATCATCACGTCGTTGGGCCGCGTGAAATGTGTGTGGCTGATAAACCTTACTCGATAGAGAAAGGACACCGTTTTAGCTACGTTATTTTCATTAAGTCGGAGTTAAAATAACAACATGCCTAAGAAAATGAAAGAAGAAGCAGAGTGGGTGGACGATGAAGTCGCCCCGGCAGCTGGTGAGATAACGTTAATGTTCAGTGGGAAGCTAGCTAGTAGCGTTACAGCTAATGTTGATCGAGCAGTAGTCCGGATAAGGTGGCACTTGTGCCAAACTCCATTGAAAATCCTAAATTTTCTCTCTAAACTGCGTATTGGCAACGATGTATATCTGGTCATGAACGACTTGTGAGCTTTTCTTGAATCTTTAGCATTTTCTGATCAATTCGGATTTAAGACGATTCACCTGAAGACATAAATTTCAGTAAAATCTCAACTTTTACAACTGAAGTACTGCTCATTAGCTAGATAGACAGGGCCTTAAACGCTGTAATAAAATCGATAAGTGTCACGAAGAGGCGTTTGATAAGCGTGTATTTGAATCTGAACAAAAGCTGTCGGATGTATGTGGAGTTTACATTCGATAGGTTTTGCCAAAATAATGTGCTGTCAGGAATGTAACGTTGTCGGGTAAACAAAATCATGCTATGTTTGTGAATTAGCTAACGTTATGTTTGGTGTAACAGTGCGACACACCGGGCTCATTTGGCCAGCAAATGCGACTATGCCAGCACTGACCAGTATAATATTCTAACTCATTTGAAGTGATAGACAAGCTTAAATGGAACAGTGAATGCTGTCAGGTTTTACAAGGACTTCAACAAAGCACATTTCAGGCCATGACGCGTCTGTCCATTCATGAAAGTGATGCAATGCTGTGACAGACATTGAAATATGTGAAATAATGTGACGGTAGAGTGTCTGTTTAAAGTAAATTCAGATACTATTTGGACTCCAGCCATGACTTTATAGCTTACTTTATGACTTTCTTTAGCTGTTTTAAACATAAAGTGCCAAAGTCATGAAACAATGAGTAAAAAGTGCTGACTCTCAGGTTAAGGGTGTTCACAGCCCTATTGGGTGAACAGGGAACTAGCTCTTTCTACAGATGAGTGACAAGTGAATGGCAAAGGTAAAGTGTGTTAGCAAGATGTTGCTCCACCACGACCCTCCAGAACATCTTCAGCAGTCCTTGTCGTAGATTGTCCAAGTGTGTGCAACCCGACTGCAGGGATGAACAGCATCCTTCCAAAAGATAATTCCCTCATTTGGTTTTGATGATGTTGGTGGAGAGTGCAGACTGTCTGAAGCTTTCATTGACTGCAATTAATTTGACACCAAATATTAAAAATGATTAGAGGCTGAAACATGTTGATATGACACTGGTAACCAGTAAAGAGAAGCTAAAATAGGCTGATATCTTGTCTTCTGGTGTTTGTTGAAAGCCAAGCAGCTGCTTTTTGTACCAGCTGAAAGCATGAGATTGTTTTTTGGCTTAACCCTGAATACAACGAATTACAATAATCTAACCGAGATGATATAAAAGCATGAATGACCTTCTATGGATGTCAATGAATGACCCTCTATGGATGTCAGTGCCCTGAGAGTCAGCACTTAACCTGATAGTTACAGTATTGTTTAATTTCTTTCATTTAATTTGAAGTACGGTGTGCTGGAGTACAGACATGACAAGACAGTCAGTGTCCTAATAATGTCTGACGGTGCTGTACATGTCAGTTTCCCAGATCACTGATGCCACTGATGTTTTTGTGAAATTAAAAATCCTTTTTCTTCCCACAGAAAAAACTGTGAAAAAGAGGAATAAAGATAAAAAGGAGAAAAGGAGTGTGAGTACTTACAATGTTTTTCCTGAAGTATTAAAATGCTTCATAGCTGATGTTTTTCTCTGTGGCACAATGCGTCTCATTGGATTTGTTGTGTGAATAATTTTCTCCAGTTCTTTGAGGAACTCGCCACAGAAAGCAAACCTGAAAAGGTCGATGAGGTGGCTGTGAAAGACACACAAGGAAAACAGGTAATCGTCACTTTGAAAATGGGTCTTTTAATTAACAAGATGACAGATGGTACATGATACAAGTCTGTAGCAATTGTTTTTAATGACATCCAGAGTCTGTTATTTAGCCTCCTTGACTAATTTTAATTATATAGCTCACTTCAGACATACATGCAGTTCATGTAATTGTGCTGGCAGTTTTTATTTTTTGGTATTTTTCCTAGAGGTGTCCCTGGATACTAATCCTGAGGATTGGTATTGTGCTGATTGGGGCACATTTTAAACGATTGGTATCGGCTAAAATAAAGCCGATTAAAGTCCTATCATTCTTTACTGAACTGCTCTGTGTTTTGTCCACCTCAGCCTGCTGGTGTTGCAGCGCTGCTCTCCTGTACGACAGCCAGGCTCTACAGTTCAGCATTTTGCTTGCATGCCAGTGAAAATTAGAGTGTGTGAATGTATTTGTGTGCACCAGTGCAAGTGACTTTGATTGGCAAAGTAGTGTTACACGGATTACGGATCACTCTTATAAAACTTTTTAAGAAAATAAGAATGATGAAATAACATTATATGATGAGTTTTAATAATTTATTAAATAATTTCACAAATGATTGCTTCATTTATGTATTTTGCACAAAATCATATGAATGTTAATTTCATAATGACTCATTTATTTAATAATAAACACTCTGGGACTAAATCCTATTTCTATCCAGACAAATTATAATGGTAATAAAAAACATGAAATATTTGCAATAAAATATTATTTTTGTTTGATCATTTCTAGAGATACACCACTACAATCTGTTGCATTTCTACAGTATAGGCACAGATACTGACCCTATTAAGGAAATCGGGTTAATGGCCAGATGTGACCAATCCATATTAAATACAGTTTCTTTGTCAATGCCATTATGAACTTCAGTGTTTCCGCCATCAGTTACATTCATTCAGTCACTGCCACTGACTCAGTTTTTTGTGCCACCGCGATCCCTGATGCATACTATTTTTATTTGTCCATCTTTGCCAGGCATTGCATTGGAACTCTGCATTTCAGATCAACAATGTCAATATCAGTTTTTAAAACGCCTTCTCCTGAACCTCAAGACTTAGATCAGGTTCTGTCTACTGTGACATTTCAGTTTGAAACTGTCTTTTCAGCCTCAGAAAAAGAAGAAAGACCGGCGGAAAGTTAAAGGTGGAGGTGCAGATCGGGATGATGACGAGGACGTCATGCTGAAGCTGAAAAACCTCTCAGTGCAAGCAAGTGATGAGGAAGATGAGCCAGGTCTGATGTTTAAAGACTGATCCTCGCAATGAAACAATGCTCACATTTGTTCAGTCATTCAATGTGCTTTCCTTTCATTTCCTTTCCACAGTCATCGCCCCCAGCAAAGGAAACAAGAATAAGGTTTGTCATTAGTCTGCGTTGGCACACTAAGCTTCACTTCACAATCATGAAATTGTAGTTGAAAAATAATTTTCATACAAATAATTGCGATTGATGATTTAATGATCTTTTTTATGCCGCACAGCTGTGCTGTTGACTTTGCAACTAAGCATTAATGCATGTTGTTAATTTCACTGCTTGCTCATCTAAATGATGCGGTCGTTGGCAAAGGAGTGTCCGTTAATCTTCGAATAGTTGGTTCATGTGCGTGTTCTGAAACAATTTTTCACCTCTCGCTCTGCTGCACAGAGATTTATTTTTAATCTAATTTAAATGGTTCAACACAGTTAATTCATGTAGAAGGATGGGAAACACAAAGCCGTGTTTCTATCCAAGCATTTCTATACCAGTTATCCAATTAGAAAAGCTGCATGGAAGCAACAAAATTCAACAAAACCTCAACAGTATTGCTAAAAAGGTTTTACACTCGCTTGAGGTGTGTTTTTCCTTCTGTCCATAAAGAGTTTATGTGACAAATAGGTGCTGGAAAAGCGTATGTCAAATAAATAATGATGTAGTGATTATTACATGACAGATCAGCTGTTTGGCACAACAATTCTAAACTGGGTATAAACAGACTGAAATTGCTATAAATCTAGAGACCTGTTATTGAGACCCGCCCCCCCCCCCTCAATTGATTGGGGTCAGCTCAAATAATTGTGATCAGGTGATCATGTAATAACTGTGACAGGCCTATCTCTACCCTGATGATTCTTTACGTGTTGGCCGTGTTAAGCATCTCTGGTATCCTTCAGGGTGGAAACATCTTTGCTGCTCTCAGCCAAGGCCAGAGTGATGAGGATGAGGAAACTGATTTGGATGAAGAAGATAAACCAGCAATTAAGGTACAGTGTTGTATTTCACATGGTGTAAAACTACCACAAAACAAATGCAGCATTAGTGTGTGGTGTTCACTGATTTCATCTCTGGATGTTGAATTGTAATGATGCTACCCTTTGGAGCTGCTAACATGAAAAGCTGGAGTCATGGCTTTGACTATTGTGTGTTTTTTTGGGGGGTTTAACAGAAATGTTTCTTGAAGTAAATTTTAACTGTATCTGTGTCACATTTTAGTAAGGTAGAATAGAAATACAGATTATCCTCGATAAGAAAACTAGAAACCTTTATAAATGCACTGTTAACATGGTGTCTCTGTTGATAAACTAAGGTAGGGTGTCGAGGCTACAAATGTGCAGTGGGCACGTTTTGTGCCTTTTTATATTGGATTTATTGTAAATGAGCTGCTGGGGTTTTAAACCAAGTTAGGCTTAAACTGTGTCATACTGGTCTCTGGTATCCTATTTGGTGTTAATGGAAAAGGCAGCAAATCGCACAATGTAAATATCCTAAGAGGAGCACATCAATAACTGAACTGGCCAGAAAGTTAAATATGTGAACTCTTCTTCCAGTTCTTCCAATATTAATGAATGTGGTGTTAAAAACAGTTTGTGGTATGTAGACTCACAGACACAAGAGTGCAGCCTGATAATGTTAATAAAGCATCTTAAGGTGTTTTTCTTTGAATTTGCTTGTAGCAGCAACTTCTCTGCTATGACAGACGTACGACTACATTTTCTTAAAGTTATGGGTATATCTGTACGTGTCTGTGTGTCTTTGATGCAGGAGGTTGAGAAGGGCAAGAAAAAAGATAAATCTAAGCCCAAGAAGGCGAAGGTGGGTGCTGAAGAAATCTCTAATTTTCTTTCCTGTGTCATTTCTTTCCTGCATTTTAACTTCTCTTTTCCATCCACTCGTTAATCCGTGGACACAGTATGACTCTGGAACACAAATTGGTCTCAAGAAAGTACTTCTTTTTCATATGTCTTCTCATGTCAGACTCTCATCTCCCTCTGCCTGACAGTTCACAGGACTGAATCGTTCTCTAGACATTTCACAGATGCAACAAACTTTTCGTAGAGTGATTTTTGTTTATGAAATTGTCAGGCTGCATCTGATGAGGATGAGGCAGAAAAGGATGCTAGTGAAGAGAAAACTACAAAGAAGACCAAGGTGGGTGCTTTTGAACATCTAGAGCTTTAGAAATACACAAGTTAAGGTTTAATTTATTAATTTTAACACTGAATTCAATGTTCGGTAAACCCAGTCCCCGAACAGCGATTGCCTAATCATAGCTTAGCAACTGTAACTAGGCATGGCAGGCTCCTGTCAAGCTTTGTTTTTTTTCCCACATGTTGAAGTGGTGGGCATGGGGCTCTAAGAATGATTTTTTTTATTTGTTCTAAAACACAAGTACAAAAGTATATGGAAGAGATTAAATGGTGTGTTTATATGCTCTTACGCAAGATGCTGATGTTGGCATGTCAGGCTAATAGCTACTTACTGCACACTTGTAATACTTTGTGTTATTTCCAAAGGAAAGGAGCACATCATTTGCTAACTACATTATCGTGTGCGGTTACAGGTTACAAAAATACCTGTACAGGACTGGAACTGTGTGTCAGTTTGGGATAATGTAGTCTTTATTTGGTTTAGCAACTCCAGCGAAGCAGTTTGCCAATCTCATTGTTTAATGTTATTCCTCATTCTCAGTTTCTTTGCTCTTAAAAAAGTCAAGGATGCTGTTTGAAAATACAAACATTAAAGCATAAATCTGACCTCTGTGTTGCTTATCAAAGTATGTTTTTCTATAGTAAGCATCAAACCATCCAAAGGTTATGTTAGCACGAATAACATGTTGATTATTGTACATAATACTGTTATATACTGTGCTAACTAGCTCTACTATAGCTCTAGTGGTTAGCTTTAACCCCTGTTTGCATGATATCATGATGTAGCCATCATGTGGAGGGTTCTTGTTAAAAAACCCCCAAAACAATCAGCTGGAAACAGTACAAAGTCAGACAGAAAAGGCTCGTGCAGCACTGAAGACTACGCCCACTTACTATGTGGGTCTCACTTTGTTGTGCGTAACTTGAACTGAGACCAGGCAATCAGCTCCCAACCAGAATTTTTCTTCGGCTAGTTAAAGGAACCGGAGTTACGGTATATAACTGATGGTCTGCGGTCACGTGGTCCATGAACGTCCAAAAAAAGAGACATCCTGCAGATAGAAAGGAATGAAGAGCAGGAAGTTAATAGATAATTACGATTAGAATAAGTTCCCTTTCAAATCAAACATCTTAAGATACGAGTGGAAAGTTTTGTTCTTGCAACTGCATTTAGAACATTTTTTTAGTCAAATGTAGCTTAACCACGTCATGTGACATTCTACCTCAGTACACTTTAAGAACAAGTATTACTGGGACCACTACAGAAAACTGCAGATGAACATTTAATATCCAGTAATTCACATTATAGACACGACCGCTGACTATGCCTGTAACAATCTGGCCACAATACAGCACAGTGACCACACACGGTCCAGCCAAGTTACACAATTGGATAGCCAGTGTTTACTTAACAGCCCACATTATGCATTAATTACATGTATAATTACTGTTATATCACAACATCACAACACAGAAGAAGTTGTGCTACTTTCTGCATTTCAAAACTTTCCCTTGTCTAATGCTCCAAACCGCAAACCACAATGAAACACTATAATTTATAATTTCTATTTTGAGGCTGATAGTGTTGTAAAACAGCACCATCACACTCTCTTCTAAGAGCCATACTTCTCCTTGCCGAAAGTCTGTGTAGGAAGCTTCATAAATAACTCAAGTCCCACTCTGAGGCAGGACTGTTTTTAGTCCTAGGTTAACTTTCAGTGCATGAGTTAATACAACATACAGAATTTATAAAAATTGCACGGTGTCTGCCTAGCTTATAAACCTCTCCTACATCTACAGTATGGCATATAAAAAGAAGCCTACAAGCCAATTTACTTACCAAGTTAATTCACTCTTTGTGCAGCACAGCCTGAAACACTTGGAGTAAGTGAAGACATTCAGTGAAGTCTACTGATGGCTGAAAAGAGCTTTCTTTGATGCTGAGATAAATAACTTAGGAAAGCTAAAACATTTTACCGTCCCCCTTCACTTTAATTAATGACACAGAATAAAATGTGCTGATCTTGCTGTAGACACCTTTTTTAACTGCATTCATTTGTAATGTCTGAGTTTTTTGTTAACTGGGATTAGATGAAGGGTTAGATATTTAAAATAAAATCTTTTTTTAGTCACCAGCAAATGATGAGGACAAGAAGCCAAAGAAGGGGAAGAAAGAGCAACACAAGGCAAGTAATAAGCGCCGGTGTTGGCTTTGTTCTTTTCATTTTTATCTCATTTTCAGCATCTTCCAGGTAACCATGATGTAATTTTAACTCCATGTAGAAAGGAAAACCTGCTGAGCGATCACACAGCGAGGATGAAGATGAGGAGGAGGACAGTGACAGCGGTGACATGATGATGGTATGCTTGCCCTTCACAAAGCTCTCTCTTCTCCTTCTCTGCTTTGGATTAGTGTGTTAACTTTTCTCTGTGACCATCAGAGTGCTGAGGACGTCATTGCAGAACAGGCCAAGCAGCAGGAAGACGACCCGTTTGCTAACCTTAGCAAAAAGGAGAAGAAGAAGAAAAAGAAACTGGTAATCACTATGTTTGCTGTTATGATGCATTAATTATATACACCTCTGGTTTCCCAGACATTCTTAAATGATGGTCAGTCTCTCAGAAAAAAAAGGCTATGATGCTATGCAGATTAGCATATAAATATTGAACTTAAAATGAACAATAACCTAAATTAAGTTAAATGTATTTCTTTACTTTTGTTTGGTGGCTTTGGTGTTTTGTCACTTTGCTTTTGCAAAATGTGTTTTTCATCGCTGTTTTTCTTGACAATACACCGTCCTGGACTCACAATGCTGTTAATTCAACACCATGCGCTGTCGCCAGACACTGAAGCATGTTCTGACTGACCACAGGACTTTAGAGAAGAGAGAAACATATCATGTGCTTATGAAACTCCAGGTGATGTATAGATGCATGTTGTTGAAGTAACACGACGAGTACTCAGGACAATGAATTTGGCCAGTGTTATTGGACACTGGATGGCATATGGCGTTGAATTAACAGTGTGTAGTGAGTCCTGGGCAGCGTATTGTCAAGAAAAACAATTGAAAACACATGACATGTGGCCACATTTGATAGCTTTTCTCTGCAGATGAGACATTCAGGTATGGGACAGCTAGCTTCCTGTATCCATGAAAAGCTGTGAGCCAAGTAGCTTTCACTGGGCTGAGATTTCATTTCTTTGAACTCTATTTACGGTGTAAAATCTTTACACCACTTTCTCTGACAGTCACTATTTCTGACACTTGTGTTCCAGAAAGCCTGTTTTATTACTACGACGTCTGGCACACCTGAGCTGACATGTCACCAATCTTAGCTGTGGCATAACAGCACATTTAGCAGGGTTATGTTGATTTAATGTGGTGACTTTGAGCTGCGGCACCCACTTTGGGACACTCTGGTATAATGTGTTCTGTGGATCTGAAGGAGCTTTGTTATATCTGATAACTCTGCTGATGTGATTAGGGTTATTTTGTGTTGTGTCCTTGGGTTCTCATTTCTCTGTCTGTGTTGGTGTGTATCGTTACAGATGGAGTATGAGCGTCAGGTGGCCAGTGTTCGTGCTCAGAATGCCTTGGAGGGAGATTTCTCCATTTCCCAGGCTGAGATGTCCTCCAGACAGGCCATGCTGGAGAACGCCTCTGATATCAAGGTAACATACATATTACAATCTTCTCAATGAATGGCTTAAAATGTGCTTTAACTGCCAGTGCCTGAAATTCTGTTCTATGGAAATGTGAACCATAATGTTTACGATGCTTTTAAAGATGAAAAAACAGTTTGGAAAATGTTACTGCAGAAACAGTCTATGTTGTCTGCTAGTGAAGATCTGTTATGTGTCCTTCAGCTGGAGAGGTTCAGCATATCTGCTCACGGCAAGGAGCTTTTTGTCAACGCTGACCTTCTGATTGTGGCAGGAAGAAGATATGGTTTGGTTGGACCAAATGGGTAAATATCTTTTTATTTGTTTCAATTACTGGCTACTACTACTACTGACATCGCTCAGATAATTAGGTGCTGAATATACGTAACAGGGTTGGAAGTAGTTTATAGGATCACAGTCTGATCATGATG